>JAJEJO010002340.1:1660-83288 GCA_020662805.1 Glaucomys volans
GGCACAGTGGCTCCGAAGACCGGCCTCAGCTCCGAAGCCCCAGGCAGCCAGAGATGGTCCCTCTCTGCCAGGGAAGCTCAGCTCCGAGGCCCCAGGTAGCTGGAGATGGTCGGTCTCTGCCTGGGAGGTTGTTGGCTGGTGCCAGAGCCTGGCCAGTGACTCTCGCTTAGTAGATTTTGTAAATATTCTCACCACAAAAAGTAGGTGAGTATGAATATAATTACTTCAATTAACTTAGTACAATGTATAACTGTTTCAAACATCACATTGTATCCCATAAATGTAAAATTATTCTTTATTCATTTAAAAGAAAATGATTATAAAGCGATAACATTAGTTGCCTCCAAAACAAAGATTACTGTGAGATAGGATACAAAGAACACACATCATAGTCATGTCATAATACGTCTGTTTATAACATGATTTTTGAACCTTATAAATTTATTGCCTATTCTAAAAATAAATTTTATATAAGGTAAAATGTTATGTTATAAACATACAGTATTTCCACACCACATAATGCCCATTCTTACTACTATGGCAAAGATGTCCTTGAAATGATTTATAATTTACATATGTAATACAAATAAGCTATTTGTCTCCTTGTCAGAGAATTACTGAGTGTGAACTAATTATATTGGAATCATTTCTAAAATCCATAGTAAGGCATTGATATATGGCATGCATCTTCTGTAAATCCAAAGAGATTTGTTGACTGTGGTAAGGGCTGCTGAGCTTAACACAATCTACTGTAGATTTTATCCTGTCATTTCTATAGTTTTTATGTTTAATAATAGAAGTTTAAGATACCTTGGAGAAGATTTATATTTGTCATGTTGAAAGCTTTTATTCTAAGTCGTGCTTATGTAATGATTAAAGTGTGTTAAATTGCTACAGCATATAAAGATTGTTTAATTTCTTGGGCATGTTTCACAGTTTCTAAATTTTAATATCCATGTCCATTTGTGAAATGCATATTTTCTTACAGCTGATGGAAAAGTTAAAACAAAAAACTTAGTGGATGGAATTAAAGCTTTTACAGGTGGGTAATTTAATATTACACTGAAATTCAGATATTGTGTTGTTTTTAAATGGCATTTACCAATAGTTTATCACTGACAAATTCTGGATTTTTAGTTATTTTTGAAGAATTATTTTCTTCTGATACCCTATGGTATCAGATTATCAAGATTTTAACACTAAAATGTCATGTGTTTTGTCTTGGAACCAGTTGAATTCTCTCTAGAGGTCTGTTATGACCATATTATGTAAGTATCTAAAATCTATAAAGCCACAGTAAATGACAAGAAAATTTAGGAGGCTCAAAATGTTTTTGTCGCTGTGAAGAATAAGTTATGTTTTTTAAACTAAAAGAAGAATACTTGTAGAAATTTCTTGTTGATTTATTTTCAATGAGGCATTTAATTCTCTGACAAATTATGCAAACGCATTTTTTCTGCCATTCTGTCAGGTCTCCAAAATTAGTAAACTTTTTTTTATGAACAATTAAGATTGTTTTATGTCTCTCCCATTGATTTTATATAGATGGGTATCATTTAAACATTTAATTTTTTTAGTTTTTTAATTTTTGTTTTATTCAGATGAACAGACTTGATACAGTGACCACACATCTTGGATTTCCTGAGACAGCCCTAATTTCAAATATTTAATTGATCATCACTATAAGTATGCTAGAATCATGTTCCCTCCATTTTTGGTTCAGAACACACAGTGACAGAAATCTTGGAACATCTGTGATTTTTTGTTTTTTGTTTTTTTAGATATGCAAGACAGTAAAGTGTGTTTTGACATATCATAACTTTGTGTAATTTGTTAGGCTGTTAAAGCATCAGGCTTTGTTAAAGCATCAGGCTTTACTAGTGTGAATACATTTTAAAAATTTCCCAATAGTCAACATTCCCATCTTTTCAAAGTTCAAAGATTGATATCAATGAGCCTCAAAATATCCTAGGAACCATGGGGATTGCCCTCACAAAAGAGGAATTCTTAAATCTGCAGAAAACCCTGCCAGTTAATGGTGAGGCATAAAAATGCTACACAGGTTTCCAGAGAAAACTGATTTAGTAGGCTGTGTAAGACATTTTTTAAACTCATTTATTTAATTTCCTTTGGAAATTGCTAGTAAGAGTAAATTCAGCTGTAAGTCCTTACAAAATGGGGTCATAGCTCAGTGGTAGAGCTCTTGCCTAGCATGTGTAAGGCACTGGGTTCAATTCTCAGCACTGAATATAAATAAATGAATAAAATAAAAGTCTATCAACAACTAAAAAATATATTTTAAAAATGTTATACAAATAGAAAAATATGGAGGAAAGTCAAGGGGAGTGAGAAACTAATTAGAAAGGAAAAGTTAGAGTAGAAAAAGGAAAATAGCATGTCTTCCAGTCATATAAAAGTTTATAAAATGTTCATGTGTGTTTTACATGCTTCAGAATTACTAAGAATAGATTCAGATGACAGATTGTGTAGGTTTATCATATAGCAAAAAATTTCCATTCTCAAATTTTATTTATATTTGAGGATGATGCAGGAGAAATATCTAAGTAAAAACTTGAAAAAAAAATTTCCCTGTAATCATGGAATATGCTCTACTGTTTAATAACATTATATTTCTGGCATAAATTATACCTTTTATTATAGGTGCTGAAATAAATGGAGTGGAATCTCCCAAAGGTGAGTAAGAAAATAAGGTGGCAGAATTTTCTTAAATTCTCATGGTTTATAATATTTATATCTTTAGCTTCTAAGTTATGTTTCTCATTTATAGACCATTTCTTATTTGTGCTTTTAAAAAAAGCACATATATAATTTACCAAGTGGTGTCTTAGACATACCTTTGCATAAGGCCACTTTTGAAATTTTCCAAATTTAGTTCCAAAAGAATTATTTCAGACTTTGGTATGTCAGGAGAAAAAATGAAAGCAAGGGTAAAAGTTGTTTTTAAAATATGGTCAGCAGCAACTGTAATAAATGAAAGTTTTAGAAACACAAATAGGTCTTTATTGTTTAAAAGCATGAACTCAAGAGAAGTTATTCAATGCCTTTCCAATTTTCCAGTGTGAGCTTGACCCAATAAGATTTAGGGATACAGATTCTGTTTCTAATTTTCTTGTTAACTTTATGCGTTCTCTAGAACAAATCAAATTGCATTTTTGTGATATTCATATTGTGAATCAAAATAATACCACCAACATGTGAACCATACTGAATTTTAAATTTTCATTTTAATAATTAGTGCATGCTCTTAAATGCAACTATAGTATATAATCATTAAAAAAACACTGAATGTTTTGAATCATTTACTTTTTTATGTTTTTAACTTATGTCTTTAAAGGAAGGAAAGTTAATGTCAATAGCATAGATGCCGTTCTGAAAAATATGGGCATCAAACTCACAGAAGAAGAACTTAAAGATCTAGCAGAAAACCTACCAGTTGATGGTAAGCTTTATGGATAATCACTGTGCCTTTTGTCATGTCTTTACTAATCTTCTAAACTGGTAGATAAGAATTCCTAAAATCATTAGTTCTAAAACATTTTTGTTAAAAAAAAATTGGGAAAAACAGGAAAGGAAATCTTATGGCTCCATTTTTAAAAATCTAATGTCTACTCAAAGGAATTTCTACTCAAAGGAAATAAGGCATATCTTACAGTAAAACTAGCAGCACTACTTACCCCCTGGGTCCCACTAAAAATGTTTAGGGAACAGAATAAATGTTGATAGAGTAAAATGAAACCATCAAAAGGAATCATAATCTCAAAAATGAATGTTCCTTTTGGCATTTTCCCCTCTCACCTTTGGGCTTCCAAGTCTGTATCTCAATTCCAGTCTCTACTCTGAGTTTCAGCCCTGCGTATATATACCTAACAACTTGAATGATCCTTTAGGAACTCAGTCTCCACATTGACAAATCTAAATCCACTACATTTCATCCCAAACTGACTCTTAAATTCTACGTTTTCTTTTCAGGTGATTTCAGACCATCCCATACCTGTTTATCCAATCTTATACCACCCTGTCATTTTCCCTATCATTCTCTCCTTTATTCCCACTGTTCTCTCAAAGGCCTTATGTGAATTTCTTTAATTTGTTCCTAAATATTTTTCCTCTCCCACCAACTTTATTTCAAATCCTGTCACCTCTGGTTTATACAACTGTAATGGCAATGTAACTGTTCTCTACATTTAGTCTTTATTTCTCTGTAATACATTACCCAATGAGCTGCCAGAGTGATCAATCTAAAATCTGAGCTAATAATAATAATCACATTATTTCTCAGTGACTTGTCATGACCTCTCAGAGACAGTGCAACTGCTCTTACATGGCATTCTAGGATTCCAAGATATGCTTACCCAGGGTCATCTTTTGCTCTTTCTTTTGACAAAATAATCACATTGCTTAACACTCTTTATAGTTGTACACATATGTAAGTCATTCTTGTTTTTACTTCTTTAATTATGGTCATGTAGTCTTCTCTTCCTAGACAGCTCATATTCTTACTTCACTTGGAAAATTCCCATTTATTCTTGAACTCAGATCTCTTCTTTAGCAACTCTACTTTTCATTCAAGTTAAATAACTATTTACAGCCCTAATATAATTTTTTGCTATGTTTAGACATTTCTTGCTAAACATTGTTGCAATCATATGTCTATATTTCTTTACTTCTGGGTATTGTATACAACTTCACTCAAACATGAATGTCTTATGTACCTTTCTGTACTTATTGCCTAAGAGAGTACTTGGCCCTCATATTGTATGTGCAAGAAATCTGTTGCAATTGTAATTCTGCCACTTTCAAATCTACTAAACAGTTGTCTGGTTAAAATGATTTTCCCTATTCGTACCTTTAAGCCAGAGATTCTTATCATGATTCTTACAAAATGAGAAAGATAATTCGCTTTTGCATTTCCCACAGTCAGTGGTGCCATTGCAAGATAAACTAAATCCTAAAGTGACTCAACCCATATAGCTTTTATAAGTTTACTCATGTGTTCTCACTCTCCAGAGAATTATACTTCCCACTAGGTAAGCTAGATTGGAGTGATTTCCATCAGTCCCTGTGCCTTCATTTGAAGCCTCTACTCTTAGACATGCAGGACTTCTTGTTGGTTGCAGCTCACTGGTTGAACTCATTATTTCATTTTGGTAGGTTTTCCTCTCCCCTTCTACCCCAAAATAACATTTGGCAAGGTACCCCAATCCATAAATAATGTTTGTTTAAGTTTGATTTAAGATGATGAATAGCATTCAAGGTACTTCCTCAGCCTTTTTGCAAATCATTGATAAACTAGATGCTTACAAGAAGCTATATCATCTACTTTTACTTTATGAAAGATTCTTACACCAGCTGTAATCTAGCTGGCTACCAATTTTATTTTTTGTACCAGAGATTGAACTCAGGGGCACTTGACCCTGAGCCACATCCCCAGCCCTATTATGTATTTTATTTAGAGACAGGGTCTCACTGAATTGCTTAGGGCCTCACTTTTGCTGAGGCAGGTTTTGAACTCTTGATTCTCCTGCCTCAGCCTCCTGAGCTGCTGGGATTACAGGCATGTGCCACT
Organism: Glaucomys volans; assembly: GCA_020662805.1. Lineage (NCBI taxonomy): Eukaryota > Metazoa > Chordata > Mammalia > Rodentia > Sciuridae > Glaucomys > Glaucomys volans. The sequence continues at coordinate 7,248 of JAJEJO010002340.1, forward strand.
TTGAACCTGGCAACTGGCTGCCAATTATAATAATTGTCAGCTTACAAATTTATCTTTCTCAATAATCTGTGATGTACTAGAAACAAAGGTATTACTTTTAGTGTCTAGTACCTAAGAAGTTATAGTAAATGAACTACTACTTCCCATTTATGCTTGTACTATTACATTCATTTTGAATGCCCTTTTTCTAATGATTCTCTGGAAATTTTTAATTTTTGTAAAGCTGCCCAGTCTAGGAATCCCAGTATTTCAGAAGCCTTTCCTGACATCTCCATGCTAAATCTCCTTCTTTTAAAAGCTTACATAAATTAGAGGCTATCTTCTCTCCCTAAGTTGAGACCTATTTTGAAAAAGATGAATGTTTTATCGTACCAAGAGATAATTTAGAAAAAGAAAAGACAGAGAACAGCCAAAGCAATCCTGACCAAGAAGAGTGAAACTGAAGGCATCACAATACCCATTCTTAAATTATTCTACAGAACCATAGTAACCAAAACAGCCTGGAATTGGTATTGAAACAGAGATAAAGACCAATAGAATAGAATAGAAGACACAGAGAAAGGCCACATCCTTATAGCCATCTAATACTTGATAAAGGTGCCAAAAATATATGTTGGAGAAAATAGACTTTTTAAGAAACGATGTTAGGAAGACTGGATATCCATACAGAAGAATGAAACTAGATCTCTATCCCTTGACATGCAAAAAAGTCAAATCAAAGTAGACCAAAGACAGGAATTAAACAAGAAATGGTTGCCACTACTAGAAGAAAATGTAGGCCCAAGATTCCAACATATTGGTCCAGGTACCAACTTCCTTAATAAGACCTCTGAATTTCAAGAAATAAAACTAAGAATTAGTAAGTAGGTTATCATCAAATATCAAAAACTTCTACACAGCAAAATAAATGAATAAGAAGAGTATGAAGAGAGAACGCCTCCAGAATGGAAGAACATCTTTTCCAACTGCTCCTCTGACAGGGGATTAATATACAGAATATATAAAGAACTCAAAAAAGTTGATGCCAAAAAATAAATAACCCAATCATAAATGGGAAAAAAGTCCAAAATGATATTTCTCAAAAGAAGAAACACAAATGGCTAACAAATATATGAAAAAATGTTCAACATCTCCAGCTATCATAGAAATGCAAATCAAAACTATATTAAGATTTCATCTCATTTTAGTCAGAATGGAAGTTCTCAAGAATACAAATAATAAATTTTGGTGAGGTTGTAGGAGAAAAGGTACACTAACACATTGTTAGTAAAACTTCAAATTAGTACAAACACTCTAGAAAGCAATATGGAGATTCCTCAAAAAACTAGGAATGGAACCACCATGAGTTGCTATCTTACTCCTCATTATTTATACAAAAGAACTAAAATCAGCATATTATAGCTATTCAGTCACTTCAGTGTTTAAAGCAGCACAATTCATAATAGCCAAATTAGGGAATGAGCCCACAAGTCCATCAATGGATCAAGAAATTGTGGTATATATACACACAATGGACTTTTACGCAACCATAAAGAAGAATGTAATTATGGCATATTCTGGTAAAAGGATGAAAATGGAGAATGCTATGCTGCCTGAAATAAGCCAGACTGAGAAAATCAAGGGTCGAATGTTATCTCCATATGTGAAAGTCAGAGCAAAATGAGGAAAAGAAGTTGGGGAACCAGATATCATAAAGATATAGGGAAGGTCAGTTGAGCAGAAGGAGATTGAGAGGGAGAGAGGAGGGACAGGAAAAGAGAGGAAAGGCAGAATGATTTTAACAAAATCATGTTTTATGCATATATAAATGTACCACAGGGAATTTCCCTTTATGTGTGCATGGAAAACACCAATCAAGAAAAGTAAATGGATGAGCAAGGGGTTAATCAGTGGAGAGGTGGGGAGTTTGGAGGGAAACAGGAGAGATAAAGGAATGGGGACTGAAATGGAGTGGGTCAGATTCCATGTATGTTTGATTTTATCAGAATGAACACAGCTACCTATGTACAGTTATAAGTCTCTAATTAAAAGGGGGTAGAAAACTTCTTATACAGCAAAGGAAACAATCAACAGAGTAAAGACACAGGCCATAGAGCAGGAAAAAAAATTGTCAGCTAATCATATGGCAGAGGATTCATATCCAGAATATATAAAGAACTAAAAAAAGAACAGGTAATCCAATTAAAAAATGGGCAAATGATCTGAACAGATACTTCTCAAAAGAAGTCTTACAAATGGCCAATACATATATGAAAAATACTCAATATCTTTAGCCATCAGAGAAATGCAAATGAAAATTATCCCAGTAAGAATTACTATTATATGTATGATGGTGATCTCAGCAGTTTAGCACAGCAAGTTCCATTTCTCTCATTTTCTATCTACAGTATAGAGAGGTGACTCTGCTGTCAAAACAGGTTGTGGCATTTGTTATATAATAAAAACCAAAATCATATTTAGTGTGGCTAACATTTTTCTTCTCTCCACAACAAAAGGATATATTTATATTATTGTCTATGCTCAGAGATGATGTCATGTCATCATCATAGCTTGAGATAAGAGGGTAAAGTTATATGGTACTCAGAGGCAGAGGCTGAGAATCATTGTATAGAATAAACAGAAAAGGAAAAGAAAAAATGTCTCTTAGATGTTCATAGGACATATGATATTTGTGAAATCTATTAAAGATGCATAAAATATTGTCTGCAGTATGAAACTACTATATGTTCTATTAACCTGTTTAATATTTAACTTCAAGTAAATTAGTGTTTGAAAACCAAATTGGTTAGACCTAGGCCAGGGGGATCTTTTCAGATATGTAAATATCTTTGATTTTCTTGAGGTAGATTTATGCTGCATTTTCCAACTGAATTGCAGTGCACAGGGATCAAAGACAGTCCTCAGGAGAACTTTCACTGACACTGAAGGTCAGAAACCTCAAAAATAGTGATAAAATAATAAGAAAGTAAGGGGAAAGTGCTACCCAAGAATTCTTGTGCTTAGTTTACCTCAGAGAGTTTGGAAATTTTCTCATATTTTAATTATGAAGTAGGCATTCTCAATGTAACTTGCATTGAAACTTGCATTTGAAAAAATTTTAAGTAGTTTCTTAATAAAAATAAATTCAGTTGCTTAAAAAAAGAATTACTAATAAAAAAAATTTAAAAGACAAATGCAGGTGTGGTTGTGGAGAAAAAGGAATCCTTGTACACTGTTGGTAGGAACATAAATGAGTACAGCCACTGTGGAAAACAATATGGAGGCTTCTCAAAAAACTAAAAATATAACTACCATCTGATCCAACTATACCACTCCTGAGTTTTTATCCAAAGAAAATGAAGCCAGCATATAAAAAGACATACCTTAATATCCATATTTTTTGCAGCACTATTCACAATAGCCAAGATATAGAATCAACCTAGATATCTGCCAACAGATAAATGGATAAAGAAAATCTGGTATTTATACACAACAGGGTATTATTATTCAGACACAAAATAGAATGAAATTATGTTATTATTAGGAAAATGAGTGGAACTAGAAGACATATTATTAGGCAAAATAAACCAGAATTGAAATTTTAACATTATTAAAATGGCCACACTTTCAGAAACAACCTACAGATTCAATTTAATTCCCAACCAATGACATTGTTCACAGAATTAGAGAAAACTATCTTAAGGACGTTCATGTCTTCCCAAAGATTTGGGAATTTTTCTTCTATTATTTCAACTGAATGCGTTTTCTATGTGCTTAGCCCATAGTTCTTCAGCCTTCCTATTCCAATTATGTTTGGTCTTGAATAGTGTCCCCTAGATCTCGGTGTTCTATTTTTTCTTTTTCTTTCTTTTTTGTCAGCCTTAACTTCATGCCCTCATATTCTTTCTTCCACTTGACCTGGTCTATGGGTGAAGCTAACAACTGAGTTATTTGACTTACTGAGCTTTCACGATTTCTGTTTGGGTCTTTTTTAGCACCTCTACTTCTTTTAAAACTGCTCTTTCATAGCCTCCACTGTCTTTCTTAATTCATTTGTATCCTTTTTGTTTATTTGTATCCTTGTTGAATTCATCGATCATTTTAAAAATCATTCTTTAGAATTCTTTGTCTAGCATTTAATCCCCTTTGCTATCTTTGGAATCAGTAGAGAGTTATGAACATTTGGATGAGTCACATTGCCTTGTTTTTCCGTGTTTCTTATATTTTCATGATTAGATTTGCACATGTTGGGTGGATGTCTCTTCCACTTTTATGTTAGGGTCTTCTTAGTGAGCATCCTACTTTTGATAATGTTCCCTGAGATATCAGTTTGTTGCCATATCGTGGTGAGTTAATTCAAAATAGACTTCATAGTAGAGTTTCCCTGTGATTTTTTTGTTTATTTTTTGGCTGTTTAATGGGTTTTTACACAGTGTGCACTGTGTCAGAGCCTGAGGGACCTTCTTTCTGTTTAGTTCCTCTGGTAGTTCAGGCCAGCATGATGTAAGCAATGGATAATATGGGGTGTACCCCCTGTAATTACTCCTCCAGATTCATCATCAGCATGTGACCTAATAGAGTATGGGAGCAACCTATGCTGGTACTCCTCATAGTGCAGAGTCCACAAACTTTATCGTATGTCTCTCTGAGGTTGCTATGGAGATAAATGTCCAGGAGCAGATCTTCAAGCCCCACTGGCTATAGCTACTTGGGGCTGGGTGATCACCCGGGGACTTTTATCTTCCTTATTTTTTAAGTTGAAATATATGCCAAGGTTTTAGCAGGGTTGGGTTGTGGGTGGAGTAAGGTTTCTCTCAGCTGAGCTGGGAATGTACCTTAGCAGCAGAGCATCTATCTAATGTGCTTGAAGTGTTGAGCTTGATCTGCTTAGAATGAAGAAGGCAAAATAACAACAAATAAAAGCAAAATAAATAGAGAAACAAAGTAAAAAACACCAAAATAACAACCCCAATACCAACCCCAACACCACAAGAAAAATAGGGGGAAAACAACAGTATAGAACAATCTAAAAGTTAAAAAAATAATATTTTAAAGTTTTCTTGTTTTTTTATTTTTTTATTTTTATCATTTATTAAATGATAAATGATACATTTTTACATGATAGTAGAGTATATTTTGAAATATTACATACACATACAATAAGTAAAACTTGTTCCAATTAGGATCCATTATTGTGGTTGTACATGATGTGAAGTTCCATTGATCATGTATTTATATATGAGGACAGATATGTCTGATTCATTCTGCTCTCTTTCCTATTACTGTTCCCCTTCCCTTCCCTACATTCCCCTTCATCTAGTCCATTGAACTTCTAATCTTTACCACCCTTGTTATGGGTTAACATCCACATATCAGGGAGAAAATTCTACCTTTGGTTTTTTGGGACAGGCTTATTTCACTTAGCATGATATTCTCCAGTTCCATCCATTTACCAGCAAATGCCATAATTTCATTCTTCTTTGTGGCTAAATAATATTATGTCGGGATTACCAGCACCCCAGCAGAGAAGATTCCTGCTTGGAGGTGTGAACCAGCTGGGAAAATCAAAAGTCTGAAAATACTCAATAAGGAACAAAAGAAAATAGGCAGAAAATAGTTTTCAAAGTGGGGATCTGGTGGGTCTTCCAGCCCTGGTAGGGATTGGACCTGAACAAGGAAAAAGGCCCATATTCTTTATTTGAGGGGAAATACATCAAAACGTTTCAGTGTGGCACGTTATTGAGGAAAACAGGATAAAGATGGGAAAAACAAGTTGTTTGGGGCTAGGGAGGTTATGCCTACCTCCAGGGGCTGTGTTTGAACCTAGGGCTATCAGCTAAGGTAGGGTGTCAATTTTAATCTGAGCAATCTGCAACTAGTGGATTCACACCAGTTCTCAGGAAAGCAACCCCCTGCCCTGTGATGGCTCAAACAAACCCATAATTCATACAAAGCCTTCAACAATATTCCGTTGTGTGTATATGCCACATTTTCTTTATCCATTCACCTGTGGAAGGGTACCTAGGTTGGTTCCATAGCTTGGTTATTGTGAATTAAGCTGCTATAAACATTGAAGTGTCTATATCATTGTAGTATGCTGATTTTAAGTCCTTTGGATATAAATTCAGGAATGAGACAACAAGGTCAAATGATAGTTCCATAGCAAGTTTTCTAAAGAATCTCCATAATGCTGTCAGAGTGGTCTCTACAATTTTCAGTCCCACCAGCAATGTATAAGTAATTCTCTTTTCCCACATCCTCACCAACATTTATTGTTGCTAGTTCTTGATAACTGCCATTCCGACTGGGGTGAGATGAAATCTCAGTGTGATTTTGATTTGCATTTCTCTAATTGCTAGAGATGTCGAACATTTTTTTTTCAAATATATTTTTAACCATTTGTATTTCTTCTTCTGTGAAGTGCCTGTTCAGTTCCTTTGCCCATTTATTGATTGGGTTATTTGTTTTTCTGGTGTTAAGTTTTTTGATTTCTTGATACCATCCCATTTATTGATTCTTGATTTTATTTTTTATGCTAATTTGGAAGTCTTATTGAGAAAGTCAGTCCCTAAGCCACTCAGTAGAGAGTTGAGCCTACTTTTTCCTCTCCTAGAAGCAGAGTCTATGGTCTAGTGCCTACGTCCTTGATCTACTTTAAGTTGAGTTCTGTACAGGATAAGAGATAGAGGTTCAATTTTATCAACTACATATGGATTTCCAGTTTTCCAAGCACCATTTCTTTTCTCTAATGTATGTATATGGTGCCTTTATCTAGCATGAGATAATTGGATTTATGTGGGTTTGAGTGTGTGTCTTCTATTCTGTTCCATTGGTCTTCATGTATGTTTTGGTGCCAATACCATGCTGTTTTTGTTACTATAGCTCTGTAGTATAATTTAAGGTATTGAGGTGCTTCCTGTTTCACTTTTCTCACTAAAGATTGCTTTGACTATTAGCTTCTTCTTTTTCCAAATGAATTTCGTGATTGCTTTTTCTATTTCCATAAAGAATGTCATTGGAATTTTAATAGGAACTGCATTAAAATGGTAGCATGGCCATTATGACAATGTTAATTCCACCTATCCAAGAACATGGGAGATCTTTCCATCTTCTAAGTTCTTCAATTTCTTTCATTAGTGTTCTGTAGTTTTCTTTCACTTCTTTTGTTAGATTGATTTGCAAATATTTTTCGAGGCTATCGAATGAGATAGTTTTCCTAATTTCTCTTTCAACTGATTTGTCATTGGTGTACAGGAATGCAACTTGTTTATGGATGTTAATTTTATATCCTGCTACTTTGCTGAATTTATTTATGATCTCTAGAAGCTTTCTGGGGAAGTTTTTTTGGGGACTTCTGTATATAGAATCATTTTGTCAGCAATTAGGATAGTTTGAGCTCTTCTTTTCCTTTTCATGTTCATTTCTTTCTTTTGTCTAATTGCTCTGGAGAGGGTTTCCAGGACTATGTTGAATAGGAGTGATGGAAGAGGGCATCATTGTCTTGTTCCAGTTTTTAGAGGGTATGTCTTCAATTCTCCATTTAGAATGATATTGGCCTTGGGTTTAACATATATACATTTTATAATGATGATATACGTTCCCAAGTTTTTCTAGTGTTTGGAGCATGAATGGATGCTGCATTTTGTCAAATGATTTTTCTGCATCTATTGAGATAATGATATGATTCTTATCCTTAAGTCTGTGATGTAATGGATTACATTTATTGATTTCCACATATTAAACCAGACTTGCATTCCTGGAATGAACCCCACTTGATCATTGTGCTATCTTTTAAATATGTTTTTGTATGTGATTTGCCAGTATTTTATTAAGAATTTTTTCATCTATGTTCATTAGGGATATTGGTCTGAAGTTTTCTTCCTTGATGTGTCTTTGTCTGGTTTTGGTATCAGGGTGATATTAGCTTGATAGAATGAATTTGGAAGTGTTCTTTCCTTTTCTATCTCATAGAATAATTTGAGGATTATTGGTTTAAGTTCTTCTTTGAAGATCTTATAGAACTCTGCTGAGAATCTGACTGGTCATGAGTTTTCTTTTTTGGTAGCCTTTTGATGGTTTCTTCAATTTAATTGCTTGAGATTGATAGGTTTAAATTTTCTATGTCCTCCTCATTCAATTTGGGTAAGTCATATGTCTCTAGAAATTTGTTGATGTCTTCATGATTTTCTATTTTATTGGAGTATATATTTTCAAAGTAATTTTTAATTATCTTCTTATTTCAGTGGTGTCTGTGGTGATATTTCCTATTTCATCTTGGGTTTTAGTAATTTGACATTTCTCTTTCTCTTCATTAACTTGGCTAAAGTTTTGTCAGTTTTATTTGTTTTTCAAACAACCAACTTTTTGTTTCATGATTTTTTTAAATTGTTCTTTTTTGTTTCAATTTCATTAATTTCAGCTCTGATTTTAATTATTTCCTGTCTTCTGCTTTTCATGTTGATCTTCTTTTTATAGGTCTTTGAGATGTAAATTCAGGTTATTTAATGGTGACTTTCTATTCTTTTAAAGAATGTGCTCAATGCAATGAACTTTCTTCTTAGAACCACCTTCATAGTGTCCCAGAGATTTTGGGTTGTGTCGCTATTCTCATTTTTTTTTTTCATCAGCTATCTATTGGTCATTCAATAGTGCATTATTTAGTCTCCAGGTATTAAAACAGCTTCTATTTTTTATTTTATCATGATTTCTAATTTTATTCCATTATTATATGATAAAATGCAAGGCATTAGCTCTTGTTTTTTTAGTGTTTACTAAGAGTTGCTTCATGGCCTAGAATATGCTCTGTTTTAGATAAGAATCCATGTGCACTGAGAAGAAAGTGTATTCAGTTATTGATGGATGAAATACTCTATTTATGTCTGATAAGTCTAATTATTAACTATTTTTTAGTTCTATAGATTCTTTATTAAGTTTCTGTTTGGAAGATCTGTTGAGTGGTGAGAGAGGCATGCTAAAGTCACCCAGTGTTATTTTATTGTGGTCTATTTGATTCTCAAAATTGTGAAGGATTTGTTTGATGTACATAGATGCTCCATTGTTTGGGGCATAAATATTTAAGATTGTTATGTCTTGTTGATGTATGTTTCCCTTAAGCAGTATGAAATGATCTTCTTGGTCCCTTCTGATTAACTTTGGCTTGAAGTCCACTTTATCTGATATGGATAGAGACTCCTGCTTGTTTACAAGATCCATGTGAATGATAAGTGTTGGGTCTTGTTTTTTAATACTGTGTCTTTTGATTGATGAGTTTTGGCCATTTACATACAATGTTATTGAGAAATGATTTTTTATCCCTATCATTTAGATTTATTTCTAGTTTTTAATTTGAATTCATTTCTCCTTTGCTTGACTTTTTCTTTAGTGTAGTTCCTTCCTTTGCTTGTTTTCACTTTCATTTTTCATTTCATCTTCATGAAATATTTTGCTAAGAATGTTCTGGAGAGCAGGCTTTCTAGTTGTGACTATTTCTAATTTTTGTATATAATGGAAGGTTTTTATTTCATCTTCAAATCTGAAGCTTAATTTTGCAGGGTATATTATTCCTGGTTGGTATCCACTTTCTTGCAGAGCTTTGTATATGTTATTCCATAACCTCCTAGCTTTCAAGGTCTGGGTTGAGAAATTAGTTCAGATCCATAATGGTTTCCCTCTAAAAGTACTCTCATTTTTCTCTGGCAGTCTTTAAAATTCTATCTTAATTCTTCCTTCCTTCCTTCCTTCCTTCCTTTCTTTCTTTCTTTCTTTCTTTCTTTCTTTCTTTCTTTCTTCTTTCTTTCTTTCTTTCTTTCTTTCTTTCTTTCTTTCTTTCTTTCTTTTTCTTTCTTTCTTTGTTGTAGACAGATACAGTAGTTTTATTTCATTTCTATGTGGTGCTGAGGATCGAACCCAGGGCCTCACACATGCGAGGCAAGCACTCTATCACTGAGCCACAACCCAAGACCTCTATCCTTATTCTTTATGTTGATCATTTTCATAATTGCCTTGGTGTGGGTCTGTTGTAATTTTGTATATTTGGGGTCCTGTAAGTTTCCTGTATTTGGTTTTCCATTTCATTCTTAAGGTCTGGGATATTTTCAAATATTATTTCATTGAAGAGATTGTACATTCCTTTGGTTTGTATCTCCAAGCCTTTGTCTATCCCAATAAATCTTAAATTTGGTCTTTTCATGGTATCCCATATTTCTTGGAAGTTTTATGTTATTTTAACATCTTTTGTCCATGATCAAAAGATTCTAGATTATATGTTTTGTCTGTATTGCCTGAAACTATGTCTTCCAATTGGTCTAGGCTGCCCGTGATGCCTTGCAATGAATTTTTGTGTTTTTTTTATTATTATTCCTTCATTTTGAGGATTTCTGCATTTCTGCTTGTTTTTTTTTTAGAATCTCTATCTCTTTATTGATATGATCTTTTGTTTCCTATATTTTCTCCCTTTACATCATCTTTTCCCTCACAGATCAATTTAAGTATAAACATCCTAAACTCCTTCTCTGTCATTTCTTCCACTGTGGTGTTGATATATTTTGTTATTGACTTACATTGATTTGTTTGAGGCAATTTGTTGCCTTTGTTTTTCATGTTGTTTGTGTGTCTACCCATTGGACTGTATGGTTTTGAGGCAGTAGAGTTTCTCCCTGTGGACTTATGGGGACTCGAAAGGTTTTTAGTACCTCACAGTTTAGAGGAAGACACATAATAACAACAATCAATGGAAACAATTTACAGCATCAAACCAAGTAGTTCCTGCTTTGGTATCTACTATGTTAACTGTCACAGTAAACAGAAATGATAAGTTCAGTTATTGCCCATGGTTAATACAGTAAGTTTACATATGGATTTATGATTTTAAGTTGTGAACAGGGACAGAAAAGAAGTAGTGTAGGATGTGATGTTTGTGAGGGGAGGGGAGAGATAATAGAAAACAGAGGATGAGTGACAGATCAGTAAAGGTTGGCTGTTAGCAGAGGAAAAGAGGTTCAAGGGAAACAGATAATTGAGAGAAAAAAGTGTATTGAATAAGAATTTTTAAATTAATATTAAAAATATAAATAAAAGAGTACAAGAACAAAATTGCTATATTCTAATTAAATATCTTAGTCTTCAACTGTGGATCTATGAAAAATAACGGTCTTAGTAAATATTAGAAATGAGAACGAACAAACAAAGTCAACCAACCAACCAAACAACAACAACAACAAAAAAACAACCAAAAGACAGATTTGAATATATATAAGTGTCCATGAACCATTCAGGTCATAATTGAACAGTAAATAGAAAAAATAAAAAATTTAAATTAAAAACATTAAAAATAAAATAAAGAAAAGGATCTTGCTGAAAAATTAGGGACTTGTTTCCACTGGAGCCCCAAACATTCATCCCAAATGTGAAAGTTGGGGTTATTGGGATGACGGGAGATCCCACAGGCAGGACTCCTGAGGACAGGGTTTAGGCTTTGTTAGCTTCCAGGCTCATCCTTGGATTGGTCTGAAGATTTTAAATTGTCTCATCTCCCTGATGGAGCAGATATTGGGACATGTGGGAAGACTATCCCCCAGGAAAAACGCCTTGGTGTCACTCTTGGGTTAGAGGGGTCAATTCTTGTTCCCCTCAGACACATGTGAATTGCATGTTTTTAGGACCCAGGCTCAGACTCCAAACTCAATGAATTCCTCCCAGCCCTTCAAATTCTCTGCCAGCTCCTCTTTCCAGCAGTACTTTCAAGCAGTAGTTGCGGGGCGGGGAAACTGGGGGTTTTCGCTACAAGTTTTCCCCTGTAAGAACCCCTGCTCAGCTTTTGATTCTCTTCTGGTCTCTTAGACACACACCGTGCCATGTGTTATGGGTTTGCCAAACCTGTTCTTTGGGCCAGGGACAGCTGTAGGGGACTCGTGTCCCCTAGCTGCTGCTCTCCTATGCTGGAGTCTCCTCCGATTTCCCTGGTAGCCTGGGGGTGGGGGACAGAAGACATGTTTTCCTTCCTTTCCCCTCCACACAATAATATTGTGCAAGACACCCTTTAGGTTAGTTGTACAGTGACTTTGACTCTTCACATCTGCACGCACTTCAGACCGCCTAAAATTGGGGGTTCCTTTAACTGAAGTATAGCTCCACAATTTCAGCATAGGAGAGATCTCACCTACTGGTGCTGCTGCTAGGAGCAGCAGCCCTGGGGATGTCTTATTTTGTTCTATCCAACCGTCTGATTCCCTGATCTGTTTCGAATGTCCAGAGTTATTTCCCAGGAAAGATGCCCTCTCTTACCTTATTGAGATGTGTGTCTAAGATCTTATTTTCATGTCACAGAGTGACCGGGAAAGCAACCTTCTCTAATCCACCATTTTTCCTACTCCAGAAAAATAAAATTAATTCTAAAAAAAAAGAAAAGGAAAAAAGGAAGAAGAAAATTTTAAATTAAAAATAAAAACAAAAGAAGAAAGGAAAAATGGGAGAAAGTAGGCGTGAAGTAGAAAGTAAAAAAATAATGATATAAAGGGAAGAAAGGAAAGGAATTATAATTAAATATTAAAAGAAAAAAAATAAAAATCCTACCAAGCACAGTGGCATACTGTAATTTCAGCAATAATAATTACACATTTATGGGAAAGGAGAATTATTACATGGTGAGTAATTTCAGGATTGTCAGGAAATTCAATCAAGAGTCAATAACTCAAGAGTTCAATAACAGTGCACATTCTCTACATTTACAGAGCGTATCAGTGTTTATAAACTCTGAACTCCTTGAAGCAGAAAGTATGTGTTAGTTATCTTTGTACCCTAAAAACATAACATATTGTCAAATATTAGTTATATAACTTAGGGGAAAATGGTTCTTCCCTGGTGACTTTGCACATCTCCCTATAGACCACATGGGAAGGCTTGACCACAGTGTAACCTGAGTCTTTTTTTTTTACCTTATTTATTTATTTATTTTTACAGAATGCATTTTGATTCATTGTACACAAATGGGGTACAATTTTTCATTTCTTTATTAAATGTCCTAAGATTCCTCTTGAAACAATAGATAAGGAGCCTTTAAGGTGTTTTCATCAAGCAGTTTCTCATCTCAGTCAGAAGACTGTTGTAAGATTTCTTCTCATTAATTTCCCTACTTGCAGGTGAACACAGAAGTTCCCACCTCTCACTCAGAGTACATCTGCAAGTTTCTGTGTAAATCAAGACCCTGTCTCTAAACAATAAAATTTTTTTGGGTACTGGGGATTGAACCCGGGGCACTCAACCACTGAGCCACATCCCCATCCATATTTTGTATTTTTTTGTTTAGAGACAGGGTCTCACTGAATTGCTTAGGGCCTCTCTAAGTTGCTGAGGCTGGCTTTGAACTCGCGATCCTCCTGCCTCAGCCTCCCAAGTGCTGGGATTACAGGCGTGCACCACCATGCCCGGCTTCTGTGTAAATCTTTACAATTTCCTGGTTACAACTCTGAATGATCTCCTCAGGAGCAGAGCAACCTATCATGTTTACCACTTGTCACCTGGCTGATCTTGTTCAGAGCTGTCCTGTGGGGCTAAAGAAGCAGATATCTGATGTCATGATGATTTTGCTTTTTCTGTATCAGTAATAAATTGCCTGAATCCCTCCAGGCTTGTTGATTCCTTATCAGCCAAATCTATGGAAGTGTGGCAATTCCTAACTGGGGCACCAGCCCCAATGGTGATCCTTACTATCGTTTTTAACTCCATGAAGCTGCTTAGGGACTGTCTGACTACTTGGCAGTAACTAATATGTGATGACTAACTAAAATTATTATAAACTAAGGGAAGAAAATATTTGTTTATGATGAGATGAATAAAGTTGCTTCAAAGATCCAGCATATATGTGCCACTAGTCATTCAAATATTGCCATAGTATTTGAAAAGACTCTTTTCTTAAAAAAATGTATACTTGGGAACACATGAAAGATTAGCAAAAGTATTATCATTTTTCCTTTTATCAAACAATGATAGGTAGGCTTTACGACTACAGCATAACTGAACAGGGTTACAAAATATGACCAGTGTCATAAATGTTTTCTCTAATGTTTACAAAGTGAGGAGAATCTGAACAAATCAGAAGAGTGTAATGTCTCTGTATAGATTCCATCATCTTGGACAAAATTTGTATTAAAAATGCATAATAAATATTTTAGTATTTTCAGGCCATATTATACTCAACTTTGCTCTTGTTGTACAAAAGCAGGCATAGACAATGCATTAGCAAGTGAGTATGTCTGTGTTCCAATAAAACTAGGGATATAGCTCAGGGATGGAGAGCTTGCCCAGCTTGTGTGAAGCCTTGGGTTCAGCCCCAGTATTGGGGGAAAAAACTGTTTATGGATACTAAAATTTGAAATTCATGTAATTTTTATATGACACAGATAATATTTTCTTTTGAATTTTTCAACCAGATAAAAATGAAAATGCAGTCTTTAATTTATGGATGATATAAAAAATAGGTGCTGGATTGGACTTGGCCAATGAACAATTTGCCATCCTCTGAATTATGGAGTAGGACACTTCTTGCTATTAGACAATCCCTGAAATCCAGGATTTGTAAGTTGAAGTTGGACATAGTGGACAAAATTGTTAAGAATGGGCTTTCATAGTATAGAGACTTCATACCTTATTTTTCCATGTCTGGATCATTTAAAAAATATTTTAATTATACAAATTTATGGGACACAAGGTGATAATTCAATGTATGTATATAGTATATGATGATCAAATCAGTGTAATTAATATTTACAGTTCATTAAACATTTTAAATTTTTTATTAAAACATAATAACTGTACATATGTATGGAATAGTGTGCTACTTCAATACACGTGCACATGAAATCAGGGTAATTAACATTTCTGATTATCATTCCTTTATGTTTGGAGACTTTGAGTGTCTCTCTTCTAGTTATTCATAAAATATATAAAACATTGTTGTGAGCTACATAGTATGTTCCCTGTTCTGTAGAACACTAGGACTTACTGCTTCTATCTAACTTTATTTGTTTACCTCTTACATAACATCCCACTATCTCCCCTCTCTGTACCTTTCCAGCCTCTAGTAATCAAATATTTCATATTCCTATTGACTTTGGGATTTTGTTGTTGTTGTTGTTTGTTTGTTTTTTGTTCTTGTTTTGGTGTTTTGTTTTGTTTTGTTTTTTCGCTTTTGCTTTTGTTTTGGTACTGGGGATTGAACTCAAGGGTGCTTTACATTCCCAAACTTTTTTTAAAAAAACAGGGTCTTGCTAAACTGCTGAGAGTCTCACTAAGTTAATGAGGCTAGCCTTGAAGTTGCAGTCCACCTGCCTCAGCCTCCTGGGTCACTGGGTGATACACAGGCGTGTATCACCACATTCAGCTTGTATTGACTGTTTTTTAGCAGTCACATGTGAGAGGGAACATGTCAAATATGTCTTCATTCACCTGACTTATTTTACTTAACATAATATCCTTTAGTTCCATCATCTGGCTGCAAATGATATCATATCATTCTTTTTTTATGGCTCAATAATATTCCATTGTGCTGGGTCATTTTATTCTCATTTTTACCTTTTCTTATAGCTAATGAGATGGTTGACCTTGATAAGTTGATGGATGAAGTGAAAGTTCTCACAGGTAAGAAATTAATACAAATCTAAGAATATAAGTTTTACTCAGAATTATATTTTAAATATTTTTTATTTCTCTATTTTGGCATTATATCTTTTGTTTGATTAATTTTTTTAATCTAATGCCTTAGAATTACATTTTAGTTTTAAAATTTAAGTTCTGTGTTTTGGTAACAACTTGTTTGTTGTTTAGATATGACATTAATATTTTAATATATGTAGAGAAAAATAACAAATTCTAGATTAAATCAATGAATAGTAAAGTAAAACTTCAATAAAGATATAGGTGATTTTATTATCTAAAGGTATTGAGAAACACATAATTATTTGTGTCAGTCCTAATAAAATCCTAATTCACCAGGTAACGATGTAAGCCTATTTTTCTTGTGCGTTGATAGCCCCTACAAGGTTACAATTGTGTTGTCTTTATTAATATGTTATGGATCATTTCACTAATGTTAAAGAAAATGATGTATTTATATGAATGCTATTGATTGTATATTTTGATATATCATACTCTGCTCTTTATCTAGTTTATGTGGAGCAAGCTGAGTTTGTTCATATTTTGGAAGCAGGTCATCCTTAAAATTCTCATATGATCCTATTTTGTTTTTTTGAAGGAAGGGGGATTGATGTCAGTGATTTGGAAAATGTTCTGGGAAACATGGGGATAAACCTCACAGAAAAAGACTGGCTGAAACTGCTGAAAAATCTACCAACAGATGGTGAGAATTTCAAACACTAGTATAGATTCTTTAAGGGAACTTAGTTAAAAGTTTTTAAATCATCTCTATATGATCAGGGAAGAAAGAATATGTGTATTAAAATATTAGCATGATCCTATTCTGCCTTAAGAAGTTCTGCATCAATTTAGAAATTAACAGATGGTAATCATGAATCCTGCAATCAGAAAATATTCATTTTTGGATTCCAATTTTTGGAGGCTGAAAATTCAACTGTTAATTTAAGAAACAGAAATTGGGGAGAATTTAATTAGACTTTAAGAAATAGATCAATCTTTCAAAGTGGCAAAGAAATAATGTTTCATCTTGGAAGTAAGCCAGTTATAGTATTGCTCATCTTTACCTGAAGTTTCTATTATTAAATCCATTATTGATTCTCTTTGTTATTTTTGCCTTATTTATTGGAGCTTGGATCTCAATCCTTGTGCTGAAAGTGATAAGTATAACATATTAGAATTAATAACTGTCACTTTTTGGATTCCTTAAATTTTGTTTATATGCCTGTGTCTTTCACAAGAAGGAACGATTGATGTCAATAAACTGGACACTGTTCTGGGAACAATGGGCATGAGACTCTCAGAAAAGGAATTTAAAGATCTGACTCAGAATCTGCCAGTGGATGGTAAGCATTTAAATTTACTGAGCTCCTCAAGAGGAGAGGAACTTGTGTGTTTTTTGTATGAATACCTTGAGTGTGATTATTTGGAATCAAGAAGCCTTTTAGAAAAACTTAAAAGGAAAACAGGCCTAATAAGTGAGAATCAAATTACTCTCCATTTATTCTCATCAAATATTGTCACACATCATTACAGTAATTTTTTCCATTGTGTAGTTTAGTTCAAGAAAATCTCTAAGATTGCTGGCATATATGGAAAAAAAGAATAAGGCAGAAAATTAAGAGGAGAGTAGAGTGATGGGAATAGAATAGAATGAAAAAAAGAACAAATTATTATAATGGAAAATTATTAAAATACCACTAGGAATTTTCTTAAGTGAATAATAATGGTCATAATTTTCCCATTCAAAATAGGAAGTTATAAAGGATAGGGAGCCATGTGACTATCTCTTCTCCAAAGATAGCAGCTACACAGTGGGAGGAACACTGTGGTCATTTTGGAAAATATATTGTGTTTCCCCTACTCTTGAAACTTTATGGATTCTGATATCTCTAGACGAGTCTCCATGATTCCATGCTAATATTAAGGAGCTCTAAATCTTGCCTGAGAGATGGGAACAGTAAGGCTTTTCTTAACTTTCCTATTCACTTTTCATATGAGGAATAGGCATGTAATTTTTGCTGGCACATTTTTTTTTTTGAAGTTTAATGTTGTTCTGATCCCAAGAAACAGACCTTGTGGCAGAAATTGGTATGCATATTTGTTGGGAATACTTTCAGGACAACACATCTGTACCAGAATAAGCAAAACAAGATTGGACAGAGGGGGTTAAAAGTTGAACTGCAAGGTTGCTTCAGAAGTCTCTGCTGATCCTACGGGGACTGGGCCTTTGTATCCTACATCAACCATTCATTAGATACAGGCATCTCTCCAAGAGGGGAAGGAGCTCCCTTCAGGGGAAGGCAAGTTCCAGAGAAGGAATAAGCAGTGAGCCACCTGCAGTCAATACTTCTGGATGCTGGGAGAATGACTAGGACTATAGAGGAATAGCATCCACTGTATTATTTTAATAAATTAATGAGAAAAGTGAATTTAGATGTGGGACAAACTCCACCCAAGGAAGCAATCTTGACTAAAGTAGTCCTAAATTTGCCCCAGAATTCTTATTGATTCTTACTTCAGTTCCTAAAATGTAATAAAATTATGGTTGGTTATAGTTTAAACAGTGGAAACTAATCAAATGAAAATAGTCATTTTGTAATTTATTGTAAAATTTCTTATTCCTTTTTGGGATTCTGACCAGCTGAATGGTGTGGAGACTTGTGTGAGAAGGGGAAAAAAAGACAAAACAAAACAAAAATTTAAACAAACCTCCCTAAGTTACTAGATTCTGACTCTGGTATCAATTGAATTGCTGAGGGCTTAGAGTCCTTCAGCTTACTTCTCAAGGAATGACTTCTGGGGCTGGGGATATAGCTCAATTGGCAGGGTATCTGCCTTACAAGCACAAGGCCCTGAGTTCAATCCCCAGCACTGCCAAAAAATAAAAATAAAATAAAATATGTTCATCACCTGAAGATGATAAATACAAATCCAAATTGGAACAAATGTTTTAATCCTTATTCCTATCATCTTTTCATCAGTGACACCTATTTACTTTCAGTGACTATGAAAACTAAATTAAATTAGTACAAATGCTCCCTACGTGGTGACTTTCATATAAAAAGTCATATTGGTTCAATTTGATTTTCGTGATATGGGGCAGGGGGAGAACCAAAGATTCTTCTTATATATAGAAACAATTAATCATTAAATGTTATTATTTAATGTTTTGATCTGGCTGGCTTTCTGATTCACTGTATATGTTATGCTACCTTTTTGTTGTTTATATGTCTCAGTTCACTGATATTATAGAATCAAGGTTCATAGATATTAAGGTTTCCCACTAATATGAAATTCCTATGAAAGTATCTCTTTTACAATTAAGCCAAAAGTTTTTATAGAAAAAGAGAGTTTCAATACTTTTAAAGATAAAATGAACATTTATTAGCCACTTTTCTCTCCCTAAATAATAATATCCAACAATTATATAATGATTATGTACATGTAGGGCATTCTACAAAGATTATTTAATATAATACTTCATTTATTTCTCACAAAACTCAGTAAATAGGTACTACTACTGAAATATTGTATATGCGAAGATCTAGAAAATGGACTAATTTTTGAGTTAAATTTTTTCTCTGTTGTACTTCCAGTTTTGATATCTATTTCAAAATTGATTTTTATATGTGTATCAATAGCACCAATGATATTCCCATAGCTAAATCTAGGCTCAGTTTCCATCTTGTTTGCTATCCTAGCATTTAACATATTTGGTCATTTTCTCCTATATACCACCATTTCCTCACTTTGATATTCAAGAGACCACATTCATTTTTCTTCTAGATCACTCCCTGTTCCACTTTTGTCCCCTTTCTGGTTCTTCCTCACCTTTCAAAAGATCTCATCTTTCACATGTTCCAAGATTAAATCTTGGACCATTTCTTTGTGTGCACACATTCCCTTGATGATTTTACATAGCTTCATAACTTTAAATACTATATTTATACTGACAGATCCCAATCGATGTACCTCTCTGATCTGAATTCCAGAATCATATATTCAACTGCCTACTTAAATGTATAATAGTATCAAAATTTGCATGTTTAAAACCAAACTCCTGATCTTCTGTACTATCAGCTCATCTCTTTCAGTTTTTTCCAGTAAATGTCAACTCCATCTTTTCCATTGCTTTAGCCAGAAATCTTGGAATCATTATGACTCCTCTCTTCTCACACCATACCTTCAATTCTTGAGTTATTAATATTGGCTGTCCCTCCAGAACTGTGGTTCACACCTACATTTCTCACTACCTCTGACACTTTTATCCTTGCTCATGCAGCTATCACTCCTCTGGATTATTATGGTAATCCTCTAACTGTTCTCTTTAAACCTACCTTTTCCCTTTGTCTCCACATAGTATCCTCAGTTATCCTGCTAAAATATAAATCACATCATAAAATTCCCGTACTCAAAATACCCAGTGGTTCCCCATATTTCTCAGGGTTAAAGTCATAGTCCTTACTATGTCCTAGAAGGTCTTATATAATTTGCTCAAGCTCTCTGATTTCTTCTCCTACAACTTTTCTTTACTCCATCCATTCCAGACACATTGGTCTCCAGACACGAGTCAGCCATGCTTCCATCTCAACCTTTTTACTTACTCTTAGCTCTGTCTGGAACATTCTTCCCCCAGGTATCTACCTGCCTCATTCCTCACCTTAACTCTTTTCAAATGTCACCTCAGTGATACCTTCCATAACTTTTCTATTTAGATTGCAGCAACACCTCTTTGCAGCAGGCTCTATGCCATTTCTCACATTTACTTTTCTCCCCACCACTTACCACCTAATATGCTAGCTAATTTTTTCATTTGATTCATTACTCTATCCTTGGTATTTAAGACAGTGCCAAATACACAGCAGGGGATGAATATATGTTACATTAGGTTAAATTTATTGAGCTTCTGTGATATACAAAGCCCATCATTAAGCAATTCAATTGGGTAGGTTACTCCCCAAATTATTTATAGCTTAAGTTTATAGTACAAAGTAGTAAATAACTAAAGTAAAAATGACAATTTTAAAATAAATTGTGAATAGACTGAATTAGATAATCTCCAAAATGCACTTAAAACACTTGTATGCAATTTGAACTACTTTTAGGTTCTGTTTCATCAGCATATTAAATGGAAAAGTGAGGTGGGTGTGATGGCATGTGCCTATAGTCATAGCTACTTGGGAATCTGATGCAAGAGGATCACCCAAGCCTGGGAGTTGGAAACCAGCCTGGACAACGTAGTGAGACCCTGTCTCAAAGAAAAAGAAAAAAGAAAAAGTATACTCCTTTCCCATAGAAAGGACAATATGAAATTCAACTTTTTAATTATTGTGGTATTGGAGATTGAATGCGGGACATTCTATATCCCCAGCCCTTTTCATTTTAATTTTAAGACAAGGTCTTGCTAAATTGCCCAGGTGGGCCTTGAATTTATAATCCTCCTGCCTGAGCCTCCTAAGTATCTGGGATTACAGGTGTGCACAGTCGTGCCCAAACTGAAATTTAACTTTGTCTGCCATGTACATGACTCATCAATGTGAAGGTGGGAAATCAAAGAAATATTGTTATTATAGTCATTTTAGCATGTAGGACTTTTCTTCTCCATAATCTTGAAAGAGATTTTTTTAAAAATAAAATGAAATTATAAATAAAATTCTAGAGCAAAAGTTAGTATATAGGTTTGGTATTTTATATCATTTTTAATCTCTATGTCTGTAATTTATGTCTTATTTTATAGTTGATGGTAAAGTCAGTCTTAAAACAGTGATGGATGAAGTAAAAAAAATCTCAGGTGAGTAAAAAGTTACTCTAAAATCAATACCCTTAAGTATACGGTACGATTTTTAATTTAACATTTCTAATTACCTAATCACTGTCCTTAAAAATTTGGAGATTTAGTTTACTAATTGAGGTACCGTATTTACTACATTTGAACATTAATTAGGTTTTAACAATAGATCAAAGGACTATGTCTTGATATCATGTTGTTTTACTCTGTAATTCATTTTCTAAGAATCTTCAGAGTATTGTTTATCCAAAATTCAGCTATTTCAATAAATAGAAAAAAATCATTATCCTCATCACTGTGAACAACTAATCATGTAATTCAGATTAAAAGGTGTACTTCAGGGAATGTGAATGTTTTAGACTACCAACCTAGGTTTTTCTAATCTCTGGCCAATTATGCAAAATTAGCGTGTCTTATCCTTAGACTTAGGAGATCTTCTATTTCAGTAAATTAGGGAAATAACTTCTTTTTATGGCTTTTCCATTTATATAAAAAACCAGAGAGAGAGATTTCTCCTTTTGCATATTTTCAAATTGTAGAAGATTCTTAATAGATTTTCAGACATGAATATTTCATTACTTGTAATTACTAGGTGGGTCTTAAAACTCTCAAATGTCTGTATTCTCATGATTTCAAAGGAATAAAGGTTGATGTCAGTGATCTTCAAAATCTTCTTGGAAACATGGGGATTGAGGTCACAGATAAGGAATGTGCAGAGCTGAAGAAAACCCTGCCAACTGATGGTGAGCCAATACAGTGCCTCCTGAACCTTCCAGAGAGCCTGATTTTATAGATTTTTTGAGAAGTTATAAAACATTTCTGAAATTTCCACTAGAAATTCCTGAATTTTATTAGGGAAAAAGTTCTCAGTTATGTAGAAACCATGTAACTGTTAATTGAATTTTACTTTTTAAATCATCAAAACCTTCAGTCATGACTAAAGTGAATACTATAACCTAATTTTTTCCCAGATTATAAGGCCTAATTATAATCAGAGAAAGAAAAGATAATGATGAAGGTGAAAAGCTAGTAGAAGAAAAGGCAAAGAGAAGTCAAGGGAAGAGTGGGGAACAATAGTTTGGTGAAGTAGTTAAGAGCGAAGTATTTTGAGTCTGAGTATAATAGATTCATACCTTGGCTCCACTGCTTATCAGCTGTGTTATCTTGAAAAAATTATTTCTTAACCTCTCTATGCTTTAATTTCTGCATTTATAAAAATGAGGGTAAAATTGAATGAGATCAAGCACTTTGAAAAGTGATTGATATATGATGGAACTTTAATAAATGTCAACTATGTGCTGTTATCACAGTTACGGTGATGCTACTGGTGGTGGTAGTGATGACAATGATGATGTTTAGAATAGGACAGATTCACAATTTCTTTTTTTATATATTTTTAGTTGTAGATGGACACAGTACCTTTATTTTATTTATTTATTTTTATGTGGTACTGAGTTTCGAACCCAGTGCCTCACACATGTGAGACTCTACAACTGAGCCACAACCCCAGCCTCAAATTTACAATTTCTTTAGGTAACAAATTCATAGAGGGATTTGTCACTTGTTTAAAAGTTTCCATTCCAACTTTCATCTTTATATAAGATAACATTTTAAAGACAATCTGATCTAGAATAATAAAATATAAAATACTCTTTTGTGATTGCCCGTATAATTTTCACTGATGTGCATTTGCCTTTTCTTACAGCTGCTGGGCAGGTGTTTCAGAATAGAATGCTGGGTGGCATAAATTCTCTTAAAGGTGATAATTTAAATGGGAAATTCCTGGGTCTGTCTTTATAATACATATTGTGGATATTGTAAAGTGATTCATTAGCTATAGTTCTTTAAATATCTGTATTTTATCAGATAATATCCTGGCTTATATTTTTGCATCCAGTCTTGAGTTTTCCCCAACTTTTCTAGGGGGAAAAAAACATTGGAAGATTGTTTATATATATCAAGGAGTCAGTTATTTTAGAAATTGTGACAATCTAGACGCTTAAGTTACAAAAGTAACTTAATCTAACTTAAACAAGGTAGATTAGTTGCTTCAACTCTGGTAAAAAAGTTAAGAACTTGTTTGTATATTCCTTTATCTTCTAATAAAGGTTTAAAGAAACAAATGTTATTTATAATTCTTTTGTTTAATTCTTTGGTCATTAATATATCTTTTGATCACTTTTACATTTCACAGGTAAAAACCATCATTATATAAGATAAGGGTTGGTGTAGTTTTATTTTAATGCTTTAAAATCTACTTTTTTTTTTTTAATTAAGGAGGAATGGTTAATGTCAGTGACCTGAACAGAGTTCTTGGAAACATGGGAATTAAGCTCACAGAAAAAGAACTTGAAAGTCTGGTAGAAAACCTTCCAGTTAATGGTAAGCATAAAATAAATAATATGTGCAGCATTCTTGAGCTTCAGAGGGCTATATCTAAATATCTAATATATCTCTAGATGTCCTTGAGAACTATGAAATTCAACATGGCCCAAAAGGAATTTATTATATTTTAATTTAATAGACTCCTACTTGTAATTTTGCCTCATGGCAACCAGGATGTGGTGAGAGAGGGGGAAGAGGTAGGGGCTGGGAAGAAGATATACCCTTTCAGGGCACATCCCCAGGGACCTAGTTCCTCCAGCTAGACCTCCTTTCTACAGTTTTCACTACCCCTTGATAATGCCATCAAATTATTAATCCATCAATGAATTACCCTCTGATGAAATTATAATCTATCTTCTGATCACCTTTCCAAAGGTCCAACCTCTGAACACTACTGTGATGGAGACCAAGCTTTTTATAAATAAGCCTTTGGGGGACATTCAAGTCCCAGACCACAACAGTGGCTTATTACTTCACATTGATTATCATCTCTTATTGAATAGAAGTTATTAATTTTAGTAGAGTTAAATTTACTCACTATTTTCCTTTATAATTTCTGTTTAGGAAATTCTTTTACAGTTATAAATTCTTTATAATTTCTTTTTCTGTTTAGGAAAATTTTCCCATTTTTTTAACATTTTTTAGTATTTTTCTTTGTACTTGATATGGAATTCATTGGTTTTGTTGTGCATTTGAAATCTGTTTTTTCTATATTAATAATCAATTTTCCATTAGCCTCTTCTTCAACTGTTTTGTAAAGTAATTCTATGCACATGCTAGAGTCTTGAGTTTTCTATACCTTTTCATTGGTTTATAATGGTTATGTATCTTTTTTAGTCTAATTTTTAAACCATTTGTTCTTTCTGTGTTCATGTTTCATTAGCTGGGAACTGCAGGCCAATGTTGAATACTAGAGGTAATAACAGGTCTGTTTGTCTCGTGACTTTAACAGAAAGGTTTCTAAAATTTCACCCTTGCCTAATGGTGTCTACTCTTAGGTTGCTCTTTAAATTGTTTAATTGAGGTGAAATTCATATAATCATATAATATAAAATTAACTATTTTGAAGTGAGTACATTTAATATATTCACAATACTGTGCAACTACCAGACCTCTTTGCAGGTCTTTAACATTCTCATTACCCAGTTAAGAATCTGTGATGCCTTTAAGTAGTTAGTTTACATTAATCCCTCCTTTGACATCAGGGTAATACTTAACTTACAGAATAATTAGGAATTGTTCCCTCCTCTTCTGTTGTTTGGAAGAGTTTGAGAAAAATTGAGGTTAATTTTTCTTTAAATGTTGGTAGAATTCACATATCATTTCCCCCCAATTAACTGTATTTTTACCATCATTCAGAACTAAATGGTTTATATAACCCCTGTTCCCACCATTAATGCTTGTGCGATCATTATTGCTATGAATGACATAGCCGACACCTGCTATTTGCTTTAAAGCCAGACCTAGTTCATGGTTATTGTTTTCACTGGTGACAATCACTGAACCCACCATTACTATTTCTTGGTAGCAACTCATGCTGAAGATGTCATAGTAGAATTTGGGTATTTAACACTGTTTACTGTTTGCTCTCTGCAACAGTGATACAATTGTTTATTTTTCCCCCATTCTGTGAGGTTCTGAGAACCTACAGGGACACTAAAAGTTCACAGGTTAGAGATTCTGCTGCAGAACTAAATATTCCCTCACATTACTCCAACTCAAAGAAGGGAGGAGACAAAAAGTCCCAAACCAACAACAAGGACCCAAGGAGGAACAATGAGAGAGGAAACTTAAGTCGCACCCCTTGGCATATACACAGAAAACGGAAAGAAGTCCTCGAACAAATAAGATAACTCTACACAAAAGGACCTGCACACACAGAAAAGGTCCACTTCAACTGATGCACTAGACCAAGACCTCTGAACATGAGAAAACAGGCAAACAAATCTCCCCCTAAATCAACAAACCCCCGACAAAATAACCCACTGAGAGTGAGGTAGATGAAAACCCAGAGAAAGATTGTAGAAAACCAATTATCAAAATGTCCAATGAACTGAAAGAAGATCTAAGGAAAAATTAAGAGAGCAATTAGAAGAGATGAAAGACAATTTTAATAAGGAGAAATAGTGAAAAGAAACTAAGTAGCATTCCTAGAAATGAAACACAAGATCAATTAAATTACAAGCTCACTTGAAGGTGTCAATAACAGACTAGATGGTATAGAAAATAGAACCTTAGCCCTCAAAGACAGAACTTCAGGCATTGAAGATGGCTGTATGATTTTGAGTACACAGAATGCAATAAATGGAAAAAATTATAGAATATTCAAGAACTCTGGGACAACTTTAAAAGACCAAACCTGAGAATTATTGGGATAGAAAAGAACATGGAGACACAAACTCAAAGCATAAAGAACATTTTCAATAAGATAGTTACAGAAAATGTCTCCCATGTCAGAAACAAGATAGACATTCATATTCAGGAGTTTACAGGACCCCAAATAGACCCAGCCAAATGAGCTCACCAAAACATATCATAATCAAAATACCTAACATAGAAAACAAGGAAAGCAGGGCTGGGGATATAGCTCAGTTGGTAGAGTGCCTGCCTTGCAAGCACAAGGCCCTGGGTTCAAATCCCCAGCACCACAAAAAAAAAAAAAAAAGAGTCTTACAGAAAACAAGGAAAAGATATTAAAAGTCAGAAGAGAGAAACATCAAGCCACATTTAGAAGCAAACCAATCAGGCTCATTTCTAATTTCTTTGTTCAGACCCCAAAATTAAGGGGGAGGCCTAGAATGAGATATTCAAAACCCTAAAAGTAAACAACTGTCAGCCATGTTTACTACACCCAGCAAAACTCTGTTTCAAATTCAAAGGGGAAATAAAAACATTCCATGACAAGAATAAACTAAACGAATTCCTGAGTACCAAATCAGTACTACAAAGAATATGCAAAGATAAACTTCACACAGAGGAACTAAAAAAAAAAAAAAATTCCCAAAGCTCCCAAACAGATGAAGTTCAATAGAAGAATGATCCACCAGCTGAGAATCAAGACAGGATAAAATATAGCAAAAAACAAAATGACAGGAAACAAAACACACATGTCCATTCTAATGCTGAATGTTAATGGTCTCAACTCCCCAATTAAAAGATACAGATAGCAGCATGGATCAAAAAAAATCCACTATATGCTGTTTACAAGAGACCCATCTTATGGGTAAAGAAACCCACAGTAAAGAAACCCACAGGCTGAAGGTAAAAGGATAGCAAAAAATATTCTATACATATTATCCAAGAAAACAAGGAGTAGCTACTCTTATATCAAACAAAGTGAATTTCAAGCAAAAATTGGAACAGACAAGGAAGGAGAGTACATCCTAGTAAAGGTAACAGTCCAACAAGAAGATATTATGATTGTTATGGTTTGGATGTGAGATGTCCCCCAAAAGCTCATATGTGAGACAATCAAGATGGTTCAGAAGAGAAATGATTGGGTGATGAAAGCCTTAACCCAATCAGTGAATTAATACCCTGAAAGGAATTAACTGAGTGGTAACTAAAGTGGTAGGGTGTGCCTGGAGGAGGTGGGCATTGAGAGCAAGGCTTTGAGGTACATATTTGCATCTGGCAAATGGAGGGTATCTCTCTCTCTCTCTCTCTCTCTCTCTCTCTCTCTTTCCCCTTCCTGAACATCATGTGAGCTGCTTTCCTCTGCCACACACTCTGCCATGATGTTCAGCCTCACCTCAAGCCTCAAGGAATGGAGCCTGCTGTCCAAGAACTGAGACCTCTAAAACCATGAACCCCCAAATAAACTTTTCCACCTCTATAATTGTTCTGGTCAGGTCTTTTAGTTGCAGTAGTGAAAAAGTTAAAACAATGATAGTAAACATTTATGACCCAAATATCAATGCACCACTTACTTGGAAAAAATACTCAATGACATTGAATTCCATATAGACCCTAACACAATACATCCTTATTAACAATAGGCAGAACATCGAAAGAAAAAATAACAAAGATATCTCTAACCTAAACAATACTATAAACCTAACAGACGTCTACAGAATATTCCACTCCAAAACAACTGAATTTACCTTTTTCTCAACAACACATGGAACTTTTTCCAAAATAGATCATATTCTAGGCCACAGTGCAAATCTTAGTGAATATAAAAAATTAATATAATCCCATGTCGTCTATCAGATCATAATGGAATGATGGTCTAATAATAGAAATCAACAGCAAGAACAATAATAGAAACTATATAAACACATGGTGATTTAACAATACTCTCCTAAATGAAGAATGGGTCAAAAAATAAATGAGAATAGAAATTAAGAAATTCTTAGAAATGAACAAGAACAAACACACAACCCTGGGGCAAAACCTCTGGGATAGTACAAAATCAGTTCTAAGAAGAAAATTTATAACATTGAGTGCCTATGTTAAAAAATATTGAGAGATCCCAAATAAATAATTTATTCTGTACCTCAAGGCCTTAGAAAAGGAAGAAAAAACTAACCCCCAAACCAGTAGAATACAGGAAATAATTAAGTTCAGAGCTGAAATCCATGAAATTGAGAATGAGAAAATAATATACAGGATCAATGTAATAAAGAGTTTGCTTCTTTGAAAAGATGAATAAAATTGGCAAACACTTTAGCCAAACTAACCAAAAGAAAGAGTGAGAAGAAGCAAATCAACAAAATCAGGGATTAAAAAGTGAAAAAGGAGTTATCACTGAAAACCCCTCTGAAATCCAGAGAAATATCAGATCCTATTTTGAAAAGTCATAGTCCAATAAACTGGAAAATCTGGAAGACACTGATGAATTTCTGGACACATATGACCTGCCCAAATTGAATCAGGAAGATATAGAAAACCTAACCAGACCAATATTAAGTAATGAAATTGAAACAGCAATTAAAAGTCTTCCAAAAATGAAAAGCTCAGAACCTGATGGATTCTCAGTTGAGTTCTACCAGACAGTTACAGAAGAACTAACACTAGTCTTTCTCAAATTATGCCACAAAATTGAAGGAGAGGGAACACCCCCAAATAATTTTTATGAAGCTAGTATAACCCTGATACCAATCAAGGAAAGAAAATTACAGACCAATATCTCTGATGAACATACATGCAAAAATCCTGAATAAAATGTTAGCAAACTATACTCAAAATCACATTAAGAAGATACTACACCATTATCAAGTGAGTTTCATTGTAAGATTGCTTCAACACATGGAAATCAATAAATATGATTCATCACTTAAACAGAATTAAGAACAAAAATCACACGATTATCTCAGTAGATGCAGAAAAGGCCTTTAATAAAATCCAATACCCTTTCATGTTAAAAAAAAAAAAACTGGAGAAACCAGATATTCAAGGACCTTAACCTCAAATCTTAAAGGCCTTTTATGAAAAACCCAAAGCCAATATCATATTAAATTAAGAAAAACTAAAAGCATTTCCACCAAATTTAGAAACAAGATAAGGCTGTTCACTCCTATTCAATATGGTTCTTGAAACATTAACCAGAGCAATCAGGCAAGAAAAGGAAATTAAAGGGATACAAATAAGAAAAGAGGTCAAATTATCACTGTTTGCCAGTGACATGATCCTATATCTAGAAGATTCAAAAAACTCCACCAGAAGACCTCTAGACATTATAAATGAATTTAGCAAAGTAGCAGGATGCATAAATAAATAACTTTCCTATACTCCAACAGTGATTGAGTTTGAAGAAGAAATCAGGAAAACCACTACCTTCACAATAACCTCAAAAAAATAATAAACTTGGGAATTAATCTAACCAAGGATGTAAAAGAGCTCTAAAATGAAAATTATATAACACTGAAGAAAAAAATTAAAGAAGACCTTAGAAAATGGAACAACATACCATGTTCTCACATAAGCCAAATTAATATTGTCAAAATGGCCATACTACCAAAAGCAATATACAGATTCAATGAAATCCCCATCAAAATATCAATGACATTCTTCACAGAATTAGAAAAAACAATTCTTAAATTCATTTGGAAGAGTAAGAGATGCAGAATAGCCAAAGCAATACTAAGCTATAAAAGTGAAGTAGGAGGCATCACAATACCTGATCTGAAATTATACTACAGAGATGTAGTAACAAAAACAGCATAGTATTGGCACCAAAAGATACATGAAGACCAATGGAATAGAACAAAGATACAAAGACAAACCCAGAAACCTATAGCCATCTGATATTTGAAAGAGTGTCAAAATATATCTTGGGGAAGGGACTGAGGTTGTGGTTCAGTGGTAGAGCACTTGCCTAGCATGTGTGAGGCACTGGGTTCGATTCTCAGCACCACATATAAATAAATGAATAAAATAAAGGTCTATCCACATCAAGAAAATTAAAAAATATATATATTTATATATATTTATATATTTATTTATATTTATATATATATCTTGGGGAAAAGACAGCCTTTTAAACACATGGTACTGGGGAAACTGGATGTATGCAGAAAAATGAAATTAGACCCCTATCTTTCATCCTGCACAAAACTCAAATAAAAATGTATCAAAGACTTAGTAATTAGACCAGAAACCTTACAACTGTTAGAAGAAAACATAGGGTAAACACCCCATCATACAGGTGCTGGCACAGACTTCCTTTATAAGATCCCCAAAGTGCAAGAAATGAAACCAAGAATCAAGAAATGGGATACCATTAACCAAAAAACTTCTGCACAGCTAAGGAAATGATTAAGAGTGTGAAGAGAGAACCTAAAGAATGGGAGAATATCTTGTCCAGCCACTTCTTCAATAGGGGATTAATATCCAGAATATACAGAGAACTAAAAAACTTAATGCCATAAATAAATAAATAAATAAATAAATAAATAAATAAATAACCCAATCAATAAATGGGCAAAAGAACTAAACAAAGAAGAAACACAAAAGGCCAATAAATACATGCAAAAATGTTCCACATCTTTTCCATTTATACAGGGGTAACACATTATATTAAATATGTAAGGTCTTATCTATGTGGGTTTGATTACAGAAACTCATAAAGTATTCTCTAAATTTAAAAAATGTTCAACATCTCTAGCAAGCAGAGAAATGCAAATCAAAACTACACCAAGATTTCATCTCACTCCAGTCAGAATGGCAGTGATGAAGAATACAAACAATAAATGCTGGTGAGGTTGTGGGGACAAAGGAACACTTGTACATTGTTGGTGGGACTGCAAATTAGTGCAACCACTCTGGAAAGCAGTAGGGAGATTCCTCAAAAAACTAGAGATGGAACCACCATATGACCCAACTGTCCCACTTCTGGATATTTTCCCAAAAGATCTAAAATTGGCATACTGCAATGACACAGCCACATCAATGTTTATAGCAACACAATTCACAGCAGCTAAATTAATGCGAGGTAGAAGGGTGGCAAGAATGGAGGAAGGATAGATAGCATAGAGGGAAGGGAGGGGTGAGGTCGAGGTGGGGGGGGTAAGAATAATAACAGTATGTGTGACAGACGTAATTGCCTGTGTACATGTATGAATGCACAGATGGGGTGACTCTACTTTGTGTACAACCAGAAAAACAATAGCTGTACTCCATTTGTGTTCAATGAATCAAAAAATTAAATTAAAAAAAAGAAGAAATCAACCTAGATCCCAGATGCCCATCGATACATTAATGGATTAAGAAATTGTGAGATATGTGCATATTATTAATACTTACACACACACACACACACACACACACACACACCATGGAGTTCTACTCAGTCATTTAAAAAAAATGAAATGATGGCATTTGCAGATAAATGGATGGAAATGGAGAATATCATGCTAAGTAAAATCAGCCAAACTCAGAAACCCAAACTTCAGATGTTTTCTTTCATATGCAGAAGCTGGATAAAAATAAAGGAAAGGTTAAGATTACATAGGATAATAATAAAATTTTTTTCTGAAAGTTCTTATTTATTCTCTTTGATAAAATTGAGCATAGCTCTGGTCTTTTAAATTGAGTTAGGAGTTGTCAGTAATACCAATATTATCAGTAGCATTTAAAGAATTAACTCAGAAAGTGAATTTTTCTTCATTCCCCATCCTAGTTCATTTTCTTTTATTTAATTTTCTGATTCATTGAACACAAATGGAGTACAGCAATTGTTTTTCTGGTTGTACACAAAGTAGAGTCACCCCATCTGTGCATTCATACATGTACACAGGGCAATGATGTCTGTCACATATACTGTTATTATTCTTACCCCCCAACCTCAACTCCACCCCTCCCTTCCCTCTATGCACTCTATCCTTTCTCCATTGAAAAAATTTTATTATTATCTATAATAGTGAAATGATATATAACTAAATAATAATGATTAATATGGGATATGAAACAGGAGAACCAATGAGCAATGTTTGTCAATGTTTATTTTCTTTATCCTTAGCAAACTTTCTAGTTGAATGGGTTTTTTTTTTTTAATTTGTTTCTTTGTTTTGCTGTACAGGGCATGGAGCCCAGGGCCACATGCACATCACCCCTGAGCTACATTCCTAGCCCAAAGTTATCCTAGTTTAATGATAACTATCCACAACCTTAGCTTACTTACTCTTCATATATATGAAGCAACTTTTTGATAAACCAAGTGACTTTTCTTATTGGGAAGAGTTATGCTCAAAATAACTGGTAAGTTGAATCTCTGTGCCTCAGGAGATGAGACCTGGGCCTTTAGCCAGATGTGACTGAGCTACAACACAGCTCCTCCCTATGGCTGAATGCAGCATCTAATTTCTCACTCTCTACATCTTATGTCAGTTTCCTTTGTGTACAATTTTGCTTGTATGACCTAATGATGTATTTCAATTTTTATTATAGGCCTAGAATTTTATTCTCTATTCACAAGGTAAATACATTTGGTTTTGCCTGAAATTCTTGAATAGTTTTTTAAATGCAAATATTTTTTGAAAACTTTAAGAAATTCATGTCAATGCCTTACCTAAATACTTGAACTTGGACAAGAAGAAAAATAAAATCTGTTGCTCTGTTATTTTCATGTAGCTATAACACTTTTTGTCTTCCCTTCTGGCAAAATTGCCTTACCAAAGGGTGACAACAGTTGACAACTCAGTAATGATGTACATCCTATAAAGGGCTGAGTGTAAATATTCTAGGCTTTGTCGTCCATACAGTCTCTAATGCGACTTTTTGACTTTGCTGTTACAATATGAAAGCAGCCAATATGAAATGAATGGTCATTGCTTGGCTCTAATAAAACTATTTGTGAACACTGAAAAAAAAAGATTACATAAGGAACCAATGAAATACAAATTAATAACGAGAAGAAAGAAGTCTAGTAGACTTGAGGAAGAGAAGGGAGGGGTGACAGGTGGGAAAAGGGGTAGGGAAAGGGGATTATGAACTGAAATCAATTTCTATGCATGCATGGGTTTGTTGGGATGAATCCAACTACTACGTATAACCATGAAGCTCTAATAAAAATAAAAAGGTTCTGCTGCAGGGACTTCCCTCTGGTTTAATTTGTAGCTGTCCAGGAGACATGTGAGAAGGTGCCATGTTGATTTAAGGGAGTGACTAGTCAGCTGAGGGCTCCACAGAGAGCTGAGAGAGAGCTGAGCACAGAGAGCTACAGACCCTGGCTTAGTTCTCTTTTCACAGTTTGGTTTTAAGCTGTTTGTTCTATTTTAAAGACCTTGCTGTTACCATCAAATGTTGTCTGTTTTTCCTGTTTTTAAGTGGGTGATCTTAAGAGATTTTCTTCTTTTTATTTATCCTTTTTAGTTATACATGACAATCGAATCAATTTTGACATATTTATATAAACATGGGATATACCTTATTCTAATTAGCATTCCAGTCTTATGGAGGTACATGATGTGGAGATTCACTGTGGTGTATTCATGTATTCACATAGGAAAGTTATGTCAGATTAATTCCACTGTCTTTCCTATTTCCACTTCCACTCCCTTCCCTTCATTCCCCTTTGTCTAATCAATGAACTTCCATTCTTCCCGTGGCCCCCACCTTGTTCTGTGTTAGCATCCACATATCAGAGACTTTCTGCTACCTCTTTCTCTCTCTCTCTCTCTCTCACCCCTCTCCTCTCCCCTAGTTCAGGTTCAGGGTTAGTGAACTCTGAAATGGTTTTCTACTCTGGTAATCTATGTCCCAGTCTCTCCAGTTCTCAGACTTTCTCATATTGAGTCTTAGAGCATTCATTTTGTCACCCACCTCTTGCTGCCTCCTTTTTGTGTTGTGAGGAGATCTCATCTTGCTGCCTAGCTCACTTCCACCATCTTCTTCATCTCTCTGGCTAAAATTTTGAGTATTGTATTGAATAAGAATGGTGAGAGTGGATTCTTGCCTTGTTTCTAATTGTAGAGTACATGCTTTCAGTTTTTTCCCATTCTTTGTGGTGATGGTTATAGGTTTGTCTTACATGGCCTCTATTATGTTAAGGTACGATCCGTCTTTGCCTCATTTCTTCAGGACTTTTATCATCAAGCAATGTTGAATTTTATCAAGACTTCTTCCACTTCTATTGAAATGATAGTGAATTTTTGCAATTATTATTAGCTCTTATTTAAATCATAAGTACATTCCAGTTTTATCTTAATTCATAAATGTTCTGTTATAAAACTATGTTCTCTACAATCTGTATTTCATTTTATTTGTTCTTTTTAGTTATACATGGAAGTAGAATGTATTTTGACATATTGTATATACATTGAGTATAATAGGATCCCATTCTTGTGGTTGTACATGATATGGAATTTCACCTATTGCGTATTCATATACGAACACAGGAAAGTTATGTCCAACTTGTTCTTCTTTCTTTCCTTTTCCCACCCCCTTTCCCTTCATTCTTCTTTGTCTAATCCAATGAACTTCTTTTCTTCCTTCCCCCCACCCCACATTGTGTGTTAACATCCACACATCAGAGAGAACATTCAGCCTTTGGTTATTTGGGATTGGCTTATTTCACTTTACATAATAGTCTCCAGATCCATTTGTTTACTGGCAAATGCCATAATTCCATTTTTCTTTATTGCTGAGTAATATTCCAGTGTGTATATACACATTTTCTTTATTCATTCATCTGTTCAAGGGCACCTTGGTTGGTTCCATAGCTTAACTATTGTGAATTGAACCGCTGTAAACATTGATTTGACTGTATCACTGTAGTGTGCTGATTTTAAATCCTTTGGTAGTGATTTCTGCTCTTGATCACATTTGTATTCTGTGTTATATTGTTTGATTTACATATGTCGAACCATCCTTGTCTTTCTGAAAGAAGCTAATTTGATTGATTGCATTTGTGATTTTTTAAACATGTTGATTTACAAGTATTTTATTGCAGATTTTTCCTTTATTCATCAAAGATACTGATCTATAGGTTTTTTTATTATGTCCTAATAAGGTTTTGGTAGCAAGATAATATTGGCTTCATAGAATGAATTTTCAAGAATTCCCTCCTTTTCTATTTTGTGGAATATTTAGGAATTATTAGTGGCAGTTATGCTTTAAAACTTTTGGTCAAATTCAGCAATTCCTCTGCCCTGTCCTGAGCTTTTGCTTTGTCACTATTCAATATCATTACTTGTTACTGAGTTGTTTAGGTTTTCATATCCTCTTGATTCAATTCGGTAAATCATGTGTATCCAGAATTTTGTCGGTTTCTTCTAGATCTTCCATTTTGTTGTCATATAATTTTTCAAAAAATATTTCTTAATGGGCCTTTGAATGTAAGTGATTTTTGTTATAATGTCTCCTTTTTACATCTCTAATTTTTTTTAAATTTGGGTCTGCTCTTTCTTTTGGTTAATTTGGCTAAAGTATTATCTATTTTATCTATCTTTTCACAAAGTAACTCTTAGTTTCAACTATTGATCATTTGAATTGTACTTTTAGTCTCTGTTTCATTTATTTCATCTCTGAACTTTATCATTTCTTTCCTTCTACTGATTTGGGGCTTTGTTCATTCTTGTTTTTCTAAGACCTTGAGATGCATCATTAGTTTTATGTAGGTACTCATTGCTACAAACTTTCCTTTTAGTTTTGCTTTCACTCTATACCACAGATTTTGTTTTGTTTGTTTTCATTTGACTCAAGTAATTTAATTTCCCCTCTGACTTCTTCTATGACCCACTGTTCACTCAGTAGTGTGTTGATCAGTCTTCATGTGTTTGTATAATTTCTTGTTTCATTTTTTATTTTTAAAATTTTTATTTGTTCTTTCTAATTATACCTGATAGTGAAGTCTATTTTGACATATTTATGTGAAAATGAAGTATATCTTATTCTAATTAGGACCCCAGTCTTGTGGACGTACATGATGTTGAGATTGACTGTAGTGTATTTGTATGTGTACATAGGAAAGTTATGTCAGATTCCACTCTTTCTTATTCTTCCCCCTCCCTTCCCTTTATTGATTTCTAGTTTCATTTCAATGTGATCTGATAAAAATGCAAGGAATTTCAATTTTTTTAAAAATTTTAATACTCGAGTATTGTAAATGGCACAGCTGTAAAACATAGATATGTATGCCTATAGTATTCTGATTTTAGTTCTTCTGCATAAATACTAAGGAGCAGAATAACTGGGTCATATTGTGATTCTATTCCTCGTCTTTTGAGAAATCTCCATAATGCTTTCCAAAGTGGTTGCACCAATTTTCAGTACCACCAACAATATCTAAGTGTACTTTTCCCCCCATATCCTCACCAGTAATTATCGTAATTGAATTGAATTGAAATTGAAAATAATTTTAAATGAAATAGAAGCAAGAAGAAGTTTGTTTTTAAATGTTTAAAAATTTAAAAGAATGAAAAAGCAATATAATAACAAAAGAATAGATAGATAAAAAAGTGAGTCAAAAATTCCTCCTTGCTGAAGTGCTTGAACAAGCAAGGAGGTGCAGCTGATTTTAGGCTATGCCAATCTAGTCTTCTTCATAGGTCTTTTTTTAAAGTTAAATCCACCAGCTGTGGGTGGTACAGATAATGAAATTCTTCTGAGTTCTCACCAAAGTAGTTGAGGCAGAATGCAGGTTATTTCTCACCCAGTGGAATAGGGCAAAGTGTTGGCTGAGCCACAGGTATATTCTCTCCAGATATTTTTATTCTGTGTACTTGGATGCATGGCAAATGCTGATGCCTCAGCTAGTGGGACCTTCTTGCCCACCAAGTTTTGGTGAATATAACCCGTACCTGGCTGATACTCACTGTGGGAGTTTTTAGTCTGCACACCCAGGGGAAATGCAAATGCTGAAGCCTTCAACAGTGGGGGAGCAATTTAATCACTGAGTTCTGTGGAGGGTGTTCTACTACCCTCCATCCTGGCACCTTTTGATCAGGCCCGACACACAAAACCACATACAACTGATGTCACCTCCAATCACAGAGGGTCTGCTCACTGAAACCAGATTCCACTGGGCAGTGCCTTCTGCCTTCCTCCCCATCACAGCTCACATTTGGTATAGTTCAGTGGGTGTGTGTTAGAGATACTTTCCCAAGCCCAGTTTCTTGTGTGGCCACTGCCTGCCCAGTCAGGACAGTGGGATGTTGGCAAGGACCCTGCAATTGTGCTAGCTTTTCTGACTTCCAGAGAAGAAGAATCTAAGACAATAGGACCCTTTTCAAGATGGCTCCTGGCTATATCATCGAGAGTCTGCTGAGAGATGCAGTGAAATTTCTTCTCTAAAGTTAACTTCCTGTTCAGAGTCCTGGTCACTTATATATTTAAGCCTTCTGCACCATGCTGTAACTCTCTTCCACCTTTGTCCCCTTAGAGGGGAGATTTCTCTTCCCCCAACTGAGGTGCCAAACACCAGAGTGCTGAGGTATTCCTCTTCTCTTGCTTTATTATTCTCTCTAGTCTCTTGGGTTTCATTTTCTCTTCCTTCAATTTCCAGTGGTCACTCACCTCCCCAGGTAGTCACACACCAATTGCTTTATTTCTGTCCTGTGGAGAAACGGACTACTGCTGAGTGCCCTTATTATGCCATCTTCTCAATCGCTATACGTGGTACTTATTTCTTTCTTCTTCCACTACACACTACTTATTGTCTTTTTCCTCACCAAACACTTTGGCTACTCCTATTCCTTGCCTGGTGATTGAGCCTCAACTTTATTCCAGAGAAATAAAGTCCATTAAAGTCCTACTATTACATTGTATTGGACTTTTTAACTTTTAATGAATTCTAATTAATGAACAGGACAAAAATGTACCAAGTGGTACCCTTGATTCCAGACTTGTCTGTAAACCTGTTGTGTAGGAGCAGCCCAATTTCCTTTTGATGGTCAGGATTAGTTACTAAACCAGGAAAATCATCTCTTTCTTTACTTTTTGATGGGCAAGAAGAATCCAAAGTGGCTCAGACCAAGCTTTTTTTTTTTCTTCCTTAGTCAACCTGCCATAAGGAACTCTTCATAGAAACCTAGTTGTAGGTTAAGAAAAAGGAGATAATATATAAGGAGCAGACAAGAGTATCTGAACCCCTTGCTCATGCAATTTATTACTGTATTTAGGATCTGCTTAAGTCCAACTTCTGTTTGATAATAGAGTGCTTCCATGCATGTCCAACTTTACATCTTAGTCAGATATTACTATTTCACACTAGGTAGTTCAGTTTTCATATTATTTAGTGACAAGTAGTCAAGAGTTCAGTCTCTAGAGCTAGGAAGCAAACCCAGAAGCTTTTTCTAAAAGCAAAATAGTTATCTGAAGAAGATGGCATATATTGATCCAAAATCCTAAAAATATTTGCTGAGATTCAGATGTAGGATTCTTCCAAAGGTTTTCTACAGCATCCCTGTCACACTAAAAGAGTCATCTTAAATTATCCTAGACAACAGTACCTTTGAAATTTCACCTAAGTGGCAGGCTCTCAAACTTTTGTGGGCTTTGTTTACTATCTTGTTACATTCATGTTTCTTTACCAAGTTGTCTAGAATATTGCTAGTTCCTGCCCACCAAGTCAAATCATCAATGTTATAGAGTTACTAATAAATGTAAAGAAAAAAAGCATTCACCAGATCACTGACTACATATACCAAATGTCAAGCTGGGCACACACCTGTAATCCCAGCGGCTCAGGAGGAGAGTCAGGAGGATCGGAGGTTCAAAGGCAGCCTCAGGAAAAGTGGGGTGCTAAGCAACTCAGTGAGACCCTATCTCTAAATAATTTTTCTTTTTTAAAAAAGGGCTAGGGATGTGGCTCAGGGGTTGAGTGCCCCTGAGTTCAATCCCTGGTACCGCCACCCCCCATTTTTGAAAAAAAAATGTCGAGAGAGAAATGTGGTGTTTCATCAGTAATAAGGCCATATCTGCAATAATAGTTGCAACTGGAACATTTCTAATTAAGTTTTTTATAATCAACTGTCAATCTCTAAGACCTGTCTTCTACATGGATTAAATAGGCAAATTGAATGGGACTATGCTAGAACTCACTACCCTTGCATATTTCAAATTCTTCATGGGGGTACTAATCTTTGATGACCTTCCAAAAATTTGCTATTGTTTTTGGTTTATAATTTTGATAAGTAAAATATTTCTACTGTATCTGTCTTATCATAATAGTACTCACCTCACAGGCCAGGAAACCTTTAAGGGAATTCACTCAGTGGCTCAGTATCTCTTTTCCAACTCTCTATTTGGAATTGGAGAAACAACCACAGGATTGATTTCATGATCCTCCAGACCCATTAGGTGATAAAACCAAGTCAAAGATCCATGGTCACAGTCACCTTAAATTCCATAAACCCCTACTCTGAATGGCAGTCCACAGTAAAATTTTGGGTCTCTTGGAATTAGTATCCATTCAGAGCCAGTATACAATACTTCCCAAAAAGTCTGCTTCTAAGCCAGGTAGCCACACCGCTCTCCACGCCCTGGGAAGCAGCCCCTCACACACCCACACCCTCAACCCCTGAACATAACCAGGAAATCCATTCTGAGTAGCTGAACCCAGGGAAACAGATAAGAGGCCCCATCCAACAAACCAAGACCCTGGGAAGCAGCCAAGCAGCCTGTCTTAAGTGACTCAGCCCACCATCATTTTCAGGA
The DNA here is from genome assembly GCA_020662805.1 of Glaucomys volans. Taxonomy (NCBI): domain Eukaryota; kingdom Metazoa; phylum Chordata; class Mammalia; order Rodentia; family Sciuridae; genus Glaucomys; species Glaucomys volans. Next base: position 47,146 of record JAJEJO010002340.1, read on the forward strand.
AGCAGCTAGGCAGCCCCACCCATCCTCCTGTGGCCTCAAGAAGGAGTTGAATGGCCCATTCTCAGAAATTTAACCCACTGAGGGCCTGAGAAGCATATGCTTGACCTGGTCCTTGCACCTTTGGCTTTAGGAAGTAGCTGGGCTAACTTTCTTTACCAGGTCAGCACCCAGAGGTCCTGCAAAGTCACATATGCAACCCTCAGACACTGATAGGTACCGCCTCTGAGCCACTGGTGTGACACAACCCCCATGTAGCCCTAGGACACTGACAGGAACCCCACCCTGTTACCAGACATATAGTTCCACACCCATCTGGGCCTACCAGAGTGACAGTGCCTTCACATGACCCACAGAAACTGATGAGCAGGTACACTGCACCCAGAGCTGCCAGTGAACCCACCCACTTGAGTTGCATACCAGCTAATAAACAATCCTGCAATCCCTGCTTCCTGGCCACTGAGACATCTGCAGACCTCACCAACCCTGACTATAGCTCAAGAAGTTACACAGACCCTACACCAAAGTGTCCACCTAAAACTAAAACCAGTGCAGCATATCCAACCAGCATCCTGGGACACATCAACAGAAAGTATTTTATTACAAATTTTTAGTCAGCTTTTTCATTACTGTGACCAAAAGACCTGACAAGAACAATTTTAGAGGATGAAAAGCTTATTTGGGACCCATGTTTCAAAGGTCTCAGTCTATAGAAGGCCAACTCTGGGCCCAAACTGAGGCAAAACATCAAGGCAGAAGGGTGTGGGAGAGAAAAGCAGCTCAGGACATGACAATCAGAAAGCAGAGAGAGAATACACCATTAACCAGGATATAAATCCCCAAAGGCACACCCACAGTGACCCACCTCTTCCAGCTATACCCTTCCTGCTTACAGTTACCACCCAGTTAATCCATACAAACAGATTAAATGCACTGATTAGGTTAATGTTCTCATAACCCAATCATTTCACCTTTAAACTTTCTTGCATTGTAGTACACATCAGCTTTTGGGGGTCACCTCACATCTAAGCCATAATACTACTCTATGAGTATTAGAGGCGATTGACCCACAAAATGCTCCAATACAAGGACACAAAAAGAATGAATATAAGGTAATATGTTGCCTCCCAACAAACACAATGACTCTCTATCAATAGACCCCAAATAAAAGAAAAATCAACAAATTGCCTGCCAAGAATTTTAAAAAAAACCAACACATTATTTTAAGGAAACAACAAAATAGAATACAGACAAGTTAACTAAGTTACAGGGTAATTCATGATACGAATGAGAAATTCAGCAGTTATAGAACTGACTCAAGATCTAGGAAGTGATTAAGGGGCTATGACTCTGTTGTTATTCAAGTCATACTTTTGTTCACCCTACCTCGTTTTATTTTGTTTGTTTTTCTTTGGTTTGGTTTAGCGCTTTTTTTTCTTATTCAATCCAAGCAAGATTTTAGTAGGCTGTCCATATCATCTCTTTCACCTGCAGGGAAACTATGATCATTTAATCAATACTAAATATCTCTATGAGTTGAACCATTCTGATTAGTGTTTTGACTTTTTTTGCCTATTATAATAACTACAACCATCTTTTCTCTAGCAATTAAATGCCACCATGTGACCCCTACCAACCTCAAATTCCATTACCCACATTGAATTCAGAGAACTCAGTTCACTGAGAGCATTTTCCACCATCATTTCTAGTCTACAAAGAAGAGCCTAAAGAACTGGCCAAGGATGTTGGAAATCTCCTAATGAGTGTATCCAGGGGTCAGAAAACTACAGCCTGTTGTCAGTCCAGCCTCTGCTGCCTGTTCTGCAAATAAAGATAAAGCTTTATTGGAACACAGCCACTATTTTTTGTTTATGTACTATCTGCAGCTGCCTTTATACCAAACAGCAGTGGTGAGTAGTTGCTGCAGAGCCATTGAAGCCTGCAAAGCCACATCTACAGCCTTGCTCTAGAGCTTCCCAGGGAATACAGAAGGTAAATTAGTAGGTCATCCATGACAAACCCACTCTAAAATTCTGATCTTCCTATACTTTTAGATATATTCCCCTATAGCTATGCTCTCAGTATACCAGCCATCAGCACATGTAGCTCTGAGCACTTATGTGGCTCCTCCAAATTGAGAAGTTCTTTAAATGTTAAAATACACACTAGGTTTCAAAGACCTAGCACAAAAATACATAAAATAGCTAATTAATCATTTTTCTGTTGGTTACATGTTGAAATGATAATTTGCTAAATATATTGTGTTAAGTAAGATATGTGGTTAAAATTGATTTCATCTGTCTTTATTTGTTAACGTGGCTTCTAAAAAATTAAAAACTATATATGTGACTCACACTTATAGATTACACACATTTCTATATAGCACTGCTATATAGTGTACCAACTAATTTAGTATAAGTCACTTTCAGGTCCAGGTTTCAGCCAAATAACTGAGCAAACCATTAGAACCTTTCCTAGAAATTTGAGTTAACACAAATAATTCAGAATCTCTGCTTATAAGTACATTCATACCATCAAATTCAGTTCATTCGAACCACACATTTTCCCACCTTAGTACACTAAGGTGGGATCACTCTTTAGATCCACTCTATTCATATAAATTAACAAAATCTTAACAAAGTTCTTTTAGAGTGTACTGCAATTCCTTACAAGTCAGACTTTGTACCTTATCAGCAGCCAGTTGGAAACTTCACTCTGATTATAGGAATAGAAGAAATGAAAGGTTTGAGGATAAATCGGTCCCCTGCAAGGCCTTCCTCAGGGGAGACCATTACATGGTTTTTAGGCAAGAGAAAACTAAGATGTTCAGAAAGGAGAAGAAAGGGGACTTCTCCAATGTTGGCAAGATTCAGAGGAGTAGTGTTCAAACTTCATCAGAATCTGCCTGTATGTTGCTATCTCAAATTTCAGGATCCCAAAGACCCTACAAATTTGGAAATTCAATAAAAAGAAATAAGGTTTTCTCTTAGTCTGATAATAGAAGATTTCAATTCCTTTATCCAGACCTTGACCTGGGAATTGTGGGAGCTGGTGAAGAAGTCTATGAAGTCTATGAAAGTTGGTCCTTCTGTGTATGGTGTTCCCCATGAAGTCACTGAAGATCAATAAGGCCAGCAGGGGGAAGAAACACTGGACATAAAGTAGATAAGAATGAAGACAAAATGGAATTCACAATGACAAACTCCCATCTCTCGCCACTTCCAACCCCAATGAAAAAGTGTTACCCACAAAAGAGACTGGAATCCAGAGTAAGAAAGCTTCACATATGGTTGACCCAGGACTCAAAGAAGCCAAAGGAGGAGATCTGACAGGAGTTAGAAAAGCTGCAGGCCCCATGCCAACAGAGGTGGGCCAGCAGACAGGCAGTGACAACATGAGCGATGTGTGGTTCTACCTGACACCCAGTACCACCTTTCATGGTGCAGTGACTGCTACCTCACTTCTGTTTTCCAAATTTCATGCAGGTTTCCCTGTGACAAACTACTTCAAAACTATACAGGAAAGGGAATTCTCAATAAACTGGTGAAATATAAAACCACCAGTCATTAAAGGTAGTAATAATTAAATCATTCATGTAAAATGTTAGTATAATGCCCTTTTTTTTTCATGTTCCACATTGTCTCTTTTCTAAGGGGGCAAGGTTTATGCAAATGACCTGGACACTACTCTGCAAAGACTGGGAATCAATCTCACAGAACAGGAGCTTGCAAACCTGTCAGAAAGGCTACAAGCTGATGGTAAGCAATACGGATATCCTCAGGTCATCTTTAGATCTTTGCATTATGTCTGATATGTTTAAAAATAGATTTATCTTGTGACAGATACATATTAGAAAAATTGGAGAAGAACCCAATATTATAGTAAGAATAAATCTTGGATCTTTATTACAATTAATCCAAACAGTATATCTGTCTGTTCTACAAAGTGCTGAGGGCACTTGTCAGGACCCTAAAGGATCTACATTACCTCTCCCCTTTTCTTTTTTTCTTCCCCTTATTTTGATTAATTTGATTAAGGGTTTATTTTCTTGTTTATCCTTTCAAAGAACCAAACCTTTGTCTTATTGATCCTTTGGGTTGTTTTTTTTTATTCTCAATTTCACTGATTTCAGCTCTAGAAGAGAGATCAGTGGGAGAAGAGAAAGGGAATTGAGAGGGAATAAAGAGGGTGGAATGAATCTGACCTAATTTTCCTGTGTTCATATATGAATATACCTTCAGGTACAACCAGAAGGCAGTAATTTTTAAAAAACTATAAATAAATAGATCAGTAGAGGGGAAGGACTAGAATGGGGAGAGGAGAGAAAGGGGAAGTGCTGGTGACTAAATTAGAGCAAATTAAATCTATGCTTGTTCAATTATATCAAAATGAACCCAAATATTGTATATAACTAAGAGGAGCTAATAAAAATCTACATTAATTAAGAAAGCAAATTATAGGCATATAAGAAACTATAGAGAAGTCAACAGGCCAATTGTTCTATCCATTCCTTTTTGTACTGAATCTTCCTTCTAAAATGAATATGAATGCACAGATGGTGTGACTCTACTTTGTGTACAACCAGAGAAACAATAGCTGTACTCCATTTGTGTTCAATGGATCAAAAAATTAAATAAAAAATAAATTTTAAGAAAATAAATAAAAATAAAAAAATAAAATGAATTTGAAGATTCTGATCATAGCATACAAGACTTTCTTTCGAGTTCCATCTGCCTCTGGTGTCATATCTTGTTTTGTTTTTTCCTCCTCAAGTCATGGTTGAACTACTTGTAATTCCAGAGAGACAGTTCAATATCCCTAGACTTTTCTATTTTATCAATCTCTTCCATGTTAAAGTTCCTCTATCCCTCTACAACCCCTACTAATACATTAATTAAGATTATATCAGGAAGTAATCTTAGAACATTCTAGGCCACATTAGTGGTACTAGCCTTAGCTGTGTATTCATACCTGAAGTTAAATTACCAAATACATAGTCAACTCAAGTGAAACCATAGTTTATAAAAGCTTTCAAAATACTGTGGAAGGTACACTTTTCTGATTCAGGAGAAGTTACTTGTATTTAAGGACATGAGAGATAACCTTAGATTAATGGAGATAACCTTAACTCCTTGAGATCTACGAATTTAATAAATGCATGTCAAATTAAGATATAAGGAATTTTTATGGAATTTTCCCCTCAAAATATGTGTCTTATTTGTTTTCTGAGCTTGTCATATTATCTTCACTGAACTTTTTCCTGTAGCTACTGGGAAGGTTGATCTGAAAGAGGTGATAGATGGAGTAAAAGCAACTACAGGTGAGTGAGAAATTATGAATCTAAGATGTTCAGAATTTATAGTAATTGTATTTTATCATCATTGCTAAATTGCCATGATAATTATGGCATTTACCTCCTCATTTATTAAATTTTTGGAACCAGTTACTGGCATTTTACTGGGGGGGTAGTATATGTTTTCATTTATATTATTTGCTCTTTTCTTTTTAGAGAAGCCAAACTCTATATTAGTAAAATAATAATGGATGAAGTAAACCTTTGGTAAAGACCTTAGATGATTTATAAAGATGAAACTAACATATTTACCTTTAGTTGATATAGATATTTGAATTGTATTTATAATATTCTAATTAAAAAGATACAGAAAGAGGATTTCATTGAATGTAGAGTTGTCTTGCCACTATCACTATGAGTGTGCCTTCTTTTATTACCATTTAGGGACCAAATTACTTTTTGTGAATGTCATAGTCATTGTAGTTGCAGAGATCTGATTGGCTTCTGTTGTTCATCTAGTACCCACTCATGGAACGTATTCATAGATTATTTTTCCCTACTTGTTATCATTAAATGAACTTTTAAATTCATATATCTAATTATGTCTATTTTTTATATAAGAATATGATTTTTATTTTTATTTTTTTAAATTTTATTTTATTGATTCTTCTTAGTTATTCATGACAATAGACTCAATCTTGATAAAATTATACAAGCTTAGGATTTATCTTATTCTGATTAGGACCCCATCTTGTGGGTGGGCACAGTTGTGGAGTTCACTTAGGTATTTTCATATGTGTACATAGGAAAATTATGTTAGATTTATTCTACTTATTTCCTATTCCTATCCTCTCTCCCTTCCTTTTGTTCCCCTTTGGCTAATCTACTGAACTTCTCTTCTTGCTCTGTCCCACTTTATTGTGGTTTAATCTCCACATATTGGTGAAAACATTTGACCTTTCATTTTGGGGGGATTGGCTCATTTCACTTAGCATGACATTCTTCAGATCCATTCATTTACTGGCAGATGTTATAAAGTCATTCTTCTTTATGGCTGAGTAATACTTCATTGTGTATATATACCACAATTTCTTTTTCCATTCATCTGTTATGGGCATCTAGGTTGATTCCATAGCTTACCTATTGTGAATTGAACTGGTACAAACACTGATGTGACTATGTCACTGTAGTATGCTTATTTTAAATCCTTTGAATATGTGCCAAGGAATGGGGTAACTGGGTCAAATGGTGGCTCCATTTCTAGTTTTTTGAGGAATCTCCATACTGCTTTCCAGAGTGGTTGCACCATTGTGCAGCCCCACCAACAATGTATGAGCATTCCCTTTTCCCCATATACTCACCCACATTTGTTGTTACTTATATTCTTAATAATTGCCATTCTGACTGGAGTGAAATGAAATCTCAGTGAAGTTTTATTTTACATTTCTCTAATTACTAGAGATATTGATTACTAGATTGATTACTAGAGATTTTCATATATTTGTTGATCCTTCATATTTCTTCTTTTGAGAAGTGTCTGTTCACTTCCTTTGCCCATTTGTTGATTCGGTTATTTGGGGTTTTTTGGTGTTAAGCCTTTTGAGCTCTTTGTATATCCTGGAAATCAATGCCCTATTTGAAGTGCTGGTGGGAAAGATTTTCTCCTATTTTTCACACTCTTGATTGTTTCTTTTGCTATAAAGAAACTTTTTAGTTTTACGCCATCCCATTTATTGATTTTTTTATTTTATTTCTTGTGCTTTAGGAGTCTTGTTCAAGAAGTCAGTTCCAGTGCTCATATGTTAAAGTGTTGGGCCTCCCATTTCTTCTAGGAGGTGCAGAGTTTCTGGTCTAGTACCTAGGTCTTCAATCCACTTAGAGTTCATTTTTGTACAGAGCGAGAGATCCAGGGATTAACTTTCATTCTATTACAGTTTTCCCAGCACCATTTGTTGAAGAGTATATCTTTTCTCCAGTGTGTGTTTTTGGCACCTTTGTCTAGTATGAGGTAACTGTATTTATGTGGGTTTGTCTCTGTGTCTTCTATTATGTTCCATTGGTCTTCTTGCCTATTTTGGTGCCAATACCATGCTGTTTTATTACTATAGCTCTATAGTATAATTTAAGGTGTGGTATTGTGATGCCTCCTGCTCTGTATTTCTTTCAACTATTCTGGGCCTCTTATTTTACCAAATGGATTTCATGACTGCTTTTTCTATTTCTATGAAGAACATTATTGGAATTTTGATGGGAATTGCATTGAATCTGTATAGTGCTTTTGGCAGTATGGCCATTTTGAGAATATTGATTCTGCCTAACCAAGAACATGGGAGGTCTTTCCATCTTCTAAGGTCTTCCTCAAGTTTTCATTGTAGAGATCCTTCACCTCTTTCGTTCAATTGATTCTTAAGTATTTTATTTTTTTGGAGGCTATTGTGAATGGGGGGTTTTCCTAATTTCTCTTTCAAGCTGATTCATCATTAGAGTATAGGAATGCAATTGCAAGGTTAGTTCAACATACAGAAATCGATAAATGTGATACATAACATGAAAAGGCTTAAAGATAAGAACCACATGATTATCTCAATAAATGCAGAAAAAGCATTTAACAAAATACTGTATCCATTCATGTTTAGAACTCTGGAAAAACTAGGAATAAAAGAAACATACCTCAACATTGTAAAAGCTGTATGTGACCAACCCAAGGCCAACATCATTCTAAATGAAGAAAAACTCTGGTCTAATATCTAGGTCCTTGATCCACTTTGAGTTTTGTACAGGGTGAGAGATATGGGTTTAGTTTCATTTTGCTGCATATGGATTTCCAATTTTCCCAGCACCATTTGTTGAAGAGGCTGTCTTTTCTCCATTGTATGTTTTTGGCTCCTTTGTCAAGTATTAGATACCTGTATTTATGGGGGTTTGTCTCTGTGTCCTCTATTCTGTACCATTGATCTACCTGTCTATTTTCGTGCCAATACCATGCTGTTTTCATTACTATTGCTCTGTAGTATAGTTGAAGGTCTGGTATTGTGATACCCCCTGCTTCACTCTTCTTGCTAAGGATTGCTTTAGCTATTCTGGGTCTCTTATTCCTTCAAATGAATTTCATGATTGCTTGCTCTATTTCTATGAGGTCCATCATAGGCTTATTTTGACTGAATGCCATCTTTATTGGAAGTTAATTTTTTATAAAGTTTTCATAAATATTCTATTGACTATTCTATTCATGATGACCTCATATCTTAAGTACTGTTATTATTTTCCAATAGTTGAGGAAAGTGAAAATAGAGAAATCATTTCACTTGTTAATAGCTACATTCTACCAAATGGCAGAACCTAGTGTTGAACCATGTGTTTAATTCCAAAGAGAATGCTCTTTATGAAATTTTTATGAATTTTTTCCTGAGAATCTTTATTATTTATGAAATATTTTTAAATATAAAATAAAAAACTATTAGAGTAGCAGTTGGAAGGTTAACTGTAAGCTAAAATAAAAATGAGAGTGGAAGCTTTAAAGACTAAATAAATAAATAAATAAATGGAGAAAAACTGAAAGCATTCCTTCTGAAAACAGGAACAAAACAAGGATGCCCACTTTTACTTCTTTACTTTACTTCTATTCAACATTGTCCTTGAATCTCTAGCTAGGGCAATTAAGCAGAAGAAAGAAATCAAAGGGATATGAATAAGAAAAGAAGAGCTCAAACTGTCTCTGCTGATGACATGATTCAATATTTAGAAGACCCAAAAAATTCCACCAATAGACTTCTAGAACTCATAAGTGAATTCAGCAAAGTAGCAGGATACAAAATTAATGCCCATAAATCAATTTCATTCCTCTACTCCATTGATGTCTGTTCTTTCTCAGGAGGGGATGTAGATGCCAGAGGTATAAAAAGTTTTCTGAGAAACATGGGAATAGAACTTACAGACCAAGAACTCTTGAAACTGGTGAAAAGTCTGCCTTTCAATGGTAAGCATTTTAAATACCAATGTGACATTTAATGAAATAAAAATCCATCTTCAATAATTTGGATGTACATTTATTCATGAGGGAAATATCCACTTATGCAGTTTAACTTTTAGTTTGAGAATAAGGACCCCCAAGGTTATCTATGCCATGGAGACACTTAAAGGTGATTGTGGGAAATAAAAAAGGAAAGGAGGGAGGTGTTAAATGAGAAAGATTAAAAAGTGAGAGGTGGAATCATGTGCACGCACACACATACACAAGTTGTGTGAGCTGTAGGGTATTGCCTTTTATGCTATTTTTTTTAATTACTAGGAATTGAACCCTGAGGCACTTTACCACTGAGCCATGTCCCCATTCCTCTTGATTTTTTTAAAATTTTGAGATATGTTTTTATTAAGTTGCCCAGGCTGTCCTCAAACTTTTGATCCTCCTGCCTCGACCTCTCAAGTGGCTGGGATCATAGGCGTGCACCACTACACTAAGTTTATGTGCTAAATTTTGAGATAGCTTCCCCATATTATATACTTTCCCTAATATTCTCTCAGATTTTACTTTAATGAGAGAAATTTCTAAGGTAATCATGAAAATCTGAGTTTTCCTGAAATAATTTTAGTGAATAGCCACATCATTTCTTTGTGACCTGAATGTTTCCCTCTTTTTTTAAAAAAATAGATGATAACAAGATCTTTAAGAACAGATTACTAGAAGGTGTAAAGTCTCTCAAAGGTAAGTGAGAAGCATAATGAGAATATAAATGGTTTTGAGGTCCTCATATTTATACTGTTCACATATTGAATTTGTGGGTCCCACCATCTCTATACATATTAATTGCAAATTTACAGATGTTTATAGATCAATCTTTACTTTAGCAATGAATCTCCTGTGTTCTATTTTGGAAGAAAAGTTCCACACTCTCTTGTGATATTCCAAACTTTTCAGGAAAGGAAATATCAAATCTCAAGTTAGCATAGGAAAAATTACAGAACTGATTACCAGTGATTTAGATAATTTAGCAGCAACCAAAAAAAAAAACTGAGCTGATAGTTTAGTCATTAAAAGTCAACCCCATATACTATTTAGAGGTAAAGAATGTTGGTGTCCATAACCAAAATTCCCTAAACATTTGCTGAATGCTATTTTAAATTTTGTGTTTGTAGGTTGGTCTCCAAGAGAAGTCTCAAGGAAAAAGACCTAAATTCTAACTCAAATGGCTTCTTGTAGGCTTAGAATATTTGAACTCTCATATAATTTTGAGTGAAATAAGTCAGACTCAGAAACGTATTGTATGTTTTCTCTCATATGTGGAAGCAAGAGGGAGAAAATGGGGAAAAAAAGGGATTCCATGAAAGTAGAAGGGAAAGTATTAGGGTAGAGAAAGAGGATCAGAGGAGGGAGGAGGGAAGAGTAGAGAAGGTATTTGGGTGTGAAATTGATCAAATTATTTGTTTACATATACAGATATGCCACAATAAAACCCATTGTTCTGTATAAATAATATGCACCAATAACAAGGTATATATTTTAAAAATTCATCTTTGTGCTAAAACTGTTGACAATTTTTAATTGTTTTTTCACTGTAGAGCAAACATGTTTAATCCAAGGTTAGCAGAGCTTAAAGGAATCCTTGAATAGGCTTTATTTATTAGATAACCTCCCGAAATGGAATGCAGGCTTTGTGCATGATACATACTGCTCAAGAAACTCATGATAGGGTGTGTGTGTCAAGAAAGCTTAAGAACTTCTCTTCTGGAGTGGTTTAATACTCGTTATCTACTGTCAAATTCTTTAGGTGGGAGGATTGATGTCAACAACTTGGACACCATTCTGGACAACCTGGGAATCAAACCTTCAGACAAGGAACTTAAAGATCTGACTCAAAACATGAATGTTGGTGGTGAGCATCTTATCAGATACCATAGGTCTCACTTTTGTGTTGCCATAGAAGAATTCCACAGACTACATAATTTATAAAGAACAGAATTTATTCTCACACAACTCTGGAAGCTGGCAAGTCCACGATCAAGGCTCAAGCACCTGGTGAAGGCCTTCTTGCTATGCCATCACTTGTCAGAGTACCTGTGGCCTAATCACGTGTTAAAGATCCCACCTCTTAATGCTGTCACAATGGAAGTTAAATTCAGCCTTAGTTTTGTAAGGGGACAGATTTTCAAATCATAGCACCAAAGTTACCCAAATATAAGTGAAGAAATGCCTTTTTCCATAGGGAGAAGAGAAAGCCCGAAAAGAGCAGTGTAATGAGTGCTCCATCATGTCACTGACCAAAACACAGTGAATAATATTTACATATATGGATGCAGCAGTTCACTGTGTCAAAATTAATGCATGGTTCTTTAGTATCTCTGGTATGTGTGACTTCTATACTCTCAACAAGTAGCGTGCAGTAGCAGTTTTCCACATTTTGAATACAAGAATGGAAACTCTCGAGGTGAAATCACTTCTGAATCACTTCTCCTTATTTACGTGAATACATTTAGTACTATTATAAGTCAAAAGTAGTATCATCACAATTGTTTTCTTTTTAAATATTTTTTATTTTTTAATTGACAAAAATGTTGAATATACTTGTCATATGTTACATGCTGTTCTGAAATGTATATACATTGTAGAATGGCTAAATACAGATGATTAACATGTGCATTACTTCATCTACATATTATTTTTATGGTGAGAATACAAATTCTACTTGCTGCAAATTTTCAAGAATATATTAACTATAGTCACAGCATATTTCTTGAATAATTCCTCTTATCTAGCAGAAAAATTTTATGATATCTCCCAACCTTACCCTTACCCATAGCCACTGGTGACTCTTCTATTCCTTTTTTCTATGAGTTCAACTATTTTATATCCCCTATTTGTCTTTCTGTTCCTGACTTATTTCATTGAACATATGTCTTCCAGCTTCATCACATCAGTCCTTTTTTAATAGTATTCCATTGTGTATGTATGCCACATTTTCTTTATTCATTCATCTGTTGATGCATGGATGGATTGCATCTCTTGGCTGTTGCAAATAGTAATACCACAGTGAACATGGGGGTGGAGACATCTCTTCAACACACTGATTTCCTTTCCTTTGGATGTATTCAGTAATGGAATTGAATATTCATATGGAATTCTATTTTCAATTTTTTGAAAAGCCTCCACACAGGCTTCCATAATGACTGTATGAATTTACATTTTCACCAATAGTGTGCAAGGGTTCCCTTTTCTCCAAATCCTCTCCAATACTTGTCGTCTTTCATCTGTTAACAGCAGCCATTATAACAGATGTGAGGTTATATTTCATTGTGGTTTTAATTTGCATTTATCTGATTATTAATGATGTTGGGACTTTTTATTATACCTGTTGGCCATTTTTTTATCTTCTTTGGAAAAATTTCTGTTCAGATCCTCTGTCCATTTTTTAATTGGTTATTTGTTTTTCTGCTGTTTAGTTATAAGCTTTCTTGTATTTACTTTAGGTACTGACTACTTGTCGGGTATGTGGTTTGCAATTACTTTTTTTCCTGGTTATAGGTTGCCTTTTTGTTTTAGTGATTGTTTTCCTTGCTATGAAGATTTCTAGTTTGATGTAGTCTTATTTATTTTGTTTTTGTAGCCTGAGCATTTGGCATGATAACCAAACTATCATTGCCAAGGCCAATAAAGGAGGTTTCCCTTTCTGTTCTCCTCTAATAGTTTTATGGTTATAAGTCTTATATTTAGGCATTTAATCCACTTTTAGTTGATTTTTACATATGGCATAAGGACTTAATTTTATTCTTTTGCATATAGAAATTCAATTTTTTCCAGCACAATTTGTTGAAGAGACTGTCCATTCCTGATTGTGTCCTCTTGGTTCCCTTGTCAAAAATTGGTTTGGGAACCCTATTCTGTTTCACTGATTGGTTTGTGTTGCTGTTTTTTCTGCCAGTACCATGCTGTTTTGGTCACTACCACTTTGGTAGTATGTTTGAAGTCAGATATTGTAACCACACCAGTTTTGTTCTTTTTGCTCAGGATTGAGTTAGCTATTGGAGTCTTTTATGGTTACATACAAATTTTACGACTCTATTTTTGTGAAGAGTGTCTTTGTACTTTGATAGAAAATACAAAATTGTATAGATTTTATTAAATCTCTAGATTTCTTTGGGTAGTACAGACATATTAATAGTAATAATCGTTCACATCTATGAAAATGGAAAATCTTACCTTTTCCTGTCTTTGATTTCTTTCATCAAGGTCTTAAAGTTTTGGATATGTTTTTATTTTGCAGTGCTGTGGATTGAACTCAGGGCCATATGATTGCTAGGCAAGTGCTCAACCACTAAGATATACATCCCCGTCCCTATAGCTTTCAATGTACTGGTCTTTCACCTCTTCAGTAAAGTTTATTCCTATGTATTTTTTATACTATCATAAATGAGATTGTTTTAAAATTTCTTCTCCTAGTAGGTTGTTATTTGTATGTAGAACTACTTCTGTTTTTTTAATGTTGATTTTGTATCCTGCAGCCTTACTGAGTTCATCTAACAGGTTGTTGGGGGAATTTGGGGATTTTCTCCATGTAGGATCATAAGTTCTGCAAACAGATAATTTCACTCTTTCCAATTTAGATCCTTTCCAATTTAGATCTTTCCAATTTAGATCCTTTTTATTTCTTTTTCCTATCTGATCACTCTTGCTAGTACTACCAGTGATATGTTGAATATAAGTAGTAAGCGTAGACATCCCTGCCTTGTACTAAATCTTAGTGAAAAATCAGTTCCCCTTTGATTGTGTTGTTAGTTGTAGGTTTTCATGAATGATTTTTATTATGTTAAGGATCTTGGTTTTTGTCCATTTGCTAACTCTATGTCTTTTTATTGTAGAGTGAATTAGCTTTCTGTTCACTATAACAAAATAGCTGACACAGGCTACTTATGAATTAAAAATATATTTAGTTAGCTTACAGTTTTGGAGATTCAAAGTTCAAGATCAGCATAGCACAGGTTCACCAGCTGCCTCTTGGCTGCTTTACCTCATAGCACATGTGGCAATGGTGGCTGTACCTGTAAAGCAAGCATCTGATTGCATCTTGAACCTAGAGCAAAGAGAAGGGAGAGTGGGGCCAATCTCAGGCATTTATGGCAGTTGCTTCATGAGAACTACCAAGGAGCACCACAAGAACTACCTTCCAAGGGTATGCCTCCAAAGGCTGCATATGTCCATGGCAGTGATGGAGGCTTCTGTGGATCTACTGATTTTCTTCTCAGATAAAAGTCCCTCCTGGGTCCCTGCAGATCCCAACTGCAGAGGTGGGGTTACAGAGGGTTCTCTTCTCTCTGTAATCAACTTGAAATTCTGTAATCTGTGAGGTTTCCACCCCTTCCTTCTATGCTTCAGGACTCTAGTCAAAAGTGTAGTTGCTTATTTATTGTTTTGGTCTTCTTTGTGGATAGAACAAGCATTGACATCTGTAGTTGACCATTTTGCTGATGTCACACTCGAATTTTCTTATATTTTAATACTCATTAAAGGAATAAAGGAATAAAATAATAACCTAGAAAGTATGTTCAACAAATATTTCTTAAGTATATAAAGCAGTTAGCATGGTGCCTGACACACAGTAAGTACAACTTTTGTAGTCATCCCTATGCTTTTGACACACAATTTGTATCTCAGTATAATGTGTAATTTTGATCTTCTCCTATAGTTGATAAAAAAATTCCTCTAGAAACACTGATGGAAAAAGTCAAAGATTTTACAGGTAAGTGAAAAGTTATTATAAAGTTAGGATTTCACTTATGTACATTAAAATTTGGTTTTCCCTCAATCCTTGAGTTATAAATTCTGATATCTGGGACTGAGGCATAATTCAGTAGTAGAGTGTTTGTCTAGCATGTACAAGGCACTGCAAAAACAAACAAAAATTCTTATATTTTTTCCATACTTATAAATGAAATATTTGCTTCTAATGCCTGCTTTGATATAAAATTATCTACATTTTTGGAATAAAATGCTATGTTCTCTGTTGTTTATGCCCATAAGCCCTTCACCAGTGTTTAACGCAGCATAGAGACAGAAAATCTGAGTGAAGCTCATAAATGATCAAATTAATATCTTCATTGTATTCATCATATAATTTTTACTTTTGAAATTAGAATACTTCATAAAGAAATTTTTTCCCTGTTTTTATGTGTGCATTATAATTATATATAGCAGTGGGATTTGCTATGCCATATTCATATGTGCACATAACATACTTGGATCAATCTCATTCCCTAGTACTCTTCCCGATCCAGGATCCCCTTGCTCTACTGTACTGGTCTCCTTCCTATTATTACTTTTTTAATTAGTGAATTATAATTTTACATAAAAGCAGGATTCACTGTGGTGTATTCATACATGGACATAGCATAACTTGGTAGATTTTGTTCCTACCTCAGGACCTCTCCCTACTGTGTCTTCCCCTTCTCCCTCCTTCTTTTTTTTTTTTTTTAATGGATAAAGAAACTGTGGTATATTTACACAATGGAATATTACTCGGCCATAAAGAAAAATAAAATTATGGCACTTTCAGGTAAGTGGATGAAGTTGGAGAATATCACGCTAAGTGAGATTAGCCAATCCCAAAAAACCAAAGGCTGAATGATATCTCTGATAGGTGGATGATAATACATAATGCAGGGTGGGAGGGAAGCAAGAATGGAGGAAGGATGGATTGCATAGAGGAACAAGAGGGGTGGGATTGGGGTAGGGGATAAGAATAATAACAGAATGAGACAAACATCATTACCCTATGTACATGTATGATTACACAAATGGTGTGACTCTACTTCATGTACAACCAGAGAAACAACAGCTATACTCCATTTGTGTATAATGAATCAAAATAAATGTTAAAAAAATATTAATAAATTAATTTTTTAGAAAAGGAATTTTTATATGCTCATCTCTTTTAATTAACTTACCAGATTTTATTCTGGAACTTATCTTTCACTAATTTTAGGAGGAACTTATTTATATTATAAAAGTATTGACCAAATATATTCATTGATTCTATAGTTCAAAATATTTATTTACTTTAGTCTTCAATCTGAAAATTAAAATGGTACTAATCATTATAAAGTAACTTATAAAGTAACTTTTGTGTTAAGAATAATTACCACTATCTGAAATAATGATACATACTCAAACTCCTATTTCCAAAGGTGAGAAGATTGATTCCAGTGATCTAAAAAATGTTCTGGGAAACCTTGGTATTGAGCTCACAGATGAGGAACAAGAGAAGTTGGTGAAAGCATTGCCAGTTGATGGTGAGCCATGCAAGTTCTGTGGGAATTTCTAGGGAGATTGGAGTTCTGTGGTTTTGTATGAAAAACTTTCATATCTTCTAAAATATGAAAATATTTTTTTAAACTACAATTTAAGCTACATACAAAAATCATCAGTGCCACCTAGAGTTTATTTTAGGAGCCAAGCGTACCATCTACCACCCAGTTGTGCTAGAGAAGTGGGGTAGGTTGCCAAGAAACTAAGACAAGCTGGGTTTGTGGCTCAGTTGTAGAGTGCTCGCCTGGCGTGTGAGACAACGGGCTTGATTCTCAGCACCACATAAAAATAAATAAGTAAATAAATGTATCATGTCCATCTACAACTAAAAATATTTTTAAAGTACTAAATAAGACCCCAAAAGATGAGATATCAGGGTTTATTGAGAAATGCTTATGGGGGAAGCCTGGTGACAACAAGCGGGACAGGTGTTTTGCCAGAAGGTCCAGTGGGCACCAGGCTGGGCAGGTGTACCTGTGCTACCTGCAGTGCCTCTGGTCCCTCACCAGGAAGTAGCATCTCCTGTCTCTCTCTACACTCTGCCCTGGGGAGGAAGCCACAGTCCTCTGGTTTGCACCAGTTGCCACAGGGAGAGGAGTTTTACAAGTTAGGTAATAGAAGAAATGACATCATCAGCATTAGCTTGCTTCGCTTGCATGACCGGTATCCCAAGGAGCAAATGTTCGGGCACACGTGCAAAAGCAACTGTCTACACATAATATTAGCTTGGTATAGTTCCCAGCATAAAAGAAAGTCAGTGTTCTTCTAATTTATCCAGGCATTCCTGAGCCTGTTCTCTTTGTTCCTTTGACAAGGCCAGTTTCCTGGGAACTAAAGGGGTGTTCCAGACACATGGTGTTTCACTGTCCTCCTTTTCTTTCAGGATGGTACACCAAGGAACCCTTAAGGTGTAAGTTTCCATCAGAGCTAATAAATTTCTACTATTCCCCCCCATCAGGCCACTAATGGGCTTATATCATAAGAAAGGAAAAAAGAGAGACATAAGAAAAATGGAAGAAACTAAAGACAACTCCAAATTTAAAAGAAAGGAAATATATACTTAAGTTTTGGTATAATAGGCCTACTGGAAAGGATGAGTTTATCATACTGAGGCAGATTTCCTTAAGTTCATTATCACAGGAGAAAAGTTGGGTGAAATATTTTTAACAGCTTTATTGTGATATAACTCATGTGAAAGTGTACATTCTCAATGAAAGTATACAATAAATGGATTTTAATATATTAACAGAATTGTACATTCATCTCCACAATCAACTTTAGACTTTTGTATTACCTCTCAAAATACCACCACACCAATTAGCAATAAACCCCATTTCTTCTGTCCCACTCAGTCGTGGGCAACCACTATCCTATTTTCTGTCTTTTATCAATTTGCTTATTCTAAATAGTTTAAATAAGTGGAGTCATATAATAAGTGGTTTTTCTTCATTTTGTACATTTTTCTTCATCTAGTACAGTGTTTTAAAAGTTCATCCATGTCATATTACGTACAAGTACTTCATTTCTTTTTCTTGCTGAATAAAATTCCATTGTGGTATGGATATACCACATTTTATTTATCTCTTTATCAGTAAATGGGTGTTTGAGTTGTTTCCATGTCCTGGCTGTTATTAATAATGTTATGAATGTTATGAATATTCATATACAAGTTTTTCATTCTTCTGGTTGTCACAGCATCATTTGTTGGAAAGATTGTTTATTACCCCCTTTGAATTATGTTGGCACCCTTATAAAAAATTAGTTGACCCTCTGGTCAAAGTGATATATGCTTATAATCCCAGGTAGACTTAGGTGAGAGGATCACAAGTTCAAGACCAGCCTTTGCAACAGAACAAGATGCTATCTCAAAAAAAAAAAATTGACCATAAATATGAAGATTTATGTCTGGGCTATCATATCAATTCTCTCCCATTGACCTATGTGTCTAGTGTTGTACTGGTACCTCAGTCTTGATTACTGTAGTTTTGTACTAAATTTTCAAATTTTAAAGTGTGAATCCTCAAAGAAAACTAAAGACCAATCTCCCTGTTGAACATACACACAAAAATCCTTAATAAAACATTGGCAAACCACAGTCAAAACACATTACAAAGTTACTATGCCGTGATCAGGAGGATTTCATCCCAGGGATACCAGGTTGTTTCAACATATGCAAGTCAAAAATGTAACTCACCGCATAAATAGAATTGAATATAAGAATGACATGATCGTCTCGATAGATGCAGAAAAAGTCTTCAACAAAATCCAGCACCCATTCATTTTAAAAATTCTACCCCCTTCCCCCACCCCAGCACTGGGGTCCAAGAGACAGTCCCAGCCAGGCTGGGGGAAGGAAAAGAAAGCAGCCACAAGGCCCTAGTCCCCCTCATCCCACTGTTCAGGTTCTGTCCTCAAGGGCCAGAAGGGAAGGTGGGTTATGGGAGGGCAGGGCAAGACATTTGCCCCAATAGGGAAATAGCTAGAAATTGTTGCTAAAGAAGCAATCTCAGCCAACTGAAAAAAATGACTGAATAGCACATGTATAGGACTCCGAAAAGTACTTTAATATCAAAATGTCAGCATGAAAAAAAAAAATTCTAGAAAAACCAGAAATGGAAGGAACTGACCTCAACATTATAAAGGCTGTATACAAAAACCCCAACACCAACATCATGCTGTATGCAGAAAAACTAAAAGCATTTCTTCTAAAATCAGGAACAAGGCAAGGATGTGCACTCACCACTCCTATTCAGCATAGGTCTTGAAACTCTAGCCAGAGTAGGCAGGCAATAGAAGGAAATTAAAGGATACAAATGGAGGAAGATAAATTATCTCTGTTTGTAAATGAAATAATCCTATATCTAGAAGACCCAGATGCCTCCCTTTAGAAAATCTCTACCAGAAGTCTTCTAGAGTTCATTAATTCAGCAAAGTAGCAAGATACAAGATCAATACCCATAAATCAATAGTTTTTGTATACTCCAGCAGTGATTCAGCTGAGGAAGAAATCAGGAAAGATACTTCATTCATAATAATCTCAAACATAAAATATCTGGGAATGAAATCTCACCGAGTAGGTGAAAGATGTCTACAGTGAAAACTATCGAACACTGAAGAAAGAATTGAAGGAGTTGTTAGAAGATAGAAAGACCCCTTATGTCCTTAGATAGACCGAATTAATTTGTCAACATGGCCCTACTACCAAAAGTGTTTTACAGATTCAACATATTCGCCATCAGAACACCAATGACATTCTTCACAGAACTAGCACAAATTTCTAAAATTCATTTGGAAGAATAAAAGACCCAGAATAGCCAAAGCAATACTAGATAAGAAGAGTGATTCTGGAGAAATCACAATACCTGATATCAAATTATACTAAAGAGCTATAGTAACAAAAGCAGCATGATATTGGCATCAAAATAGACATGAAAACCAATGGAATAAAACAGAAGACACAGAGACATACTCACATAGATAGAGGCATCTGATATTCAACAATGGTGCCAAAACATATGTTGAAGAAAATACAGCCTTTTTAAGAATTGGTGCTAGAAAAACTGGCTATCCATATTTAGAAAACTGAAACTTAATTCTATCATTCATCCTGTTCAAAAGTCAACTCAAAGTGAATTCCTCAAAGATCTAGGAATAAACGTGAAACTGCAACTGCTACAAGAAAACATATGTTCAACACTCCAACATATTGTCTTAGGCATTGACTTCCTTAATGAGACCCCTAACGTGCAAGAAATAAAGCCAAGAAAACTGGAATGGCATCAACTTAAAGAGCTTCTGCACAGCAAGGGGAGCAATTAAGAGCATGAAGAGAGAGTCTACAGAATGGGAGAAGATCTTTGCCTTCTACTCCTCTGACAAGAGATTAATATCCAGATTATATCAAGAATTCAAAAAACTTTACACCAAAAAAACCCAAATAACCCAATTAATAGACAAAAGAACTAAACATGAATGAAGAAACATGAATGACCAACAAATATACCAAAAAAAGTTCAACATCCCTAGCAACCAGGGAAATGCAAATCAAAACCACATTGAAACTGCATATTACTCCAGTTAGAAAGGCAATCAAGAATACAAATAGCAATAAATGCTGGTGAGGATGTAGGGAAAAGGTACACTCATACATTGTTGGTGGGACTGCAAATTAGTACAATCACTCTGCAGTATGGAGAGTCCTCAAAATAATAGGAATAGAACTACCATATGACCCAGCCATCCCACTCCTCATTATTGATCCAAAAGAACTAAAGTCAGCATATTGTAGTGATACAGGCATGTCAATGTTTATAGCAGCATAATTCACAATAGTCAAGTTATGGAACCAACCCAGATGCCTATCAACAGATGAACGGATAAAGAAAATATGGAATATAAATAACAATGGAGTTATACTCAACAGTAAAATTGATTTTTTTGTCAATTAGATAAAAGATTTTAAATGTTCTGTTTTTCTAATTATTAAATTCATGCTATTTTGTAAATCTCATGAATGAAATTATGACATTTGTTGGTAAGTGGATGGAACTAGAGAACATCAAGCTAAGTAAAATAAGCCAAAGTCAAGGTTCAAAGGTCTTCTTTTATTTGCAGAGCTAAAGCAAAATAAGGAAAACAAGGGCAGGCAGATGGGAATCCCATAAAAGTAGAAAGGAGATCAGTGGAGTAGAGGAAGGGTAAGGGAGGAGGAACAGGAAAAGGGGGAAACTGTGGAATGAAATTGACCAAATTATGCTATATGCATGTATAAATTACACCACAGCAAATTTCACCTTTATGTGTATCTACAAATCACAGATTTTAAAAAATAAAAATAAATAAATAAAAGGAAGAAAAGTAGAGTAAGGGAAATGGGGAGGGAGGAAGCAAGGGAAAAAAGTACTGAGGACTGAACTGGAAATTGTATTCCATGAATTGTATGTCAAAACGAACCCCAATATTATGCATAACTATAACACAGTAATAAAAACATTTTTTTAAAGTGTGAATTTTCCAAATTTTTTGTTCTTTTTCAAGATTATTGTGATTATTTGAGGTCTCAGCTCTGTCATCAGTTCTTGAAAAACTAGCTTGAATTTTGATAGGATTGCATTGAATTTGTAGATCAATTTGAGCACATTCCTATCTTCACAGTATTATGTTTTCCAGTCCAGAAACATGAACATCTTTTTTTTATTTAGGTCTTTAAATTTCTCTCTACAATGTAGTTTTCAGAATATAATTTTTCACTTATTTTGTTAAATTTTTTCTTAAAATTTAACAATTTATTTGGTTTGCTCATTACTTGTAAAAATACAATTTTTTGGTCAATTAGGTAAAAAATTTTAAATGTTCTTTTTTTAAATTATTAAATTCATGCTTTTTTGTAAATCTCATTAATTTTACCATTCCATGAACTATGGCTTTTTTTTTAACAGCTGATGGAAAGTTATATAACAAAAGGTTGCTGAGGAGTGTGAAGTCTTTCAAAGGTAAGTAAAAAACCAAATGATAAGGCATATTTACCTAAGTTCTCCAGTATTTATATCACTCAATTATGAACCTTGGCCTTTATAATTTGCATTCATGATCATTTTGGCAAAACTACATTTACAATATACTTTTTCTTGACAGGTAATTCAGTATATTTTTAATTTTTTACAACTTTTCAAAAGAAAAAGTCAAACCTAGCAAAAACAAAATAAGGGACTGGCCACTATTAAAAAGCATTTGAATAGTGTCAGCTACAAAGACAACTAATATGTCAAGTCAATAAACAAAAGTAACCCTACTTTTTGTGTAGAGGAATTAAGTTGGTGTCTGCAGTTCCACTTGTTCAAGCCCCTTAATGCTGTTTAATCATGTAGACTTGTTGACAGAATATATTAAAGAAAATACATTCTAAGTATGACTCTTTTATTAAGTGTTTTGTTGGGTTGAACGAATCTCTTTGGGGTTTCAGCCTTGTTGAAATGTAATGATCCAAACCCATGTTATCCCTTATCTCTTTTGTTTTGTTTTAATAACATGTGGTTATTGAAGTTAATAACACTGAAAGATGAGCTAGGTACAATGGCACACACCTGTAATCCCAGCAACTCTGGAGGCTAAGGCAGGATGATGGGAAGTTCAAATCCAGCCTCAGCAACTTAGCAAGACCCTGTCTCAAAATAAAAAATAAAAAGGGCTGGGGATATAGCTCAATGGTAAAGTGCCTCTGGGTTCAATCCCCAGTACCAAATAAAATGACACTAAATTTTTGGTTGTTTTTTAATGCTATATAATTTCTTTATATAAAGTTTAAAATAAACTTATAAAGTCAGCATAGTGGTTTCAGTTGTGGAGAGTCCAAGGAGGACAGACTGGGAGGGAACTTTTGGGATATTGTACAAGTTTTGTTTTGTTTTGTTTTGTTTTGTTTCATTCTTTTTAGTTTATACATGACAGTAGAATCCATTTTGACAAATTTTGTTTTTCTTATTTTGCTGTTATATGATTTTTATTTTCAAATGTTGCTTTGCTACTCTTTCCTAAGGGGGGAAGATGAAAATGAATAAACTCCAGCCTAGTCTGGAGAATATGGGGATCAAGCTCACAGAAGAGGAACTTGCTGAACTGTCAAAAAATCCACAAGTTGATGGTAAACACTAAAGATATATTTAAGACATCTTTTTATCTTTATCTTTTATGTGATATTCTTATCAAAAATTACAGGTGGTACTAAATAATTACTTAAAGTCTTAGAGAAGATCCCAGTACTAAGAATAACTAATAGAAAATCTAAAATCAGTATATTTCTCTCTGGATTCCAAGAATTATTTATTAGTAGAAATTAGTACTAGATTAGGAAGAAAAGAAAAAGAAGCATAGCAGGGAGAATAGAACCATGTACTTACCTGTTACTTGTACTTCTGCCCATTGCAATCTGCTATCTGCTCCTGCCCCTGTCCCTTTTGGTAAACCCACTATCACCAGGTTAGCTAAATGGTGATCCAAGTATAAAATTGTGGACATGATTTAGGACTTGTCATATTTGATATATGTGGTGCCCTTTTTCTGTGGTGGATTCTTTCTTCTTGAAATTGTTACCTTTTTCTTCTTTCTCGTTTCTGTATGGTCCCACTGACTTTTCCCTCTATGTTTCAACAGCTTCTTTTCTTTCAACAACCTCTTGAAAGCTTGGATTCTCAAAGTTTCTTCATCAGATCAATACTGATTGCAATTTTATACATTCTGTGAAAGATTTCATCCACCTTCATGGTATCATTCTTACCTTACCCTCCTCCATGTTAAAAAAAAAATTCTCCTCTTCTTCTGATTGACTCTTATTAATTCTTTTATTCATCTCAGATATTAACCCTATGATGCCTTTATTAAAAGTTCCAGGCTAGATTAGGGCCTCAATCTGAACAACACTAAGGGAAACTTCATCTACAATTATATGACAGAAGGACTTCCAAAAGTCTCTGTGGAATAGATTTTCTCTTTACCAGAGTTTACAGTCTCCAATAGACCTTCTCATTAATGTGGCATAAATACTTAATATTAAAATGAAATTTCAGGCGGGGGATATAGCTCAGTTAGTAGAGTGCTTACTTTGTAAGGATAAGGCCCTGGGTTCAATCCCCAGCACTGGCAAAAAAAAAAAAAAAAAGAAAGAAATTTAAGGTGTCAGCTAAAATTATAATATGAATAAAATTTAGCTGAACTTTATTTCACTATATGAATAATTTATTTTTGTTTTCTGAGTTCATGCCATTGATTACATGTCTTTATTGGATATTTACTTACAGAAAATGGGAATGCTGATCTGCATCAAGTTATGGAAAGAGTAAAAGCTATTACAGGTGAGTACAAAGTTACTATGAACTCAGGATTCTTATTGGTACAGTAATTATATTTTATCATTGATTCTAATTGTTGTGTAAATCTGTTACTTTACTCTTTATTGAGAATATTTAAGTTGGACTTTGTAATAAAATTGGACCCTTTGTAGTAAAAAATTTAGTATTATGTCTTGATAGAAACACGTTCATTCTCTAAAGTCCTTCCCATGAATGTTTTTCTTTTGGTTGACACAATAAAGCTGAGACATTGTTCTTTCTTTTCTTTTCTTTTTTTTCAGTGTGGGGGGAATTGAACCCAGGGCCTTAGTACTTGTAAGGCAAACACTCTACCAACTGAGCTATGTCCCCAGCCTAAGACATTGTTTTAAGTTCACATAATTGAGCTTTGTCCCCAGCCTAAGACATCGTTTTAAGTAACATAATTGAAGCTTCTAATTTCTCCCAAACTGAGGCACTTTGTTTTTTTCATCCCCACAAAAAAAAGAAAAGAAAAGAAATACTGTGAAAGATAATATTTCCTTCCTCTGTTTCCCTACTGGCAACAAGATTTATAATAAAATTTAAGTTTCAGCATCAACCAACTGGGAAATTACTGGTCTTGCTATGGTAGGAAGGAAAGTATTCATGGAAGGAGCTATAAAACCTGGATAATATGTATTGATGAGAACTTGGAGGATAAGACTGGGTGAGATTAAGGATGCTGAATCCGAATGGAGTAGGGAATATGTCTGAATAGAAAGAGTGGTTTGATAAGGAGACATACTTGTATGACTCAGGTTAAATGCCCTGCCAAAAGTACCTGGTGTGGTCAAAAATATTATTTGTGTTGTTCCTAGGAACTTGGAAAATAATGCTCCTTTTTAAAGTATGGGGAAATGCCATAATAGCTTAGCTGAATGTTGAGCCCAGATCACAAAATTTGGAGGGACTGGATGTACTAAAATGGGTCTATTATTTAAGACCTGAAGGGCCCCTAGATGACTATATTCCTCAAGGGGGCCCACCTAGCCAACAAATGCATCTATCCAAATGTTTCCATCTCAAGACTCAGGGTCCAACTCCCTATCAGAGCCATGACTTCAGTGGAAAAGACTTGCTAAGACTGCAAATTCAGCTTTCTCAGGAGTTGTGCTGTTCTTGCAGTCAGGTCCTGACCTGGCTTCAGCATTACTCAGCAAACAGGAGATGTGGATCATTTTAAACGCTGACATGGAGGCTTTCTGATCTTTATGCCATGCCTCAAGTTGCTAAGCATCAGCTGTCATATTCTACAGTTATAATTTCCTCATCTCTCAAATATTAAGAGACTATCACGTAAGCTAGTGCATCCCCTTCCACCTGTATTCCTTTCCAATTAATTCATCACAAGTGAACATTTTAGCAATTTTAATGACACAATATATCAGGAGTTATCACCACTTCACATCAATGTGATCTTGTTATCTATCCAGCAATGCAAATACCACCTCATAATCTGCTTCCTAGCACCACTTCCAGTGCCAATAGTCCTAGGTCTGGTTTTCAGAAGCAGACTCCAGGACTAGGGTTCACTTATTACAGAAATGCTACCAAAGGAGACTTGTAGGTAGGTGGAAGAAGTATAGTAGAGAGGGAATGAGGCCAAGTAAAAGCCCAATATCAGCCACAGCCCTGACAACTTCAGACTGATTTTACTGAAGATCTCTGTATGTTACCCCTGAGTCATCCCAATCTAAAGAAGGACTTTCTTGCAAGACTTTCATACTTTCATACTTTCCCTCCCATTATTCATTGGCCAACCCAGACACTCCTTCTTTGCTTCCTATATGTCAGCAAAGCAGCATAGGGCAATCTTCCACAGAAAAGCTACAGGTGCTAGCTATTGGGAGCAAGCCCACGCTAAAGCTGAGGGTGCTCAAAATCATAAATAAGTACCTGAGGGAATCAACACAGAGCACAGGGGTTCCAAAGGCTAAGAAATTTCTATTTTTTCCTTTTATTCAAGTGGGAAACCTATCATTAGGTCAGGAGATACAAGACCAAAAGTATGCAATGGCTATGTAGAAGAGAAGGAAGTAAAAGGAGAATAAAAAAGAAAGAGATAACTGTATTTCATATTGATAATGTGCCAATATGTGCATAAATTAATTTTTCCAATTGAATCTAAAAATTGTTTCTAAATTGAGAAAAAATTGAACAAATTTCTAGAGCAAATAATTTGGGCAAATCATTAAAATTTGTTCTTTTATGCTGTCTTAGTGTGGATCATCACATAATTTTATCTGTGACCTGCATTGAAGCATTTCTTAAATCTGCTCATTCAGTAAAAAGTTGGGTGTATTGTTGGTAATTTATATTATATGCATGATCTCCAGGATATGTTGTTAAGTGACAAAAGCAAAATATAGAATTATCAATATAGAATACTACATGTTATGAAATGGCGAAATAAAACAAACATTAAATATTTGATAAATGGAATAAAACAAATCTTAGTTCCTAACTTGTTAGGTTAGTTTGTATTTATAGTACTACATTCCTTTTATGTATTTTATTGAATTTATAGTACTCCATTCCCCTTACAATACTATTTCATTTATAGTACTATATTCCTTTTTATGTTCAATGAATTTTTATTGTTTATGTTGAAAAGCATAATCATGATTCATAGGAATTATTTTTGCAATGTGGAGAAGATACTTTTAAGCCAGGTTTAATGAGCACTTATGAAGGCCATTAATGGACTACGCACATCCTATGAAATCTTAATGCACAATTTATAAATATGCATATATTCACTTTGTGGATATGTTAGTTTCCCTCTGATTTTCAAAGGCTATGTATCTCAAAAAACAAAAAACTTTGGAAATCCCTTTTTTGGAGTCCCTAATTTTTCTTCACAGACTTGTCTCTTTCTAATTAGGTAAGGTTGACAGAAAAAACCTGAACACCATTCTAAGCAACATGGGAATCAAGCTTCCTGAAAAAGAACTTGAAGATCTGACACAAAACCTGCCAGTCAGTGGTGAGCATACTAGATACCATGGAATTTGGGGCTTTCTGTTTTATATAACTTCAGCAAAGGAATGAGAGAGATTTTTATAGGAAAAATGGTAAGTTTGGATAAGACAGTGACAGTGACAAATTGTAAATGGAGTGTTCTGGGCACTAGTGGCATAAAAGAGTCTTCTATATACTGAGGACGAGAAAGCTCATCTGGATGGGTAGAAAATACCCACTTTTGAATCTGATCTTTTTGTTTTATCAGATCAAAGATTTGCTATTTCATGGAGTAACATCAAAGATGCATAGTTGAAATGTTTATTTTCAATATTTAAGTTTTTCTTTACATCGTGCTCTTAACATATTCTGAATAAATATTTGTTGAGTGACTATTTGAATTACTTAGCAAAAATATCTAGTACACTTATTAAGTACTATTGAAGACATTGTAATCAAAGGATTAGAAGGAAGAAGAGTGTTCTTATGCTATTTTATAACATTTTATGAGCTTCAAGTTATGTTTTTGTGTTATAGCTGATAATAAAGTGGATTTGAAAACTTTGGAGGATGAAGTGAAAGCTTTTACTGGTAAGAATTTGTTACAAATGATTCATAGTAAGTGATGATTTATGCTAAAACTTTAAATAATATTTTCCCCATATTGATTATAAATACACATATTTTCAGTATTCATTTTGATAAAATATTTGTACCTAGTGAGAAACAGTTTAATCTAACACTATCTGGATTTTGTAAGTAAAGCAAAAGGATTATTTTCTTTTTTTTCATATATAATAGTCATTAGATTGTTTATATTCATTAGATTGTTTATTATGTATGTGGGTAAAAATACACAAACTAAGACATAAAGCAAATGTTTCAGGTTTAAAAAACAACTCCTATTATTGAAGAACTTCTGAAAATAACCTCATAGTTTTCTTTTTTTATGTTTTTTGACATTTTTATTGGTGTATTGTAGTTGTACATATTGATGGAATTTGTTGTTTTGTATTTGGACATGCACATGGTTTAACAACATAATTTGGCCAATATCACTTCCCAGCATTTCTCTCCTCCCTCCCTGCCTCCCATCCTTGGTCCCTTTCCTCTACCCATCTCCCTTTGCTCTTTAGGATATCCATCCCCAACTTCGTTTTCCTTTTTCCTTGGTAACTTCCACATATAAGAGAAAATATACAGACCCTTAACTTTCTGAGTTTGACTGAGTTTCATTTAACATGATGGTCTCTAGTTTCATCCATTTCCCTGCAAATGACATAATTTTGTTTTTCTTTATGACTGAATAAAACTCCATTATGTATATATACCACATTTTTTTTCCATTCATCCATTGATGGAACCTAGGCTGGTTCTATAGTTTGGCTATTGAGAATTATGCTGCTATAAACATGGGTATGCATGTATCACTATAGTAAGGTAACTTTAATTCTTCAGTGTAAATACCACTTCAGGAAGTGGTATAGCTGGGTCATATGGTGGTTCCATGCCTAGTCTTTTGAGGAGCCTCCATACTCATATCCATAGCAGTTGTACTAATATACTGAAAAAGACTATTTCTTAATAACAGATCTCACATTCTTTTATTTTTTTCAATAAAATTATATCACCAGTAGTAGTACTAGTACTTACTGGACCCCCAAACTAGATGGATACAGTTAAAACATGGTGAAGCATTAAAAAGATCAAAGTAATCCAAGTAGAATTGCAAATAACTAGTCACGTAATTTTAACAAAGTAAGGAAAATGTCCCATTTTGTTAATTGTGTACTCCATTATACTAACCTCCCTAATCTCTGAATAATTAGATGACCAGATTTTCTTTTGTACTGTCCAGTGTTATTTCTAGTGTTAGGAATACATTTCATTTACAAATATCAAGAGACAAATTTTATTTTCAACTTATCATTTGACTTTTTCAGGAAATCACATTCTTTTTCCTCCTCATTTTTGTATTAAAGAAAATAATATAGCAGCACAAGTATACTTCTAGATCATTTGAAATAGATTATTCCCTAATATTTTACCTGTGGATATTCCATCTTTTTTAAAGGAGAAAAGATTGCTTCTAGTGATCTTCAAAATTTTCTAAAAAGCATGGGAATTGAGATTTCAGATGAAGAGCAAAAGCAAATGCTGAAAACATTGCCTATGGACGGTAAGCCACAAAAACACCATATGCCTTCCAGGGAACTTGATTTTATGGGTTGCTGTGAGCAGTTCTCAATCTTTGACTAGTACTCTTTCATCTAAAAAAGTCTGTTAATTAGTAGAAAGGCACTCTGAATTGAAAATAAATTCTGTCATTACATCTTCAAACACCATGCGAAAGTCATCAGTATGTCCTCATAAACAATCTAGTTGATTATTTCCTTAGATTGGTATTAAGTTTCTAATACGAGCAATAAAAAAATAAAAAGAGAAACAGAACAATAGAGTAAAAAAAAGAAAGACACATTTTTATATATTTTTCGTGTTGTGACATGGAAGAATTAAACTAATAAATGTCTCTAGTATCAAAAAATGGATAGATTTGTCACTATGGAAAATATTTCCATTTAAGATATGTAAATATTGAGTGACTATAAAATAGATTAATTTTTAAGGCAAATCTTGCTGCAGTCACATAGTTTGTAATGTTTTGATGAATCTCCATGTCAATTTTCCAGTCATCTGAATTGAATCTTTTTCTTGCAGATCATGAAAAGGTGTTTAAAAACAGATTGCAGAAAGATGTGAAATCTAATAAAAGTGAGTAGGAAGCACAATGAAAAGGTATAAAAAAATTATATCAACAAAATACAATTCCTTAATTTGCTTATTGTAGCACATTTGTACTTTTCCTAGTGATAATCTTTACTTTACTTTATATCAGAAGAAGTTTTTGACTATCATATATTTTTCAAACTTTCTCAGAAAAAAAAAAATTTACAGGCTGGGGTTATGGCTCAGTAGTAGAGTGCTCACTGAGCATGCATGAGGCCCTGGGTTCCATCCTCAGCACCACACAAAAATAAAATAGAGGTATTATGTCCACCTACAACTAAAACAAAATATTTTTTAAAAAATTTACAAGAGCAGAAATAAAAGATATACAGACAGAAAGAAAGAATGATAAGAGAAGACAGAAAGGAGGGAGAGGGAAGAGGGAAAATTTGTTTGTTTGTTTTAATTTGACCAGGAAAAGAATCTAAGAATAAGAATTTAGGAAACAAATGCAATCTCCACTTCCTTGTGGAGATGTTTGGTTAGTGCTCTTTACTGTTCAATTACTTAACCCCTTTCCCACCCAATTTTTTCATGGGTTGATATATTTAAGGTTTGAGGAAACAAGTTCTAATTCTAACTCTGCTTTTAACCTTCTTGAGAGTTGGATAAATCTGTTACAGTTCTGGTCTTTTCTTGAGAATATGAAGAGTTGTACTAAATTATAAAGTCATTCTCTTTTTCAGTATATATTCATTTACTAGTAACACCTGTTGAAGGTAATTATGAATGTGGATACTTTTAACTATTTTACAATTATTCCATTTTTCTCCATTTTTTTCATGTTCATAAGGAGGGAAGGTTAATGTAAATAACCTGGATGCTCCTTTAGAAATGATGAATATCAAGCTTACAGAAGAGGAACTTGACCAGATAAAGAATCTTCTGAGTAATGGTGAGCATTATAGAAAACGATGATTTTAAACAGATGTTCAGCTTTCCAGTTTAATTATGACTGTTTCGAAGATTTACTTTGTTATCCAAAAGAGATTTGAGTAGCTTTGAGACAAACTCATAATAACGAAAAGTCTCTTTACTTGTTTTCCTTTAAAACCTGTAATCTTTTTCTTGTACATTTGAGGGTAGGGAGGTAGGGAATAAATGCTAGTGATGATTAGAAAATTTGTTATTATCTAGTTATACAAAGAAATGTGATTTGTTTTTTCTCACTGATCCGTGTATCACTGACATCAGTCTAGGGTACACCCCACGTTGGTTAGCTATGCTTCCTTCCTTTATTAATGGATATTGAGGGGTTTTTTTTCCTTCTTCCTTTCTTCCCTCCTTTCTTTTAATTTCTTATTTGTCACTGGTATAAGTTACAGAGCAATATGTATAATATTATTAATTTTAAAAGATCGAGTGTATACTTTTATAAACATATGAAAAGTCCAGAAGAATATCTGCCAAACTGTTAGTAATACTGGAATATGGTGTCTAAAGTGACAAGTGGAAAAAAAGAGGAACATTTATTTTTTTCATTGTATGCTTATGTTTTTTAATTTATTTTATAAAATATGTTTTAAATTATAATTTTTTGAAATTTCATTCATTTTGTTTTAATTTAAAATGCATACAGACGATGTGATGAAATGATTAAACTTTAGGTGAGTTCTTATCCATCACTTAGTTCAAGGTATACCTAAACCAACCACTTAATTAGTCCCTATCAAACATTTCACATTGCTTAACACTAATCTCTGCCCAGTGCACCAATACATAGCATTTCAAAATTATAATCTTTATAGATATTGAGGAAGATGCATAATTTCAAGAAGTAAGTGAAAGTAATGTTGGAGAACCACTCAAATTACACACAAAGGCACCAAAAATATGGACATGACATATTTGAATAATGACATGATAGTCAAAATAGCATGATTTAGACTTCAAAAGACTTACAGGAACTCTGGGGGGGGAAGTCAATCATTTTTGCAAAAAATATTTTTTACATTTTGTTTTAAAGTTCCAGAAGATTCTACAGTGTACAATAATACCATTTTGCCAGAATATCATACCCAACACACTTATAAAAATCAGCATTTATTCATTTGAATCCTAAGCACTGTGGAGTTGACATAATTATAATCTGAAATTTTTTTAAATGTAAGAGAAAATTAAGCTTTTTTTCCACATATCAGCAAAAGCTTTCAACCTTCGGCTTTTTTTTGGACTGGCTTATTTCATTTAACATGGTAGTCTCCAGATCCAGTCATTAACTGGAAACTAAAAAGAACCTATAAAAGTAAGTTAAGTAAATAAATAAATAAGTAAAACATGAAATTTACATTTAAAAAATAAATTATTTACATAATTTGTATTTTATTCTGTTAAAACTTTTAAAGAACTTTTTATTCATTATTTACTATTAAATCTTGATCTTCTTTTCAACTGGAATTTTTTTGATTGGTCATCATCTAGTTCATAATAAATCTTAGATAAAAACATTTCCTATATATCTTTTTTCTAAGTCTATATTATTGTTTCCTTCTGATTAAATTTTGCAGGTTGTGAGAAAGTTGATCTGAAAAGACTGATGGATAAAGTAGAAACTATTATAGGTAAGAAAGAAGTTACCAAATATATATGATTCTGACTTTTTTTGCCATAAATTGCTTTTATTTTTCTTGAATTAAACATCTTTTAAGAGAACAAGTAGTAAAAATAACTTGACTTTATATAAAAACAACAAAGACCCAGTTAATTTTTTTTTTATTTACTTATTGATTCATTGAACACAAATGGAGTACAGTTATTGTTTCACTGGTTGTACACAAAGTAGAGACACACCATCTGTGCATTCATACATGTATACAGGGCAATGGTATCTGTCACACATTCTGTTATTATTTTTACCCCCCACCCCGCCCCCATGCCTCCCTTCCCTCTATGCTATCTATCCTTCCTCCATTCTTGCCACCCTTCCCCCCCGAATTTTGCATCATCATTCATTTATCAGAGAGACCATTCGGCCTTTGGATTTTGGGGATTGGCTGATCTCACTTAGCATAACAGTCTCCAACATCATCCATTTACCTACAAATGCCATAATTTTATTCTTCTTTATGGCTGAGTAATATTCCATTGTGTAACCCAGTTAATTTTAAGACAATGTTGGGCCTTTTAAAATCTGAAGGAAGAAATAATGCTTGAGTGAAAGAGTAATACGTATTTTAAAGGATGCTCAAACTATAAAATGCTTCATTTGAGACATATAAGAAAGAATTCTACATCCTAACAGGCTGAGAATTCCAGAGTTCTGTTAAAGTTTTTGTTAAGTGAAAGGTCCAAGTTCATTCTTATTCAACCTCATAATTATCTTCAGACATGAATATTGAAAATATTCTAAATATAAACACTAACACCTGAAAAAATACTTTGTACACATTGACTTGTCTATTTGCAGATCACATATAAAATAAGCATATTATTTATAAAGTAAATATAAATAAATAGTCTCAAATGTATGTGATTCTCATTCTTTACACATATTTAACATTTTTTCCCTGTGTTTCAATTCCTTTGTGAATTCTGCTATTTTTAAATGAAATGATTGCGGTTTCAATTTTCTAGACCTTAACTTTGGCTTATTGTAATGTTTTAGCCACAAAACATAGTGCCACCTTTTTTAAAAAAAAAAAAAAGATCTATAGTACTTTCCAGATTATCCAAAAACATTTTAGTAAAAAATACATGTTAATGCAACAAAAAGTACCTAAAGTTTTATTACCCGTGGGTAATCTCTCACAATAGAAAATTATGAAAATCTATTACCATGTACTGTCATTTGTTATCTCTATGATTTTTAATAATAATTTTCTGTCAGAATTATAAACAGAACTCATTAGATGAATTATGCATTGAATATTTGAGGCCAATAGTTAAATAGTACTAGAATATTTCATTATTATTTAGAATAATTTATTAGTTATTGAAAATCTCATGTGTTGTCCTTTTCTATTGGAAGGAGAGGAAATTGATATCAATGATGTGAAAACAATTCTAGGAAACATGGGAATAGAGCTCACAGATAAAGAACTCTCAGAACTGATGAATAATCTTCTAGATAATGGTAAGGATTTCAAGTAAAAATGTGATTTTTAAGGAATGTTTATCAAAAAATTGTGAAAAGTTCTAAAATTAGCTTTATCTGATTGCTTGCCAAAATAATCTATGACCCAAGTTACATAATTTTAAATGATCTTAGTACAGGTTAAAGCCCCCTCTAATCCAAACATCCAAAATGCTCCAAAATCCAAAACTTTTTAAGCACCAACTTAATGGCACAAATGGAAAAGTTCACCCCTGACTCCTTGTGATAGGTTTCAGTCAAAATTTAGGCAACTAAAACTACTACATGAAATTGCCTTCAACCTATGAGTATAAGGTGTATATGAAACAAATGAATTTTGTGTTTAGGCTCAAGATAGTTCATTACATATATGCAATTATTCCAAAATCCAAAAAATCCAGAATCCAAAATATTTCTATTCCTAAGCATTTTGGATAAAGGTATATTTAACTTATCTTTAAAAGATTATTTGTGCCACTTAAATTTTAGTTTGAAAATCAATAGTTTTATCATCATTATTTCATCAAGGTTTAGTTATGTATTTTTATTACTTTTTATTCTATTGAAAGATAAAATATATGTGAGACTGACAAAAGAAGAGAGTGATCTAATAAAGATGAAAATATTACAAAAGAAAATGAAAAGATACATTGCAGCATGTTAAGAGTGTCCATTTTAACCACATTACTGAAGTTAACTTTCCCCAAACTCTGTATAATTTCATTATTTGTCAGTAAATCAGAAACTTTCTAAGGCAATTCACAAAGTACATCTTTTTGAAATTACTAGTTTTGTGTTGTCTATGAAACTTTGCATTGCTCTTCTGTGATCTGAATAGTGCTTTTTCTTACAGATGGAAAAGTCTATCTGAACAGGTTGCTGAATGGTATAAAGTTTCTTAAAGGTGAGGGAGAAACCAAGTGGAGATTAATCTGAGATCATCATGTTTGTCATTTATACTATAAAGTGCGAATCCTGCCACTTAACACTTAGATCATTATTTTGTTTCTTTTATACATCAGCCTGTACTCAGGGTATTGTTTCTTATGATGTAGCTTGGAAAGAATGCCCATGCTCTTTGGTATTTCTCAAACTTTGACAGAAGAAATCATCGGAGCCCAGATTGCACAGCAAAAAATAAAGGGAAGATCAGAATATCTTGTATTGATTATTCAACAGCACACTCCTGACCTAGCATTTGGGTCAAAACTAAAAAGGTTCCAAGGAAATGGAGGAACCTAAGAATGAGACAGACAGAAAATAGTCCAGAAAGGGAGTTCTGTCTAGGCTGGGCTCCCACTCCTGCATCATCCCACACCACAATCGTATCTGCCAAATTACATACTACTTGTACTACTATTAATAATTTTTATTTGAATTAACTTACTTTTTAACTTAAATGAATGTTTTTTAATGGGAATGGAAATCCAACATCCTTTAACATAACTAGAAGTTAATCGTAAAAATGAACACAATGAAAACAAGACAGAATTAGTTGGAAACACTGGGCTTATTGTCACCTTGCTGCAATTCTACTGGGTATGCTTATAAAGATAAAGCAACAAGCTCTATCTAGTTCTAACTCTGTTTTGACTCTTGTATTTTCCTTATGTTTCTCTCTTTTCATAAGGAGGGAAGATCGATTCCCGTAAAGTGGATACAGTTCTGCAAAATATGGGCATGAACCTCACTGAAAAGGAGCTTGAGGATCTAGCACAAAACCTGACAGTAGACGGTAAGATTTTTAGATATTACTGACCCCTCCGAAAAACTATTCTTATAAGCCTATTTCATAACAATCATTTAAATGCTTATTTGACATTAAGGAGGCATTCTAAAAACCTTAAAAGAAAAATTCAGGTCCAAAGAAAGAGT
>JAJEJO010002340.1:83388-205138 GCA_020662805.1 Glaucomys volans
TAATTGATAGGTATTGCTAAAATTCCTGGCCACGTTTCTAAACGTTTTCATTGCTAAAATTCCTTGACCACATTCACTAATGGGTTACATCAGTATTTATTTTTGAAAGGGAGGCACTTCATCTTTCATGTTGTTTTCTTTTTTAGTATGGCATGAATAGACATACTCAACCTGACAAGTCATCTAAGTTAATTAGTATCTGTCTCTCACTTTCATATGTGCACTTTGGAGAAAAGTTTGTGGCAGACAACTTAGACCATCTCCTCTCCTCTTCCATTTCCTCTGATGTTGGCATATATGCTTTTTATTAACTGGACCCACTTTTAGGTTTGAGAGCAATGAAATAGACTGTACCTATAGTCTCCTTCAGCCTGAGTATTTTCAAGCCCTATTGGCTTATGAAAAAAATACCAGATGAAATTTGGGTTTTTAAAAATGGCCAATTATTTCCTGGGACCATATTTCTCTTGAAACTTAGGAGTAAGGAGTGATTTGTTGTAGACAGAATTTTAGAATTTCTAAAACTCTTAGCAAAAATGTCTTCACCTGGAATGGGGCTGTGGCTCAGTGGCAAAGCACTTGCCTAGCATATGTGAGGCACTGGGTTCGATCCTTAGCACCACATACAAAAATCAGTAAATAAAATAAAGGCATGCTACAAAATAAAAATAAAGTCCATCTACAGCTACAAAATTTTTTTTAAATGTCTCCACCTTATTAATAGCACAGAAATCTTGCTCTGGTTTGTAACTATTTTTAGTAACATTAAGTAAGATATTATTTAACAATTACTAAGAATCAATGAAAGCATTACCAGGGCCACTGCTAGGCCAAATAATACACAGAAAGAGGAAAATTCAGTTGGCAGAGTTGTGAGTTTGGAGGAAAGTACTAAAGGAATATAATAAATCAGAGAAAGACAAATATGTGAAATAG
This sequence comes from Glaucomys volans, assembly GCA_020662805.1. Taxonomy (NCBI): domain Eukaryota; kingdom Metazoa; phylum Chordata; class Mammalia; order Rodentia; family Sciuridae; genus Glaucomys; species Glaucomys volans. Next base: position 84,325 of record JAJEJO010002340.1, read on the forward strand.
AACAAGGAGAAATGCTAGCGGTGTATAATAATTGGGATAACCCCCAAAATTATCTGAGAAAGGTAATGATCATGCTTCTTCAACCATTTCAAAAATAAAAATGGAATAGGGAACTTGTAAAGATAATGGGTTAAATGTATGAAGGTACTCTTTTTTTATGTGTGTTTATGCTATTTTGAGACATAAGAATTAGGGTTTTTTATATTTCCTTTTTAATTGATCCATATCATTAAGAAATACCCCCTTTTACTTCTAGTAATACTTCTTACCTTAAAGACTACTTTATCCAATATTACCAGAATTATTAGCTTTTTTCCTGTTCGCATAATATATTTCCTTCTCTTCTTTAACCTTCAACATATTTGTGCCCACATATTTAAAGGGTAAACCTTGTAAATGACATATTTACTATTTTTATGAAGTCTGACAATCTTCTGTCTTTTCACTGGAGTTATTAGTACATTTAATGTTATTTTTGACTTAAATTTACATAGTATGATTGCTGAGTTTTGACAAGTATATGCATCTGTGTAATCTGAGCACCTATCAAGATGTAGAACATTACCACACTCCAAAAAATTCCCTCATGCTGGATCCCATTCAGTCCTTTCACTACCCTACAAGCAATTAGTATTCTGATTTGTCCCATTAATTAGTTCTATTCATCCCAAGATACATGTGGGGATGCAGAAAGAAGCCACTGAGGTATGTGCTGTCAGGCTGCGGAAAGGTATAATCCTTGATTTGAACACTCAGGATTGTTCATGCTTGTGGGGAAAACTCCCAAGTGACCTGACCCACCGACGGCCCTTGCCCCAGGTTAGCTTCGCTTGTCCTCCACTCTCCCTCCTCGCTTTGGTAAACTGTGTGACTCCTAATTGGACCATCCTTACAGACTATCATGTTACACTACAGGTTCTTTGTTCTCGGACTCCCCTCATCTATAAAGTGCTGTAATTCTTTAATAAATTCGAGACTGGTCTGGAACTTGCTCTCCGGAGGGTGTTGGTTACCTTGTCAGCCTTACTCCATCCAGAAGGGACAAAGACCCACAGATGGAGGCCTCGTCAAACAGTGACAATAGGCCCAGACCCAAACTAAACTGTTACAACAGATACATATGTGGAATCATCTAGTTTGCACTCTTGTATAAATCCTTTCTTTCAATTTTCTAATGCTGCATAATTACTCCAAAATTTAGTGTCATAAAGCAACTATTTATTAGGATTACAGATTCTATAGGTCAGGAATTCAGACCTGACATAGATGTGCGAATGGTTCATATCTGAGTCCATTATATCTGGAGGCTCCACTAGAAACCTCAAATGGTTTTGAGGTTGGGGTTTGGAATCATCTGAAGGCTCCTTCACTCAAATCTAGAAAGACTCCAACTGGACTTTTTATATGGTTTCACTGCTTGGGCTAGTTTAGGTTTCCCCACAGCATGGTTCCAAGTTCAAGCATTCTAACAAAGAGATAGAGGTTGAAACCCTTTGTATAATATAATCTCAAAAGTCACAGGCATCACTTTCACCAAATGTTTGTCAAAGCAGTTGCAAGACCCTACCTAAATTCATTCTGAGGTCTAGATGGGACATGCATCAGCTATATTTTTAAAAGAACATATGGAATGGGAAATAGATACATCAGCCATTCTTGGAATATATGGACTGACAAAGCTTCTTTGCTCAGCATAACAGTTTTAGATTCACCCATGGTGCTTCTTGTATTAGTAATTCATGTTTTTAAATTGTTGAGGAATATTCTATTGTATAAATATGCCTCTGCATGTTTATCTCTCCTTCTGTCATTGGAGAGAGGTTTGTTCTAGTTTTGACCATCATGGATAAAGTTTCTGTGAACATTATTATACAAGATATGTATGGACATGTGTTTTCTCTTGAATAAATACCAAGGAGTGGAAATGTTGCATTATAGGATAAGTTTATCCTTTTGGTGAGCAAAAGTTAATTTCGATGCAATCTAATGTAGAATTTTTCTTTCTTTACAAATACTGTTTTCCGGTTTTTATCTGTGAAACCCCAGTCATAAAGATATTCTTCAATTTTTTTTAAAACATAAATTTTCAACTTTTAAATTAAGTCAATTGATCTATCTTTAATATTTGTGTATGTTGTGATAAATGAATTTCTTCCATTTGGATGTCTAGTTATGCTAACATCATTTGTTGAAAAGATTTTCCCTTCCCTGTTGGAATGTTTTAGTGCTTTGCTTGAAAATCAAATGTGTCGATATTTTTTTTTTTTGTCCTCCAAAATTTTCCTTCATTCCTTCCTTTCTTCCTTCTTTTTTTTTTTTAGATTTCTTTGGGTATTCTATGGAAGATACAACTTCATATACACAAGATACATAAACTGTGATGTCATCTATAATTAGAGAAAATTTCACTTCCCACTTTCAAATCTTTGCCCTTTCTAGCCCAGAGACAGGCTCCTGACTGGGTCAGCCCTGCTACCCGCAAAGTTTCATCATCTCTGGGTTCCCTTTATCCTGACCATACCTTTGCAAATACAGATTTTTCGTTCCTCTGGCAACCCAGTTGAAATGCCAGGACCCGGAAAGGTACAGTTCCTTTCTTTTTCTACTCTTAAATGTTTTTGCTCTCCTTTTTTCTTTAATGAGGCCCAGAAGATCAAAATACTTTTTAATGGTTTTTCAAAAATCTGACTTTTGGGTTCATCAATCTTCTGTCTTTTACTATATTTTAATTTTTTTCATTTTTATATTTATTTGCATTAATTCTCACCTCATAGTGTTATTTATTCCTCATGGTTACCCCACCCTCACCTTGGGGGGAGTGCTAATTTCCTTTTGTGTTTCTGCTTTTTCTTTTTTTTTTTTTAACCTTTATATTATTTATTTATTTATTTTTATGTGGTGCTGAGGACTGAAACCAGTGCCTCACACATGCTAGGCAAGTGCCCTACCACTGAGTCACAACCCCAACCCATGCTTTTTCTTTATATTGAAAAAAAATGTATATTTAGAATTAGTCAGATGGACTCTGTTTAAAGGATCACAATTTTGTTGGCAATGTCCAAACATCATAATCAGGAGCCAATCAAACGTATGCCTTCTTCTCTCTGAGATCTGATCAGGGTGTTGACCTTGGCCTCATGGATGTCATAGAATTCTTTGCAGCCCATTAAATCTAGTGTTTGCTGGCCTTGACACCCACAATGAGCACAAGAGTGTTGTTGTCTTCTATTTTCTTTGTGGCCCACTCAGTGGTCAGGGGGATCTTGATGTTAGCACAGTGGTCAAGCTTGTTTCTTCTGGCACTTTTCCAATGTTATTGAACTGCCTCTGGGGCAGGAATGTCTTGGGCTGCTGGAAGGTGGGTGCTGTGCTGATCTTCCTCTTTTTGTGACTGTGGATGCCTTTCAACAGTGCCTTCTTGGCTTTGGGCTTTGACTTTGGGAGGGGCAAGTGTTTCTTTCTCTTTCAGTGCCATTTTAGTGGAAAACTGAGTTTCTGCTTTAATAATGGCAAAGTTTGCAGCTATACATTTTAATCTGAAAATGTAAAACTTCACTGAGTTCCTTCAGTTTCATTATGAAGAGTTCTCTTAGTCAGGCTTTCTACTAAATAGTTTATTACTGATGCAAGGATTGTCTAGGAATTTCTTAATTTCCTTTTTGTTTGTTTAGTTTTTTTTTGCGGTGCTGGGGTTTGAACCCAGGGCCTTGTGCATGTGAGGCAAGCACTCTACCAACTGAGCTATATCCCCAGCCCTCTTTATTTCCTTTTAAAATTTTCCACTGCATATAAATTGTGGGGTTATGATCAGATAAGGTGTCCACTAAGATCTGAAAGAATCTTTGTTTTGTTAAAGGTTTTTTTCTTTGTCATGTACTGTCAAGTTTTCATTTCTGTGGGTATTTAAAAAATAATGTATAGTCTCTAGGGGATGCATATAGTTTTATATAAATCAAGTTTGTTGATTTTATTATTCAGTTCCTTTGTTTCTTGTATTTTGCACACTAAATCTTCTATTTTAAGAGGAATGAGGTTTCCTGTTTAATTGCATTGTTATGAAATTCTTATATCACCAATAGTCTTCTCTTTACAGTTAACTATTTAGTATTTACAGATGTATGCAGATTATAACATTCTTCATGAACTTTACCTTTTGATGTCCCTCTTATATTTATGTGATGCTTTAACTCTACATTTCACTTTATTTGATACTACTATTGCAGGTACAGGTTTCTTTTTTCCTTAAATTTGCTTTCTGTCTCTTTGCCCTCTCCTTTGTTTTCAACTTTCTTTAATATTCGGTTGTAGTGTATTTCCTAAAAACATCATATTGGATTTTTTAAAACCCATCTGACAATCTTTCCCTTTTAATGAGATATTTCAGTTTGTTCAGAATTGGTATAATCCTGCATATACTTAATCTTATTCCTTTCAATCTATTTTATGTTTATCATTTATTTTCCATGATTGTTCTCTCTTTTTTTTCTTATGTTTGTTATTACTAGTTTGTTTAATTTGTCATTCATTATATTTGCTTTTTTCTTTAATTAATTTTGAAGTTCTGGAAGAACTTTATTTACTTTATTACATTTATTTACATTTTTATTTTATTACTAATATTTACATTTTTATTATGTCTAACATATTAATTATTAAATATTACATATTTATTACTAATATTTACATTTATAATAATGTTATTTGTTTTGTTACATGCCTTTTCCTCTCATTCACAATCATACTTACATATGACTTAACTATTACTGGCAACAAAAGACTTCTTTATTCCCCACCAAGATACCCTTTCCCATCACATATTTTATTTCACCTCTCTCTCCCCGACACAACCCCACAGGCTGATACTTTCGGAATATTCTCATTCCTCCTACCAGTTCCCCCACTCCCCACCTTAAGATCTTTGAATGTCTTTACCTGCCCAACTACACATTTCCAAGCCTCATAATCAACTCCCAGGTTTTACTGAGGAAATTTAGTCCTTACTATAATTTCTCTTACTTCATTTTCCTTCTATTTCAAAAGGCTTTATTTACCATGTAACCCATTAAGTCCCGAGTTCTCAATTCTGTGGCTATTTCAAAGAAATGGACACAGGTGCATTAAAATAGGTTGAAAATTATAATCTAGAGCTTATATATTTTATATTAATTAATGTATATTAATATTATATATCATGGCTGGGGCCATAGCTCAGTTGGTAGAGTGCTTGCCTTGCAAGCACATGGCCCTGGGGTTCAATCCCCAGCACCACGCACACACACACACACAAAATAATATTATATCATGGTTGTTACATTAAATATAATTATATTCTTGCTATTATTATATAATTATATACAGTATACTATATTTAAATTTCTGGGACAATGGGACAAAATGGGTTTATTACAAACTCCATGATAGATTATTTTTTAACATAGAGAGAAAGGAAGTTTATGTCCTGGCATCCCTGTACTTTTATTACCTCAGGAGCATGAACATTTTTGCCTACCTGTATTACTTTTTCTTGGTCTTTTACAAGTCATAGGAACCAGGAACACCCTTATGCTGGCCTTTATTGACCTTTCTCAGGGTCCTCAGAAGTATAGGTGCTAAGTTCTTTCCAATATCTTCTTCTTTCCCATTCTGCTCCCATGCTCTGACACTTCTCTAGTGCTTTCCTAGTCCGCGGGGTTATGCCAAGCAGCCTGTAGAGACCAGAATGTTTGACTCTGAAAAGACAAATGGCGTGGAGGTGGTAGTAAAGGGAGTATGAGCCACCCTCTAGTCTCTGTTTTGCAGAAGCCCTTCCAATTTTTTTTTTTTACAGTTAACATAAAAAGAATAAGATTAACCTTATATGTAAAGGAAAATTTTCCCTTGTCACATAGAAGATTTTAATTCCTAATAGATTCTTCCTCATTTGAGATGAATTAGGGATGTTTTAATGAAGACAGCTCCCTATGGCCTATTTCTAAGTGGAATTCACAATTAATGACCTATGGCAGAGAGCCTTTTCATTTTGAGTCAGAATTTTCCAAGTTATGAAACTTGCTAACTAGTTGGGAAAACAGAAGACTTCAGCTGAGTCCTTACCATATCCATCCATATACAAAGCCAGATTGAAATATAGTAATCCCTTTCAGATCCCATTTTTTTTCCCTTAATTGGCTTGGTCAGCCGTAATAGTCCAGTTGAACCAATACACATTTTCCATGCTGTCCTGACCTGCAGCTGGTATTAACACAGAAATTATTGGTAAACAGGAATACTTTAGTAGATATGAATTAAATGCTAAAAACTTTTTTCACCATGGAGTTAGCAATATTATTAACAACTGATTTACTTTTCTGGCAATTTGTTGGTACTTTGTGGCTACTCAAAACAAAAAGAATTCATGAAATAATTACGTTTTTATTCTTCCATAATTCCTAGGTTATAGCTAAATTTTTTTCATCAACAGAAGTACTTTTCAGAAACTAAATAACAGAAATTAGTCATTCTTCTTCCTTAACACATAATGTATCAGTGCTTCTGTAATACTTAAGGGTATTCAGGAAATAATTTTTATTATCATTTGATAATCTTTTCTCCTTTACTTTCTTATAGCAAAAAGTTAAATTTTCTAGAGTAAATAAATACTTCTGAGTTCATCTGCTCTGTTCAGCATCATTTTCATAGCTTCATTGTCATGTTTCTGTCCAATTTATTCTATCTTACAGCTAATGGTAAGGTTGATCTGAAAAAGGTAATGAATGAAATGAAACCTTTTACAGGTGAGTAAGATATTACAAGGAAATTTTTACTTGAATCCTGTTGTATTTCATGTAGTGTTTCCCCAATATTACATCATAACTTTATTAATGCTAATATTTTATATATTTATAATGAAATATTTATAGCCAACTTATCTTCTGCTTTTGATTTTGAATTACTTAGAGTTTGGTTCAGCCATTAAAATAAATGGTGATATTTGATTAGTAAATTATATTTTCTGTGGTTTCTGGCAATACTATGATGATCTTAACCAGGATTTTAATCAGAGGTCACAATTGGCCACCTATGAGTGGAATCCAAACTGTACCTATGAATTATAAGAACTGGCAAACTGACTCTACATTCCCTCACACAGAAATAGCTGTGGTTTCTTTTCTTTTCTTTTCTTTTCTCTTTTGACAAGGCATGTGCTCTGCATGTTACCACAGCACATTTCACTTATTGCCTCTACTCCAGGCTCTTGTGAGCTTTTTAATTAATTAACTTCTGGTTTAAATAGTCAAAATCTAGGTACATGTATTAAATAGGAAGATGAGCATTTTTAAAAAATTAAGTCAATAGGGTTACTTTAATAATAATTTCATGGTATCATATTTAAAAAGAAAAGACCAGGTAATCCTAACTTACCAACTGATTACATAATGTGATTTTCTTTAATGCCAGGATGCCTTGCCACTAGACTTAGGAGACCACTCTCCCTTTTTATGAAGAATCAAGAAATAAAACTAGGGAACATGTGAGCTTATGAAAGTGAGGATGGTATTACATAGGCCAGCTTTTTATGTCAGGTCATTGTAATAGTCTAATTTTATCATAAATCAACAATGCTTTTTTTTCTTTAAAAGGAGACAGAGTTGATATAAAAAAACTTAAAAGTGTTTTTGAAAATTTTGGAATTAAACTCATGCCTGATGAATACTTAAACTTGCTGAAGACATTACCAGTTAATGGTAAGTCTTATAAATACTATCTGGGCTTTTTAGGTAGTCTGGTTTTGTGGCTGTGTCATACATCCCCCAATAAATTAAACATGCTTGAAAACTATTAAAAGCTAATTTCAATATGAAGGAAAATTTTACCACTTGAATCATTTGATCAGCTGTAAGTTACTATCAAATTTAATTACACCTTCAGGTTACTAATCAGTTGGATATATAAAAGCATTAAAAATAAATAAAAAGAAAAACAAAGTAGAAAGAGACGGAAGAAGAGAAAGAAGTAGAAATAATAAGACAATAAAAAGAAGCTAAATAGCATAGCCATGTGTGTTTCTGCAGAATAGAATATATATTTTAATGAGAACAAATTTTTTCTCTTTTATTAGTTATACATAATATTGGTATTCATTCTGACCAATCATACATGCATAGAATATAATTTTATCCACTTCAATCCCCAGTACTTCTTCCTCTTTCCCTCCCCTCCTCCCTCCCCCTGTATCCTTTCCTCTACTACACTGGTCTTCCTTTTATTTATTTATCATTTTTAAAAATATGTGCTTTATAGATATATATCAAGGTGAAATTCACTGTGATATATTCATTATGTAGATAGCATAATTTGGTCAATTTCATTCCATGACTCCTCCCTTTTCCTGTCCCTCCTCCCTCCCCTTCTCCCCAATTCCTCTCTTCCATAGGTCTCTCTTCTGTTTTCACAAGATTCTCCCCCAACCCTTTATCCACTCCCCTGTATTATGGTCTAGCTTCCACATTCAAGAAAAAACATTCTACCCTGACTTTACTAAGTTTGGCTTATTTCCCCTAGCATGATGTTCTCCAGTTCCATCTATTTACCAGCAAATGCCATAATTTCATTGTTTTTTGGCAGAGTAAAACTCCAGTGTGTGTGTGTGTGTGTGTGTTTGTGTGTGTCTCACATTTTCTTTATCCATTCATCTCTTGATGGGAACCTGGACTGGTTACATAACTTGGCTATGGTGAATTGCAGTGTTATAATAAAACATAATAAAAGGCTACATTTCTTAATTTATGAGGCAAAAAAAAGGCTAGGAAAATAAAAAATGCTTTCAATTCCATAGCCCAAAGGTGATCATTATTAATATTTGCATGTTGAACATTTTTTCATGTATCTGTTGATTGCTTGTAGATCCTCTTCTGTGAAGTTTCTGCTCATTTCCTTAGCCCATTTATTGATTGGTTATTTGTATTCTTGCTGTAAAGTTTTTTGAGCTCATTATAAATTCTGGAGATTAGTGCTCTATCTGAAGTGTGTGTGGCAAAGATTTTCTCTCACTCTGTGGGCTCTCTCTTCACATTGATGATTGTTTCCTTTGCTGAGAAAAAGCTTTTTAGTTTGAATCTATCCCAATTATTGATTCCTGTTTTTATTTCTTGTGCTTTGGGGGTCATGTTGAGGAAGTCTGGACCTAGGCCGATATGATGAAGATTTGGACCTACTTTTTCTTCTATTAGGTGCAGGGTCTCTGGTCTAATTCCTAGGTCCTTGATTCATTTTGAGTTGAGTTTTGTGCAGGGTGAGAGATAAGGGTTTAGTTTCATTTTGCTGCGTATGGATTTCCAGTTTTGCCAGCACCATTTGTTGAAGAGGCTATCTTTTCTCCATTGTATGTTTTTGGCTCCTTTGTCAAGTATGAGATAACTGTATTTCTGTGGGTTTGTCTGTGTGTCCTCTGTTCTGTACCACTGGTCTGCCTACCTATTTTGGTGCCAATACCATGCTGTTTTTGTTACTATTGCTTTGTAGTATATATGGAAAAAATGTTCAACATCTCTAGTGTTAAGAGAAATGCAAATCAAAACTACCCTAAGATACCATCTCACCCCAATTAGAATGTCTATTATCAAGAATACAAGCAACAATAGGTGTTGGCAAAGATGTGGGGGAAAAGGTATTCTCATACATTGCTGGTGGGATTGCAAATTGTTGCAGCCACTCTGGAAAGCAGTATGGAGGTTCCTTAGAAAACTCAGAATGGATCCACCATTTGACCCAGCTATCCCACTCCTTGGCCTATACCCAAAGGACTTAAAAATCAGCTTATTACAGTGATGCAGCCCCATCAGTGTTCATAGCAGCCCAATTCACTATAGCAAGATTGTGGAACCAACCTAGATGCCCGAGATGAATGGATAAAGAAACTGTGGTATATATACACAATAGAATATTATTCAGCCATAAAGAATAATAAAATTATAACATTTGCAGGTAAATGGATGGAGTTGGAAAGTATCATGTTAAGTGAAATAAGCCAATCCCAAAAACCCAAAGGCCAAATGATTTCTCTGATAAGTAGTTGATGACACATAACGGGAGTGGGGGAGGTAAGGGAAGAATGGAGAAAGGATGGATTGTATAGAGGAAAGTAAGGGCAGGGGAGTGAGGAAAGAAAGATAATAGAATGTGACAAACATCACTATACTATGTATATGTATGATTCTACTTTGTATACAACCAGAAAAATGACAGTTGTACTCCATTTGTGTACATTGAACCAAAAAAAAATTTGCATGCATTTTCTGTTAGTGCTTTTAAGATACATGATGGATAGATAGGTAATATTTATGCCTATATTAATTTATTTTTATCTGTTATCTCTACAATATTAATGTGTACATTAATCATAGAAAACTTTGAGAATATATAGAAAAGCAAAAAAAAGTCTCTACCTCAAAGCAATAACTACTATCAAAAATTTGAGATGTTTATTTCCAGTTTCCTATCTGTGGATATATATCCTTTATTTGGCAACCTTGTAGATAAATATTTGCAAACATCTTAAAATTTCTTGAGATCAAATTCCTTTGTAAAATTGTAAAATGAAAAATATTTATTTTATCAAATTTTCTTCCAGAAAAGTTATTGTACTTTGAATTCCCACAAGTAACAGTTGAATGTTATTTTCTCTGCATTCCCAGTACAAAAAAGTAGGGCAGACATCTCATTATTATTCAAATTTCACTCATAGCACTGTGAACATGAAGCTCTGTGTATTTAATCTATTTACATTTCATATGTTCCTTAAACAAAGATTTTTAAATTCTTTTTTTCTGAAATTAAGAGATGTGCACTATCTTCTGACTTTGTTTCCAAAATGCGTTTTTTTTTTTAATAGCTGATGGGAAAGTGTATCAGAAAAGGTTAATGAAGGGCTTAAAATCTCTCAAACGTGAGTAAAAAGCAAACTGAAACGGCTTAATCTTAACCCTTATTTTTACTGTTAAAATAGGAATTCTCCTTTCTTATACTACTGAGTTCTAATATGTTTTATTCAGTATATCTGCAATTTAACAAGTAGTTTCTTATACTGTGATTTGGCAGAAAGTGTTAGACTTACTTAGATTTTTTTTTCTTACTTGACTCCAAAGAAGCAATAAATAAACAAACAAGGAATCTAGAAAGCAAAAGATAAAGAGTGAAAGCTGTAAACCTAAGGATCTTGGTCAAAGGCAAAGAAAAATAATTTGCAAGTTCAGGCAACAAAAATAATATATTTTGCAAACGATCAACCTTCTTTAAGAGTATTTTGCATCCTAATTAGAGTAAGTTATACTCCATAATATGTCAAAATACACTCTACTACCACATATATCTAAAAAGAACAAATTTTTAAAAAGAGTATTTCGCTCTATCGGCTTGTTCCCAACATAAGATTTGAGGAAATTGGTTCTAGTTTTTTTCTCTTATTTAGTGGGCTGAAGTTTTGGTGTTTGTTTTGAAATCTTACCAATAATTCTAAAACGAATGTTTTAATGGTAATAAAATACATGCTCGTTAGTAAAGAAGAGACTACAACAGCACGAATGCATAGGTTCGACTTTAGAATCGTTCTGTTTTACTATATTCCTTTCCCGTTCCTTACTCAGAAGGTGATATTGATGTCAATAAGCTGGATACTTTTTTAGAAAATATGGGGATCAAGATCACAGAAAACGAATTCATGAATCTAACAGAAAGAATGCCAGGTGATGGTAAGTGCTATAATTACTCCTGCACTTTTTACTATAGTTTTTAAAAAGTATTTATTCTTTTAGACTTGAAAATAAGAATTTCTCCAACCAGATTGTCAAAATATCAAAGATTTTTCAAAACCTTAGAGAAGAACTTAGCCTTAAAGTAAGAAACAAATCCTTTCTCTTTATTTCCATTAATCTAAAATCCTTTCTCTTCCCCTATGAATACTAAGCATGGCATAAAATAAAGCCAATATTTTGTTAAGCCAGAGAATGAACAGGAAGAATTCAAAACAGAAGGGAAGGGTTTTCAAGGAAGGGGTATCACTTCACATCTATTTCTCCTAAAGCAGCTGGTGGCCACATTCACCACTCTTATAAAAGATATTCTTGCTGGTGATGTAGCTCAGTGGTAGAACACTTGCCTAGCATGTGCGAGACCCTGGGCCCAATTCCCAATACAACAACACAAAACTGTTATGGGATGCAACTTAAGAACAGACCAATCACCACTGAGAAGTCCAAATTTGGGAGTCTTTATTAGCTGGCGGACTGTCTCACACAATGCCCCCAAAATGGCGATTGGGAGAATAGCCCCAACCAAAGGGTTGCAGGGTTTTTTTATACCATAAGTCAATATATCAATCATAAGTGTCTGTTGCTATGATTTAAAATCACAAACCTAACATCGTGAGATCTGAAATCATTAGCAGAGGGGGATGTGGGTCAAAATGACCTTACTTAGGTACAAACTAAAAAATGTTTACTAACATCTAGACAATCACTGTTGATATCACCATCAACATGGTCCATTGTTTAGGAAAAATAGGAATCAAAAAGAGAACAATTTTTCATATAAGTGAAAGCCCCCAGAAAAACACTGCAGACACAGGAACTCATGCAAGAGATTTTATGAGGTTGACAGGCAGAGTGTCTGCCCACAGGGTGAGAGAGAGGGAGATAGTGAGAATGAGAGAGAGAAAGAGAGAGAGAGAGAGAGAGAGAGAGAGAGAGAGCAGACAACCAGAGTGTCTGCTCTCAGGGCTGGAGAGAGAGAAAATGGTGGGGGAACTATTCTTAAGTAGTGAAATTTAACTACGATCAGCCCAATGGCTGGCTAGGATGTTCACAGACTGACAAGCTGGGTTGTAAAGTGGTGTTGGGGCAGGCAGAATACTGGCAGCAGCAAAATGGCCTGATGCCAAGAATGAGAATTTTCATTTTGTCATTCTGTATTGCCAAACATGTCATGCTAAGTACCTGATAATAGGTGCAGAGGTGGGGTGTTCCCATGGGAGAAGCTAAGCAACTGTTGGTGGGTACAGAGGTGGGGTGTTCCCACAAGAGAAGTATTTCCAACATAATGTAATCTCATAGCAAACTGGAGTCTGTTTAGTCATTGACCAGATAGCCTGGCCTATAACATTTCCATGGAACCAAATCTGTCAGCCCCATCACAAAAACTTCATATTTATTGACTACAATATTGTAAGTGACAAATACAACATATACCACTTGTCTTTTTCTTACTTGAGCCCTCCAATGCCTTTGATAATAATAACTTCTTTTATTACAACTCTTTATTCTCACATACTATAAATTCATATTCTTCAGAATTATCTTCTATACCTAAGGCTCATTTTTTAAAAGGAGTTTCTTTTTCCCCTCAAACCAGTAAGTTAATTATTTTTAATGGAATAGTACAAAATAAAAAATATCAGAACATGTCATACAGTAAGGTTAGGCACTGTTTCATGAATCCTTATGATCAGGTGTGTGTGTGTTATGTGTTCAGAGTTATTAATGTGGCTTACACTCAAAATTTTTGAAAAACACTGTCTTAAATGATAGTAATATAACAGTTCTATTATTAATCTATTGTACTTTCCATAAATCACAGTTCTCCTGGAAGAATTCACTTTCCCATATGTAGTATGTGTAAGATTTCAAATTTTTTATTTTGAAACTAGACTGTTACCGCATGATTTTCATTCCAAAAACAGTAAAGTCCTTTTATCTAGCATGACTGAGACATGTAGTTGGCCAGATAATCCAAAAATCCAGTTAAAGTAAGGAATCATAAAAATGAAATAGCATATATACCTTAAACATTTTATTTGTATTAAAAAAAAATAGGGCCAAGGCCATTTTTGTTTAATTCAGGCATGCTCCTCAGAGACTTTCCTGAGTAAGCATGCTATTTATCATCTACACTCCCAGTTTCAGTTTCTTTTTAAATGGATAAAGAGCTTTTTTAAAAGTTGACTAGAAATTTCAGTCAGAATCTGTCTGGATTTTAACTCTTTCTCCAATCTTCTTATTGTTAATCTTTCCCAAATTCAGCAGTACTTTTTAAAAACAATTTGTCATTACCAAAACTTTCTAAATTATTCAAATTTGTTTTTATGGGAAAAACTTTCTTTTCCATTTATAGTTTGTCAGTTTATATAATAATTAAGATATCAATTTAATTAAGAGTGAAGTATTTATTAAATCTAGACATACCCTCAGCAATTCAACCCATGAGAACACAAATGCGCTGGCTTACTAAACGTGCGGTGTACTATCTGTGAAAGTTTGGCATGTCAACATTAGTCCGAATGTAGGAATTCACAGTAGGAATGAAAGTTCAGTCATCAGGTTGGTCAGTTGAGAGGTCAGTTAAGCAATCTTCTGTATCAACAAATCCCTGTTAGCACATTTATTTGCCATTAGACATCCGACTTAGCATATAAAAAAGTAAACTCATTTCCTCCTAATTCTTATTGGTTTTTTTTTTTTTCTGTTCTTTGCCACTACTATCTACCCATAGCTACTCAGGTTATACTCCATAAATTAATTTTGGCTGCTCATGCCCACTCATTTTTTTTCTCTTAAAAAATAACAGCAAGGGCCTGGGGTTGTAGCTCAGTAGTGGAGTGCCTGCCTATCACCTGTGAGGCACTGGGTTCTGTCCTCAGCACCACATAAAAATAAATAAATAAATAAAAATAAAGGCATAAAAAATAATCAAATCTCTGTCTTTGCTACTCTTAGTTCAGACCCTCAACATTCCTCAGTCTATTTACAAAAGCCTCCTGACTAGTCTAATACCATATCGTTGCCTTAAATTCATTCTACATAAACTAACCAGGATGATATAGCCAAGGTGAAAGTCTGACCTTGGCATTTCTCAACTTAGAGCCTCTCAATGACCCTTTATAACTTACAGGCCCTGAGTCTTGCAATTAGGCCAGGCATAATGCAAAGAATTTTTATGGATTATTTCATTCAATTAATTTATTCAAAGATATATGTTAATACTTATATTTATTGATATACATTTCAATAAAACAGGTATCTATTGAACAACTGAATATGTAGCAGTCTCTGTTCAAGTCTTACTAATATAGCCATGGACAAAACAAATTAGTATTAACTGCATGGAGCCAGGATTTTTCTTCTTTTGACTATATATTCCCAGTTCCAGGTAGTCTAAAACCTGCTAACCATTACAGGGTACCACGCTGACTTCATTTAAGTCTGATTCATCCTTCTACTCCAGTGTGGTGTTTTTCCCTCAAGCAAGATTGAAAAGCTTTAGTTCACCACACATTATACTCTTCATTGCTCCTTTTCCTGGAGTCCATTCATTTCCTTTCTCCAACGATAGAAAATAGCATATTGCCAAAAACAATGGTCTTAAATCTATACCGATGTGCGCTATCAGCCATTCTAAGAGAAAAATGGAATGAGAAACAGTGAAACTTGAGAGAACATTTTATCTAATAGAAGCTACGGTCCAAGCAATCTTAGTTGCTTACAGGTAACTTATTTAGTTAGTTGCTTAGTTAATTGCAGGTAATGGGGCTATCCATTAAAGTCCAAGAATTATAAATTAAAAAATGAAACTATATGATGAGTAGCTTCATCTAAGCTCTACTTCATAATTTACTTGATGCTTTGTGCTTTTTTTCTGAGTTTGGTTTTATCAGTGTCTGAATTTTACCTTGTCTTATAGCTAAAAAGAAAGTCAAACTAAATAAGTTGATGAAAGAGTTGCATGCTGCTTTAGGTAAGTGTAAAATTCCTAAATTTTTTGTACTTTATTGATATCTACTACCATTCCTACATTCTTTTGATAATTTTAACATTTTATCCTTTCATTAATCAAACATTTTTTTCTGTGTTGAATCACCTGTGTTTGCACAAAGTTTAAGATATTTCAAAATGTAAGTAATAATTGAGATACTATTTGCAGATACCATTATTTGGATAAGTTATTAACAACATCATAATTTTCTGGGCAATTGCATTAGCCTTATATGTAGTATTTTTCTTCTACATTTTAAAAATATAATTTTTATTATAAACGAGAGTGTCATCTTTCTTTTTTTCCTTTTAACCTTATTTATTATTTTTAGTTCATACCAGTAACATAGAATCTAGGGATTTATCATTTAAAAAGTCAAATACATATGTAATCATTTACATACAAGTATATTTTTCACATTTTAAGTAAAAACATGAGGAGAAGCCAAATATTCATCACAGGGAGATAATTTATTTCAGTTAGTGTTGTGATTCCTAACACAGAACACTATAGACATTTTCATGGCAGTGTAGATTATATGTTACTAATGTTGCTTGGCATTTACAAGGAAGAACATAAATCTATTCTTGTTAAAAAATGGTACCTTTGACTCAGTTAGCATGTTAAGTCACTTTCTGTAGGTGTACAGCATGAGCTATATTATTTTCTCTTTCTTAGAAATTTGCAAGGGATTTTTCAGTCTTTTTTTAAAACAACAACTTTCCATTCATTCACTTGTTTTCCCAAATGAACATATATATTGAGGTTTATCTCTCTTGAGCAATTTAAAATTTATTTTATTTTATTGTTGGTTTTAGATATACTTGATAGTAGAGTATATATTGACATATTATACACACATGGAGTATAACTTATTCTAATTAGGATCCCATTCTTGTGTCCATAATGTGGAGTTTCACTGGTTGTGTATTCATATATGAACATAGGAAAGTTATGTCTGATTCATTCCACTGTCTTTCCTAATCCCATTCCCCATCTCCCTTCCCTTCATTCCCCTTGATCTAATCCAATGAACTTCTATTCTTCTCTCCCCAACCCTTATAATATATTAGCATCCACACATCAGAGAAAACATTTGGCTTTTTTTTTTAGGTTTGACTTATCTCACTTAGCATGATATTCTTCAGTTCCATCTATTTACTGGAAAATGCCATAATTTCATTCTTCTTTATGGCTAGTATTTGATTATGTATATATATATACCACATTTTCTTTATCCATTCATCTGTAGAAGGGCACCTAGGTTGGTTCCATAGCTTAGGTATTATGAATTAAGCTTCTGTAAACACTGATGTGCCTGCATCATTGTACTATGCTGAATTTAAGTCCTTTGGGCATAAAGCAAGGAGTGGGATAACTGTGCCAAATGGTGGTCCATTCCTAGTTTTCTGAGGGACCTCAATACTGCTTTACATAGTATTTGCACCAATTTGCAGTCCCACCTGCAATGTATAAGTGAACCTTTTCCCCCACATCCTCGCCAATATTTATTGTTACTTGTATTCTTGATGGAATGAGATGGAATCTCAGTATAGTTTTGATTTGAATTTCTCTAATTGCTAGAGATGTTGAACTTTTTTAATATATTTGTTGATCATTCATTTTTCTTCTTCTGTAAAGTGTCTGTTCAGCTCCTTTGCCCATTTTTTGATTGGGTTGTTGTTGTTGTTGTTGTTGTTGTTGTTGTTATTGTTTTTGTTTTTTGGGGTTTCTTTCGGTGTTAAGTTTTTTAGTTCTTTTTATGTCCTGGAGAATAATGCTGTATCCGAGGTACAGGTGGCTAAGATTTCCTCCCACTCTGTAGGCTCTCTCTTCATGTTTTTGATTGTTTCCTTTGCTGTGAAGAAGCTCTTTAGTTTGATACCATCCCATTTATTGATTCTTGATTTTATTTCTTACAGTTTAGGAGTCTTGTTGAGGAAGTCAGTTCCTAAGCTGACATGGTGGAGAGTTGGGCCTACCTTTTCTTCTACTAGGCACAGAGTCTCTGGTCTAATGCCTAGATTTGTGTGTGTGTGTGTGTGTGTGTGTGTGTGGTTCTGGATTTTGAACCCAGGGCCTTGTGCTTGCAAGCCAGGCACTCTACCAACCGAGCTATATCCCCAGCCCATGTCTAGGTTCTAGATCCACTCCAAGTTGAATGTAGATTGAGACATAGGGATTTAATTTCATTCTACTACATATGGATTTCCAGTTTCCCCAGCACCATTTGTTGAAAGGCTATCTTTTCTCCAATGTGTGTTTATGGTTCCTTTGTCTAGTATGAGACAACTGCATTTATGCCGATTTGTCTCTGTGTCTTTTATTCTGTTCCATTGTTCTTCATGTCTGTTTTGGTGCCAATACCATGCTGTTTTTGTTACTACAGCTCTTTAATATATTTTAAGTTCTGGTATTGTGATGCCTTCTGTGTCACTTTTCTTGCTAAGGATTACTTTGGCTATTCTTGGCCTCTTATTTTGTCAATGAATTTCATGACTGCTTTGTCTATTTCTTTGATGAATTCGTTGGAACTTTAGTAGGAATTGCATTAAATCTGAATACTGCTTTTGGTAGTATGGCCATTTTGTAGTGTCATATTTCTAAGTATGGTATTTACTCTTCACAATACAGCAGGTATCCCCATGTCCTTTTTGGTTATCTAGCAATAGAAGATACTAGACCTATTTGTTTTTCATAATTTGAATTCATTTCAATCATAATAGTTTTTTAAATGTTTTTTTAATTTTTTCTAATTAGTTATGCATGAATATTTATAGTCTTAATTCTACTTTCTGGTCTTTCCACAACCAAAGCCACAGGAGAGAACATCAGGAATTGTCCAGACTGTCTTCACTATTGCTGATTATCCTTCAGATACTGTGTCAGTCAGGGTGATTTCATCCTGTTTCTTTTTATTGGTGCATTATGATTATACATTATAGTATAATTCATTGTGACATATTTATACCTGCACATACCACAATTTGACCAACTTCATTCCCCAGTATCCCCCCTTCCCTTTTTTTATTCTCTCCCCCTCACCCCCTTTTTCTACTCTATTGATTTCCCTCCTATTTCAGGGGGTCCCTTCTCACTTTTTTTTCTCTGTCTTCTACATATGAGAGAAAGCATACCAACTTTGACTCTCTGAATCTGGCTTATTTTGCTCAAAATGATGCTCTACAGTTCTGTGAATTTTCCTGCTAATGACATAATTTCACTTTTCTTTATAGCCCAATAAAACTCCTTTGTGAATATATTCCCCATTTTCTTTATTCATTCATCTATTGAAGGACACTGAGGCTGGTTCCATAACTTAGCTATTGTGAATTGCACTGCCATGAACATTGATAATCATGTATCTCTATAGTATAATAAACTTAATTCTTTTGGATAAATACTGAAAAGCAGTATACCTGGGTCATATGATGGTTCCATTCCTAGTCTTTGGAGGAACCTCCATACTGATTTCCATAGTGGTTATACTCATTTATAATCCTACCACCAGTGTATAATTGTTCCTTTATTCCTACAACCTCGTCAACATTCATTATTATTATTTGTACTCTTGACGATTGCCTTTGTAACTGGAGTGAGATGAAATCTTAGTGTAGTTTTGCTGATTGCTAAGGATATTGAACATTTTCATATATTTGTTGGCCGTTTTTATTTCTTCTTTTGAGAAATGTCTGTTTATTTCATTTGACCATTTATTGATTGGGTTATTTGGTTTAATGGTGTGAAGTTTTGAGTTCTCCACATTCTGGATATTAATACTCTGTCAGAAGACTAGGTATCAAAGATTTTCTCCCATTCAGTAGGCTCTTCACACTCTGAATTTTTTCCTTTGCTGTGCAAAAGCATTTAAATTTGATGCCATCCCATTTATTAATTCTTGGTATTATTTCCTGAGTTTTAGAAACAAAAACAAACAAACAAAAGGCATTTATTAAGATAAATACAGGAGCCAGAATAAAACCATGTTGAACAAGAAGAAAGCCACTGAAGTCAGTAAAAAGCACATATCTATTAATGACAATTAATTGGGTTCCATCATTAGTCCATTTCAAGTTGATTTCTGTTATTTGGTGTAAGGATCTAATTTCATTTTGTGTATGTGTATGTATATAGACAATTTTTCAGCACCATTTACTGGAAAGACTAATTTCCCCATTCTTTATTCTTGGTACATTTGCTGAAAATCATTTGACCATAAATGTGTGGATTTATTTCTGGGCTTTGTATTCTGTTCACATTCAAATCACAACATCATTCTAGATTACTTTTCCTATTTTTGTGAAAGATGTCTTTGGAATTCTGATTAGGATTGCATTGAATCTGAAGAGCACTTTGGGTGGTATGGACATTTTTACAATACTAATTCTTCCAGTCCATAAACACAAGGTATCTTTCCATTTATTCGTGTCATCTTCAATTTCTTTCACCAATGTTTTCTAGTTTTCAGTACATAGATCTTTCACCTCCTTGGTTAAATTTACTAATTTTTTAAAATTTTGGTAACTATTGTGAGCATGATTGTGTTTGTAATTTCTTTTTCAGATAGTTCATTATAAGTGCAGTGAGCACTTGATTTTTTGTGTGATTTTTATGTTGATTTTTGTATCTTACAACTTCCACTGAATTCATTTGTTAATTCTGATGAGTTTGTTTTGTTTTGTTTTGTTTTGTTTTGGGTGGAGTCTTTAGGATTTCCTTTATATTTCATCTGCAAACGAAGAAAATTTAAGGTCTTCCTTCCCAACTTAAAAAACATTCTTATTTCTTTCTTGCCTAATTACTCTAACTAGGACTTTCAATACTATGTTAAATGAAAGTGACAAGTAATGAGCAGCCCTTTCTTGGCCCAGATTTTGAGGAAAAGTTTCAACTTTTCATCAATAAGTATAACATTAACTATGTGTTTGTCATTTCAGCCTTTATTGTGTTGAGGCACTTTGCTTCTATACCTAATTTATTGAGAATTTCTTTTTTTTTTTTTATTTATTCTTTTATTTACTTATTGATTCATTGAACACAAATGGAGTACAGCTATTGTTTCACTGGTTGTACACAAAGTAGAGTCACACCATCTGTGCATTCATGCATGTACACAGGGCAATGGTATCTGTCACACATTCTGTTATTAATTTTACCCTGAAAGACTGTAGAATTTTATTAAATGATTTTTCTGCATCCATTGAAATATGTGTTTTGTCCTTCATTCCTTCACTCTATCAATGTGATGTATCATATATTGTTTTATGTGTGTGTATGAACCATTACATTTTTCAGAGAAATCCTGTTTGATCATGGTGAATTATCTTTTTGATGTTTTTTTAACTTAGTTTGACAGTGTTTGGTTGAAGATTTTTTTATCTGTTCGTCAGAGATATTGGTTTGTAGTATTTTCCTTTTCTTATCAGACTTTGGTATTAATGTAGTATTAGCTGAGTTTTTCTTCTACACATACTATCAAAACATTTGCTGTGTGTATTTTGTATATTTTGTATTACTTAATAATTACCTAATAAATATATGACACATAATCTATGTATCTTTTTACATAAAATTTATGT
This sequence comes from Glaucomys volans, assembly GCA_020662805.1. Lineage (NCBI taxonomy): Eukaryota > Metazoa > Chordata > Mammalia > Rodentia > Sciuridae > Glaucomys > Glaucomys volans. The sequence continues at coordinate 105,684 of JAJEJO010002340.1, forward strand.
GCCTTCTATTGTATAGCTCCAAACATATTTTTAAAACTATCAGAAGAAACACATGAATTTCTATTTTGTAAAGAAAGGAACTAAATTATATTTTATTTTATTGTTACCTATTTATATGATTAATTAAGGTGATAACAAAGTTGAACTTTTTGTTTGTTGTACAATTAATAGAAGAAATCACTATTTTTGTGTTCCTCTCACATTCTTTTTTGTCACCATTTGTCTTTTCTATAGGAGAGGAGATAGATGTCAATGATCTAGAAAATACCCTGAAAAACATGCAAGTTGAATTCACAGACAAGGACTATTCACATTTAGTAAAAACTCTACCACTCGATGGTAAGTATTTATATATCCTTCAAAGAACTTTAGAGTACTTGATTGTGATATTTTCTTCTAAAATGGTGCCAAATGTTACCAGGGTTTTTCTAAATCATTTTGAAAACCCTTAGAATTACTATATTTTTGCCAAAGAAAATCAGGGTCATTTATTTTTTATTATGCAAACAATAACAGTTTCACTTACTCCTGCCAATAAGGCCTGTGTAGTGTTGTCCTTGGTTGCATTAACATGTCTCAGAGTACAAGGAAGAATGTAAAAAGGAAAGAGTAAGGGGTATAAGAAAAAGACAAAAATAAATCAAATTGGATACTTTTTTGGGAAATTTTTAAGCCTATAATCCTTATCTTTTGTTCAAGAATGAAGAGATTTGCCCATTTGTCTTTCTTCAAACAAACTTCATTGCTAATCAAAAGCCTGCTAGATAAATTCAGAGAAAATTGTTTAAAAAGTCTATCTTTTTGAAATTATGGAATTAGAAAAATTGTACAGTTTTTATTCTGCAAGCAAATTCTCTTATTGTTGACCTGAATTTTGTCATTTCTTATAGCTGCAGGGAAGGTGTATAAAAAGAGGTTGCTGGATAGTTTGAAGACTCTTAAAAGTGAGTGCAAAGTATGATGAGAAAACAGACAAGTATGAAGTTTTCTCCCGTTTTTACTTATATGAATTCATTTTTATTAAATTAAAAATCTCATACATGTATTTTCCCAACATTTATAGATATGCTAGATATTTTATAACATAGTTTTATGGAAAATTACCCAACCCCCTTTGGAACTTACAGTATGTTGATATGAGCAAAAAAAAAGGTATGGTCAGAGAATGACATTCTACATGAATTTTTTTTTTTTTTTTTTTGTTTCCTGGGTTGAAAAAAGGGGGGTTTGTTCCCTGGGCCCACTCCCCCTAGCTCTTTTTAAATATTTTTTTAGAGACAGGGTTGCTAAATTGCTAAGGGCCTCACTAAGTTGCTAAGGCTGACTTTGATCTCATGATCCTCCTGCCTTAGCCTCCCAAGTCACTGGGATTACCAGTGTGCCACACCACACCCAGCTCTACATCTAATTTCAATGTTGGCTATCCATCGCCCTCAACTAGGTCTTCCAGGATCTTATATCTTCATAATTGGAGTGATAACCAAAGCATACATGAAATTAATAAGAAATTTTTTCACATTTTGGTGTCTTTTTTAATGATACTTCTCTTCAAAGGAGGAAAAGTTGATGTAAATAACCTGAACACATTTCTGGAAAATATTGGAGTTGAACTGTCACATAAAGAACTTGAAGATTTTTCAAAAAACCTATCAGTTGATGGTGAGTGTTATGGATTAAAATATATTCCTTTTTTGATAGCTTAGGTTTTAATAGCATCCATAGACCAACAATAGTGTTTACTTGATAGTAGGACAATCTGAATAGCTTGTAGAAAAATTAAAATAAGAACAAGCATGTCTGGGGCTATGGTTGTAGCCCAGTGCTTTACCAGTAGTAAAGCCCTTTCCTAGCATGTGTGAGGCCCTAGGTTCAATCCTCAGCACTACATAAAAATAAATAAATAAAATAAAAGTATTGGTTCCATTTACAACTAAAATAATTTTTTTAAAAACACATCCCATCTCTTTATTAATCCAAGTCCAGCAATGTGTCTCCCATTATGAGTAATGAAAATTGGTGACCATACCCACAGACCAAAAGGCTGTCTTTCCTCCAACATATGTTTTTGGCAACTTTGTCTGTTATCAGATAACTGTATTTATGTGGGTTTATATCTGTCTTCTATTCCCTGGTTCTTTGTGCCTCCTTTGGTGCCAGTACCATGTTGTTTTGTTAATTTGAGTGTAATTTGAGATCTGATATTGTGATGCCTCCTGCTTTGCTTTTCTCACTCAGGATTGCTTTAGCTATTCTGGGTCTCTTATTTTTCAAATATATTTCATAACTGCCTTTTCTATTTCTGGGGCAAACATCATTGAAATTTTGATGGGAATTGCATTGAATGTGTATATTGCTTTTGTTAGTATGGCCATTTTGACAATATTAATTCAGCCTATCCAAGAGCATGGGAGGTCTTTCCATATTCTAAGGCCTTCTTCAATTTTTTTCTTTAATATTCTGTAGTTTTCATTGTAGAAGTTCTTCACATCTTTTGTTAGATTGATTCTCAAGTATTTTATTTCATTTTGAGGTTATTGTGAATGGGATAGTTTTCCTAATTTATTTTTCAACAAATTTATCATTGGAGTATGGGCACACAATTGATTTGTGAATGTTGAATTTGTATCCTGCGCTTTGCTGAATTCATTTATAAGCTCTAAAAGTCATCTGGTGGGGTTTTTTTTTTGGGGTCTTCTAAATATAGTATCACATTATCAGCAAATAGAGACAATTTGCCTAATCATATCCTTCAATTTCCTTCCCTTGCCTGATTGCTCTAGCTAGAGTTTCAAGGACTATATTGAATAAAAGTGGTGAAAGTAGGCATTCTTATCTTGTTCCTGTTTTTAGGGGAAATACTTTCAATTTTCCTCTATTCAGAATAATGTCAGCCTTGAGTTTGTCATGGATAGTCTTTACAATGTTGGTGTAAGTTCCTTCTATCCATAGTTGTTCTAGTATTTTAAACATGAACAGCTATCAAAGGCTTCTTCTGCATCTATAGAGATAATTATGTGATTCTTGTCCTTCAGTCTACTTATGTGGTGAATTGCATTTACTGATTTATTTCCCTATGTTGACCAACTTGGCATCCCTGGGATGAAATCCACTTTATCATGGTGCATTGCCATGCCTACCACTATTCCCCTCAGTGCTTGACATGGTTCCACTGGGAATAATGAAGATTCTTGCATGGTCTAATCTTCTGGGAAATGTGGATGTAGCATGCTCCTTCTTGTTTTTGTGTTATTTCTTATTGTATGTTTACATTTAAAGATTTCAGTAAAAAATCAGTCATTAAGTGATTTGGAACATAAAAATAACACTGCTCAAGCCTTAATTGATTTTATATGTAATATTATTTTAAGTAACAGAAAAAAATGTTGTGGGTCAGATCAACAAGAGTTATTGTCCACTGTTCTCAGTTAGCTTAACGCAGCCAGACTGCCTGACTGCTTTAGCCCAAAGAAAGATGTGCCCCCCTCTTAGTGAAACTGTTTTCACAGTTCAACTACCACACCTGGATTACATGGGAAACTATGACCTTCCCCTCAAGAACAACCTTTAAAGCCCCTAGATATTGGTCTCCCTTTCCTTTAGATAGAAGTTATAATAGGAAATAAGAAGTGCTTTTCTTAGAGGTCGTTTAACTAATTAACAAAAGAAGTTCCACTTTATATACAATAGATAGATCTAAGGGCATTGTGCTGTCTTTGAGAGATGCCAAGTGTGCTTGATTGATATGATTGTTTGTTTTTCTTGACTCAACTTTAAACCATGATGTGCTAAAACCTATATAACTTATGAGAGTGTCCTCTACTCTTATCATTCCTAGTAAGACGAAAACCAGAAGCAATTGAAGGTTTTTGTGATATTTTTCTCAGAGGAATAGGAGAAGTTATCTTATTTTGATTATACTTGTGCTCATTAGATTTGCTCAGAGCTTGCAATGTTTTCCCTTTCATGTAAGCTCAAGAGATTGTACTCAAGGTGAACAAAAATAGTTAAATTGTGTGTGAAACAGTAAAGTAGGAACTGAGATGTGATACTTACTTAGAACTAAGCCATGAAACAGTAAAGTTACAACTAAGCCTCAGATCTTCGAGTCTGTGTGACTTTATTCTCGTCGTCAATGCCTTCCCCCCACCAAGCTGCAACATGACCCCTGCTAAGGCTGGACCTTGGCAGTGCACTATCTTTTTAATGTGTTTTTGTATGTGGTTTGCCAATATTTTATTAAGAATTTTTGCATCTATATTCATCGAGGATATTGGTCTGAAGTTTTTTTCCTTGATTTGTCTTTGTCTGATTTTGGTATCAGAATGATACTGGCTTCATCAAATGAGTTTGACAGTGTCCCCTCTTTGCTATTTCATACAATAACTTGAGGAGGATTGATACTAAATCATCTTTGAAGGTCTGGTAGAACTCAACTGAGAATTCATCTAGTCTTGGGCTTTTCTTTGTTGGAAGGTTTTGGATAGCTGCTTCAATTTCATTTCTTGAAATTAATGTGTTTTAAGTTTTCTAAATCCCCATGGTTCTATTTGGGTCAGTCATATGCCTCTAGAAATTTGTCAGTATCTTCAAGATTTTCTAGTTTATTGGAGTATAAATTTTCAAAGTAGTTTCTGATGAACTTCTGAATTTCAGTAGTGTCTGTGGTGATATTTCCTCTTTCATCTCAGATTTTGTTAATGAGAGCTTCTTCCCTCTTTCTTTTGGTTAGTTGTGTAAGGGTTTATCAATTTTGTTCATCATTTCAAAAAACAATTATTTGTTTCATTAATTTCATTGATTTTGGCTCTGATTTTAATTATTTCCTGTCTTCTACTGATTTTGGTGTTGGTTTGTTCTTCTTTATCTAGGGCCTTGAGATGCAAAACTAGATTATTTATTTTGTATCTTTCTGTTCTTTTAATGTATGAGCACTCAATAGTATGAACTTTTCCTTTTAGAACTGTCTTCATATTTTGGTAGAGATTTTAATATGTTGTATCACTATTTTTATTTAATTCTAGGAATGTTTTTATTTCTATCTGATTCTTCTTCTAATCATTCCTCATTCAAAAGTATATGAATTTATCTCTAAGTGGTAGAGTAGCTTCTGATTTTTATATCATTGATTCCTGTATTTATTCCATTATGATGATAGAATTCAAGGTATTATCTCTATTTTTTGTGTTTACTAATATTTGCTTCATGACCTAAAATATTGTCTATTTTAGGAAATGTTCCATGTGCTGCTGAGAAGAAAGTGATGGATTCTATAGATTGATAGATTCAATTGATTCATTAGTCATTGATGGAGTCTAAGAAGAAAGTGATGGATTCTATAGATTGATAGATTCAATTGATTCATCAGTCATTGATGGATTCTATTCTATTTTTAATTGTATTTTTTAGTTCTGTAGAATCTTTACTTAGTGTTTGTTTGGATGATCTAAACATACTCAATATTACATGAAGGAGAAATGAAAAATAGAAACAAAACCAGCAAAGGAAAGAGTTATATTAGAAAATAGTCAATTGTAGGAGGATGAAGTCTGGTTTAATCATTAGAAATAAATAAAAATAAGAATCATCTCTCATTAATAACATTGAATTTCATGGTCTAAACACTTCAATCAAGAGGATGAATAGGGGGTAAGAGGAGCAAATATAAATTAGAGCAAGGAAACAAAGATAGGAAAATTGATTCAAATTAATGCTTTAAACCATTAGATGAAATACATTGAAATGAGTTGAAGGTACTGTGTTGGGTGTTGGGGTGACAATTATTGTTCAAGTTAAAGAGTTATATGACCAAAGTTGACTTTAGAGTTATTTGTAGTAAACCATGACAATGTGAAGAAAAATTTTGTTGAATCTTGGTTTGAATTTCATTGAGGTTTGGACCTTTGGCAGATGGGTATCATTGTTTTGCTATGGATCTCTCCAGAGTTTCAAGAGCACAGGAGCCAAATCCCTAGTTGCTATGAAGCTCTCACTAGCTGGTTCTGGTTTGTCAACTCAGAGCCCTGCAGCTGATTGCTGGGGGTTGCTGTGTTATGGCTTGATTATTTCCATTGTGTGCAGGAATTCAGGATGCAGGTTCTGGAGTGTCCCTGTGATTGTTGTGCGTGGCCGTGTACCTGTTCCCCTCTACAGAATCCTTTTCACAGTGGTGATGATCCTGGTGGCTACCTGTGAGCTTAGGAATTCTGATTGTGGGTTTTCTGTGAAAACCTGTGGTGCCAAAGTATTCCCCTGGCTGAATCTGCTCCCTGGGTTGCAGTAGCTTATGGACTCAGATGATTCACCTGGGCTCTTGTTGCCTCTGCCCCAGATCGTGAATGGTGGGTATTATTTCCCTTTGGGTAAATTACCTGAGTAGACATTTCTCAAAAGAGGATATATTAAGGGCTACAAGTATATGAAAAAATGTTCAACATCATCAGGGAAATGCAGACCAAAATGCAGACCAAAACCACAATGAGAGCCGGGCCCAATGGTGCACACCTGTAATACCAGCAGCTCGGGAGGCTGAGGCAGGTGGATCACAAATTCGAAGCCAGCCTCAGCAACACAGTGAGGCACTAAGGAACTCAGTGAGATCCTGTATCTAAATAAAATATATAAAAGGACTGGGGATGAGGCTTAATGGTTGAGTTCCCCTGAGTTCAATCCTGGTACAAACACACACACACACACACACACACACACACACAAAATGAGATATCATTTCACTCCAGTTAGACAAAAAATAACATCACAAAGTAAAAAAAAAAATAACAAACATTGTGGGAATGCAAAGAATAGAGAACTTCAGACACCATTGATGGGAATGTAAATTAATACATTCGTATGGGAAAGAGCATAGAGGTCCCACAAAGAAGAGAAAGAAAAGAAATAGAATTATGATATGATCCATCAGTTCCACTGCTGGTTATATGTCCAAAGAAAAGGAAATCAATATGTCAAAGAGCTATCTTCATACCCATGTTCATTGCACTATTTATAATAAGCCTGTATGTGTAATCAACCTATGCACCCATCAACACACAAATGGATAAATAAAATCTGCTACATATACAACAGAGTATTCAGCCATAAAAAAAGAATGAAATCCTGTAATTTCTGATAATAGAATGGAATTAGAAGATATTATGTTAAATTAGTCAGGCAATGAAAGACAGATGTCACAGGTTCTCATTTATAAGTGGAAGCTTCAAAAATTGATCTCATGGGAGTTGAGAGAGAATAGAATGTGATTACCAGAGACTGAGAAGAGTTAAGAAGAATGTGGAGAGTGGATAGTTAATGTATATACAGGCCAGCAGAACAACAGTAATTGTTTTTGTTTTTGAGCACTGGGGATTGAACTCAGGGCACTTAACCACTGAGCCACATCCCCAGCCCTATTTTGTATTTTATTTAGAGACAGGGTCTCCCTGAGTTGCTTAGCACCTCGCTAAATTGCTAAGGCTGGTTTTGAACTTATCCTCCTGCCTCCACCTCCCCAGCTGCTAAGATTACAGGCATGTGCCACTGTGCCCAGCAGGAGTAATAGATTTTAATGTTCAGTAGCAAAGTAGATTAACTATGGTTGACAATATTTAATTGAATTTTTCAAAAAAAGCTAATAGGAGTTGGAATGTTCCCAAAGAAATGATAAGTGTTGTGCTAATGGACAATACCAATTACCCTTTTATGATCATTACCCACTTGTATACATGTGAAATATCACATCACACCCCATAAATATTTATAATTATGTGTGAAATAACAATTGATAGTAAATGTAATCACTTATTTCTGGACTCCCAATTCATTTCCGTTGATCTATCTATGTCTAGCCCTATGTTAGTACCCTACTGTCTTGATTCCTATAGCTTTGTTTTTAAGTTTCAAGTGGGGAGTACAAATCATCCTGTCTTGTTCTCTATTCAAGATATTTTTGGATATTAGGTATACCTTGCTTTTCCATATGAATTTTAGGATTAGTTCTTCAAATTTGATAAAAGGGATTTTGATAGGGATTGTCTTGAATTTCTAAAACAGTTTGGGGGTGGGAGGCAGGGATTATGACTTAACCAATATTAAATATTTTAATTCCTGATCATGGAAACTTTCTGTACTTATTTAGGTATTGTTTGATTTCTTTCCACATTTTTTTTTTAATTTTTGGGGTATGAGTTCTGTACTTCTTTTGTTAAATTTATTCTTAGATGAATTATTTTTTTGATGTTATTGCAAATGGAACTGTTTTCTTAATATTACTTTTGATTGCTTATTGCTGTTCTTGTTATATTTGTTGAAATTTGGCCTAAATGTAATATATGGTCACTTTCTGTAAACATTCCCTATGTTCTTGAAAAACTATGTATTCTGAAGTTATTCGGTGAAGTGTTATCTATATAGTCATTAATCTAGTTTATTATTCAAAATTCCTAAAACCTGAATGGTTTTTTTTCTGTTTATTAACTACTGACAAAGATGTATTAAAATCTCCCATTATGATTTTGAATTTTGTTTTTCTAAATGTGATTTTACAAATTTATTTATGGTCATTTTGAAATCAACTATAGATAGTTGCATATAAGTTTAGAATTGTTATACTTCCTGGTGAATCAAACTTCTTTTCATTATCTCTAAAATGCTTTAATTTGAAATTAAATTAACCATGATGATTTACTTTTGTTTAGTGTTTGTGTAGTATCTATCTCTTCATTCTTTTTCTTTCAACCTTTCAATCTCTCTTAATCCTTATATATCAAATATTTTAAATTCTTAAGTTTTTAGAGACCTAGATCACTTCTTGATAAATTTTATTTAATATTTAAATAAAAAATAATGCCTGACCTATTCCACTGTTCACAGAACAGAAAAAGAAGAAACATTTCCCAATTTTATTTATGAAATTAGCCTGACCTTGATACTAAAACTTGGTAAACAGCACAGAAGTGAAATATCACAGGCTAATTTCTCTCATAAACAAATATGCAAAAATCAGGAACAAAATATTAGCAATCTGAATCTATTGTTTACATTATTACATTATTAACAGTATCAATGAAATTAATGACATTTTTGTTTTTAAATCTCCTTTTACTCAGTGCCTCTACTTTTCTCACCTGCTCAATATATTTTCCATTCTGCTTGCCTTTTAGATTAATTATTTTTGTTGGTTTTCTATGTTTTATTATTTTTATTATTTTCCTACCCAGGAAATAATATGCATTCTTCATTTATCACAATCCAATGTTATACTGGACTTTTAATTCTTATTCAAGACAATGCAAGATGCTTAGATCATTTTTAATTCCATTTGTCCCCTTCCCTACTTATATTTGTATTGTTTTATACGAACAAATTCTTCTAGAATTACTACATGTTATCATTTCATTTCTCCTCTTTGTTTCCTATAATCCGAGATTCAAAGAGGCCACTGAGTGTTAAACAGGATGAAAATGATTTAAACCTGTGCCCAAGCATGCTTGTAAAATTTCACATTAAGGACAAAGAGAAATTCAAACATAGTTAAAAGAAGGGAAAAAAAACATTACACACAAAATAAAAGACACTGATTCATATTAGCAACATTGAATTCATGAAGAAATTAAAAGATATTATCTTTAAAGTGCCAGAGAAAAATAACTTTGAACACCTGACATTCAAGGATATGAGTGAAGTAGATATTTGCAGACATACCAGAACACAAAAATTTAATACCCATAATCTTTTTAAAGCAAATTACTAGAAGATATATTCAAATAAAAAGAAAAATAAACATGAGAGAAAGTAAGTAGGATACATGAAACAAAGTAGAGGAAAGAACATAAAAGAACTTATCCTTATATCTAAGTATCAGTAATGCAGTAGTGTTGTGTAATAGTATATAACTAAGAGTGAGGTGAGATCAACATCCTGGTTGGGGAAAATGTCCCAGTTGGAGAAAGTAGAAAGAACAGTCTCATCTGTTGGTCTGTGACTGCTGTTTTTTACAGTTGATGGGAAGATTGATCTGAAACATGTGATGAGGAGAACGAGTGATTTTACAGGTGAGTTCCTGTAGCGCTGACACCTTAGTGCTCTACCATAAATTTTATTTTAGTTTTATTTTCCAAATCTAATTTTATTTTATTTATTATTTTTTTTTTTCAGTTTGAAATAGACACTAAACTTTATCTACTCATGAGTCAGGATACCCTGGGACAAAATTCTTAAGATTTTAGCAGTCTCCTTTTTGATTTGGAAGGTTTTGGAGAAAGCCCTTAAGATTTTCTTATAAGCAAAATTATTGCACATAGAAATTCTATGCAGCATTCCCTTCAGAAGAGTATTCCTTCACATCATTGATATGATCTCCACAAAGAGGACAGGTTTTATTTCCTACAGCTTACAATATATCTTTGCCCTAGGATTTTATTTACTTTGAGAGCTTCCTGTTCCTGTTCCTCTCAAGAGCGGTTGTGAATTAGAGATACTTCTATTTTCCAATCCTGCTAGTAAACTGTTGAAAGATTTTATTTGAGAAATGATTGAAAAATACACAGTCCCTTCTTTAGTTCTTCTCTTCCTCCAACAAAGAAAAGTCCGGGACCAGATGGATTCACAGCCGAGTTCTACAAGACCTTCAAAGAAGAGCTTATTCCAATACTCCTCAAAGTATTTCATGAAATAGAGGAGGAGGGAACCCTTCCAAACTCATTCTATGAAGCTAATATCACCCTGATACCAAAACCAGAGAAGGACACATCAAGGAAAGAAAATTTCAGACCCATATCTCTAATTTTATATTAATTTAGCCTTTCTGTCCAGTTCTTACGCAGGATTCTTGCCTGCTAAAGTTTATCTGATCTTGGATAATCTGTGTATTTAAAATAAACCACAGGACTTAGTCTATGTACTTTAGAGATAGTTTTTCATTCATAAATATCTTTTTTCTACATATAAGTAGCTAAATTTGAGATAAGTACATTAATAAGGTAAAATTTTGGAAAACAGGATAATGTTTTTGTGAATGATCAATCATATAAGTTAGTATAATTATTACTATATATATAATACATAACTATATTATTATATTATATAGTACACAAGTTAGTATAATTATAATGTAGAAGTTTTTCTGTTGGCAATTCATTGTCCAATTCATTAACTAAATTTCATACTGCACGTTATCCCCAGTGTTGAGAGAGCTTGTGTTATGTTAATATTATAGGAGCAGGTTTGCTTTTTCTTCTGTTGACACATTGCATTTGCATGTCCCATTTTGCTTTTGCTTTTTAACTCCAACTTGAGAGTGAGACCACATTAACTATTATATTTAAAAACATATCATCATAGCTCATACAGATTAATAATATGCTCCTATTAACATCTTTTAAATGTTGAGTTATTAAATTTTACATTTTCACCTATAAACACTATCTTTTCAAAGGAGAAAAAATCAATGCTGGTGATCTGAAAAATGTTCTTGGAGACATGGGGATAAAAGTCAATGATAAGGAATGTGCGAAACTGCTAGAATTACTGCCAGATGATGGTGAGCTATATATGTGTTACTGTGACCTCCACAAAGTTTAGTTTAATGGTTCTACTTTTGAAATTTATATTGAAAAGTGGTGTATGTTCTGATGTTACCTGCACAATCCTCCAGTTCCTGCTTTCTTATGAACAGTCTTTCTATTGTTCTGTGTCAACTCAGGTACAGAATTCTATCCCCAAACAATCCTCTTCCACAAAATTATTGTTGGGGAGAAATGATGTTATGATTTTGCAAAGGAGAGGAAGGAGAAAGATGTACTTTTTTTTTTAAATCTCTCAGTACACAGTGCAAAAGTCCTCATGAGAAATTCCTGTCCTTTCTCAGAGTTACTTTTCCACCTATTACTCCTGAGGATTCCCTTTTTGTAATGCTTATCCCTCACAGAGGTAAACACTGAAAACTTCCCTCTGTTCTCAATTTCTGAAAGAATGCCAAATTCCTTTCCCCTTTCTATTATGAATATTATTTCTTGCTTCCTTTAAACACAAAGGTTCGACATCTTCCCAAAGTGAACTTTAAAAAGCATCTTCTCTCATAATAGCTAGATTGTGGAACCAACCTAGATGCCCTTCAATAAATGAATGGATAAAGAAACTGTGGTATATATACACAATGGAATATTATTCAGGCATAAAGAAGAATAAAATTATGGCATATGCAGGTAAATGGATGGAATTGGAGAATATCATGCTAAGTGAAATAAGCCAATTCCAAAAAACCAAAGGCCAAATGTTTTCTCTGACAAGTGGATGATGATACATAACAGGGCACCATGGACAGGGGTAAGAGAAGAATGGAAGAACTTTGGATTATGTAGAGGGAAGTGAGGGGGGAGGGGCAGGGGTAGGAAAGATAGTGGAGTGGAATGAGACAGATATCATCACCCTATGTACATGTATGATTATACAAATGGTGTGAATCTACAACGTGTACAACCATAAAAAGCTTCTTCTCAGCAAAGGCCTAACTACCTCTTCAAGTAATTCTTGTGTGACCTTTTCAGAAATTAAATTTTTCCTTATTTTTAAGGAAAGGTAGCAAAGGTAGGAATAATAAATAATAAGGAATAATAAATAATAAATAAATAAATAATAAATAACAAATAATAAGGAATAAATTATGTAATAATAAATAATAAATTAATTAATTATAATTAATAAATTATAAATAAAATAAGGAAAAATTTATTTTTCCTTATTTTTAAGGAAAGGTAGCAAAATCTTCAAGCATTAGCTTTGCCATCAATTACTAAGGAAATCCTTGCTGCTGCCTATTAGGTTTTGATCTTATCAAACTTCAATAGCAAGACAAGGTAAAAGAAATAAAATGAAAATATGGTAGAAATAAGGGACAAAATAGAATCAAAAATAGAAAAGAAAAAGATATGTAGGCTTCAACTCTATAGTACATGAATCAACAGTTGCTTTGGGTGCCAACAAATAATTAGATCTACTAATAATAACATCTAGCATTTATTTATACCTAATGATATGTAAGTACCATTGTCACACACTGATCATATCCCCATTTTACTCTAGAAGAAACCAGAAGCATGGATTTGCTTAAGATCACAAAGCCTATTAGTAGCAGAGCAAAAATTTAACCCAAGCTCTTAACCACTAAACCAAGACCAAACAGCCACTCCATACCATGAGAATTTGTTGTTTAACTTTATCATGATTTGAAGGTAAAAGAGGATCAATTTCCTAAAGTCAGTCACACAAAGGAAAATTTGATCTTTAATATTCTCTGAGAGACATTCTCCGTCCTGACTGTACTTTTTCTTACAGATGATAAGAAAGTTTTTCAGAATAGACTGCTAACAGGTTTGAAGTCTTTCAAAGGTGGGTAATTAATGTCATGAGAAAGTACATAAGATTGAGATTCTCAATCTTTATATGTGTCTTTTTCCTAGTATTAGATCATAATTACTGTGCCACCTCTTCTATATATTGGTTATACATTGATTTTATATCATAACTTTTGTATGTATGCACTGTTTAAGTTTGATTGAAGGGTCAGGTTCAAATGAACAAATCCTAAATTCTTAGGTCTCATTAAAGTTTGGGCTGAAAATAACTATCATAATGCTCAGTCGTGGTTTGTTATTTTTATTGTTTTCAATATAAAAGGTGTTATATGCACATTAAATGTCTAATTAAAAAACACTGACAGTCGTACCAACTTATAAGCATTCTCAACATTTTGAAGCCTTATATAATTAAAATATCAAAAATTCCATGCAGCCAAAATTTTTCTGAATTCCATTAGAAGTTTACATAAAAGACACAACATAGTAGTCTTGATAAGTCTAACGTAGACATTTTTACTCCAGGGTTATAACAGATTTTTATGCCTGTAGTTGAGCAATTAGATGAAGTAGTTGGCTTGAATAAGAGTCATGATATATAAGCATATCTAATACTAGAATCAAAGTTGAGATGCTCACAATATGATAGGCCTGGAGAGAATTAGTCCATCCAGTGGAGGAATAAATTGGTGTCTATCTGAAATTCACTCTACTTATGTGCTTGATGTCTGTGAAATGGCGGGGTGAATAACAGGCATTATTTACATTGTTCATTTTATCCCTGTTTTTACAAGGCAAGTGATTTTAATTCACATAAAAAGCGATTTTGCCTGTGGGTAGCCATCTTTTGTAATGGCTATCACTGTGTAATTTTCTGTGGAATAAAAATGCTTTAGTTTACCTAATAATACCTGTCATTAGCTATTTAACTTCTGGTAGGGCGATCTTTTTTCTTTCCTTTTTCTTTTTTTAAACTTTCTTTCTTACCATAAAGAGGACAAAACTGAACACTTAACCCCTCCCCTTTGGCATAACCTCTTTCTCTAAAAAGTGGAATTAGTGGGCAAAGAGTTATGAACCTTTTAAAGAAGCCTGAGAGTTAATTGCTGAACCACTTAACCAATAATATAGTTCCAATTAACTCTCAATAGCACCTAGAACTATTGAAAGTTAATTTAACTTACCATGAGGATTATTTTTCACATTGTATTTTATTGGATTTTTTCACATTTCTCTCTCTTTCTTAAGGAGGAAAGGTTGATGTCAAAAACTTGAACACAATTCTAGAGAAAATGGGGATCAAGCTCAAAAACAAGGAACTTAAAAAGGTGATACAAAATCAATCAATTGATGGTGAGCATTATAAATATTTTGCCTTTTAGGGGAGTACTTAGAATCTTGGGATCATGTATAAGAATTTCTAAAATTAGGTTGATATGAGTAGTTTAAGACATTTTTAATGGAGAGGAACTGTGCCTGAAAGTAAGAAGAAATCCTGTCTTTTTTCTTTTTTATTCATCTGAAGCTGTCATTCTGCTCAGCTATTAGCAATGTCAAGAGGACATTCATAATTATTATCAAACCAGGGAGTAGTAGGAGAAACAAATATGGGAGCAGAGCGGAAATGAATGAATGACTAGCAGAGACATCCAGAAATAATGGAGAGAGAAATATCCATGATGAGGAGTAGTAGAAGGTCTTTGCTATTTCCTAATGTATCTAACAACTACATGTCACTACCATTTTGAGATAGATACAAACATTGGAAACATTAAAGGAAAGCATATTGGGAACAGAGGAAAATATGAAACTCTAGCTCAGTATCTGTTAGTTGTAAGGTTCCCAAAAAAAAAATAATAACCTGTCTCTATGAATGCCACCTTTTGCCATGTGTATAAGAAGACCCAAGAGCTGAAGACATATGGAGACACAGGACCCCTGCCATAGTCAAACCCTGTGTTCAAGGGACTTGGTCCCTTCTTACTAATCCAAATTTCAAGTGAACATAAATAATTTAGTAATATATGTAGCTTTTGCATTTGGACCCTAATTTAAAATGTTTTCTGTGTAATTACTAAATTGCTTTTGCTTTGTATCACAGCTGATGGAAGTGTTCCTCTGAAAAAGGTGATGGATGATGTGAATACAGTTTTAGGCAAGTTAAAAGTTATTATAAAGATTAAAATCCTAATTCTTTAATTGTATTTTCCTATATTGTCTGTCTAGTTAATACATAAATTCATTAATACAGCACTCATGAATAATAAAACTTATCAAAAATATAACTGGAATATTTCTAATATCATTTCATTAATCCATGGATGCTTACATCCCTATATCCCATCACCCTGCCTACCCACTCTTTGAGATAACACTATCCTGAATTTTATATTGTTTGTTCTCCTTTTTAAAAAATAATATTTTTATTGTCTATGTGATAATAACAGTCTTTCATTTTGCTTGGTTTGACTGCATAAAATGCTATCATAAATAATGTGTGGTCTTCTATAACTTATGTGAGATAATTATATCATTTTAAAAGATAATTATATCATTTAAAAATTTATATCTTCTTGTTGTTTATTCCTTTTCAGTGCTACATAAACATTCTGTTAGTTGCGTGTGGTGGTGCACCCCTATAATCCCAGCAGCTCAGGAGGCTGAGGTAGGAGGATTGCCAAGTTCAAAGCCAGCCTCAGCAACTTAATGAGGCCCTAAGAAAGTGAATGAAACCCCATATCAAAACATAAAAAAACGGGCTAGGGATGTGACTCCATGGTTGAGTGCCCCTGGGTTCAATCCCTAGTACCAAAAAAAAAATTCTGTTATTCAAATATACCATAATTTTATTCAACCAATCTCCTACATATGTATGTGACATCGTTCTAGAGTTTAAAATATCCCTTCATATGTAACTATTATTATTTTATTTTATTTTATTTTATTTTATTTTATTTTATTTTTATTTTTGGTACCAGGGATTGAACCCAGGGGCACTCCACCACTGAGCCACATCCCCAGCCCTATTTTGTATTTTATTTAGAGACAGGGTCTCACTGAGTTGCTTAGGGCCTCGCTAAGTTGCTGAGGATGGCTTTGAACTCGCAATCCTCCTACCTCAATCTCCCAAATGCTGGGATTACATGCGTGCGCCACCGCGCCCGGCTTATTATTATTTTAATATAAACAATTCCTGGTTCACATTCACAAGATAAGAATCACTTGGTGGTGTTTGTATTTTTTTAATTTCTTTTTTTTTTTTTTTTAGTTATAGATGGACACAATACCTTTATTTCATTTATTTTTATGCAGTGCTAGGATCGAACCCAGTGCCTCACACATGCAAGGCAACCGCTCTACAACTGAACCACAACCCCAACCCTGGCATTTGTATTTTAAGTGCCTCAAATAAAATAGGTCAAATTTTCAAAGGCTGTTGGTAAAAGCTGTATGGGTCATGTTCATTTGATTTAGCACCAAGTAAAATAAGAGTAAATATTCCATGGAAGTTATAGCTGAGTTTTCACCTGCACCTCTCACATTGCCCCACCTTTCCTACCAGACCACATAAGCACATATCCTTGTAGGGCTACTGAGGAATTCATAATGACTTTGATATTGAAACGACTGCTCGGATGACACTCACCAGCAGAGTTCTTTCACTTTAAAAAGTCAGTGATCTTTCTTTATTTTGATGAAATTAGCTCTCTCCTCTTTTTTTTCCTTTCTCACTCTTTTTTTCTTGTTTTTCCTCCCCTCCCCCTTATTTAGGATTAACTTCCATATATCAAAGAAAACATTAGACCTTTGACTTTTTGGGAGTGGCTTATTTCACTTAGCATGATAGTCTCCGTTTCCATCCAATTGGAGGGAGGGGAGCACAAGCTGGGGAGGAAGTACTGGGAACTGAATTGGAGCAAGTTCCATGCTCTTGTGATTATGTGAAGGTGTATCCTGGCATTATATCAAAACTAAAAAGAATTTTTAAAATTTAGATATCAATGAATGCTAGCAGGTATTAATCATTTTGATTAGGAATAAAGAACTCCAGGGTACCCAGTTACTTTCCTGGTCCTTTTTAACCTATTATGTGAATTCTTTTTATTGTTTTACTTATTTAGTAATTATGATTGCTATTTATGTCCAGTGAATACTACCTATTTCTATTTCCTAATTACGAAGCATGCTTATTTTACATCATGCAATGAGTTTTCTCTGATTCATTCTTTTTTTCTTTCCTTTTTAAATATAGCTTTTTCTTTATCAGGGCAGATGAAACATTTGGATCAAAAAAAACTGACAAGTAAATACTGAAACACTTATTTCTTAACCTGAATAACATCTGAACACCTAAGATTTTAATTACATTTTCTGTTAAAAATTTGTTCAACTTTGGTACTTATTCAAGTGCCATTAGTATGTTGCCAGGCGCAGTGGCACATGCCTGTAATCCTAGCAGCTTGGGAAGCTGAGGCAGGAGGATCACAAGTTCAAACCCAGCCTCAACAACTAAGTGAGGCTCTAAATAACTGAGCAAGACTCTGTCTCAAAATAAAATATAAAAAATAGGTTAGAGATGTGTCTCAGTGATTAAGCCTCCTGGGTTCAATCCCCAGTACCAAAAAAAAAAAAAAAAGTGCTGGGTGCAGTGGCGCATGCCTGTAATCCCAGCAGCTCAGGAGGCTGAGGCAGAAGGATTAGAGGTTCAAAGCCAGCCTCAACAAAAGCAAATAGGGCTGGGGATGTGGCTTAGTGGTTGAGTGCCCCTGAGTTCAATCCCTGGTGCCTACCCCTGCAAAAAAATAAAGGGGGGGGATTTATGTCAGAAGTTGACATAAATCATATCCCTCAATACATATGTATCTTCAAAAGAAAACAATGTCATATTAAAGTAATATTTTCCATTTCCTATATGTTAATTTAAACATTTTTATAACAAATTGAAAATTTGTTGAAAAACTGTGGGCATGTGGCACAGTAAAATGAATACAGTATATTTAGCTAATTCTAGTGCAATGCCTCTAGCTTTGTTCTTTTTGCTCAAGATTGCCTTGAGTATTTGATGTCTGTGGTAGCTCCATACATATTTTGGGACTGGTTTTCTATTTCTGTGAAAAAAAGCTTTTGAAATTTGATGGGAATTGCATTGAATCTATAGGTCACTTTTGATAGTTGAAGCATTTTAGCAATGTTAATTCTTCCAATCTATGAACATAGGATATCATTCCATTTCTTCAATTTTTGTCGTTAATGTTTTATAATTTTCATTATACATATCTTTCACCTCCTTTGTTAAATTTACTCTTGACTTTAATTTTTATGCTATTGTAAGTGAAATTGTTTTCTTAATTTCTTTTCCCATAGTTCATTGTTAGTGTATAGAAATGCTATATTTTCTCTCTTTTTTTTTTTTTTTTTTTGGAACCGGGGATTGAACTCAGGGGCACTCAAACACTGAGCCACATCCCCAGCCCTATTTTGTATTTTATTTAGAGACAGGGTCTCACTGAGTTGCTTAGTGTCTTGTCCTTGCTGAAGCTGGCACGATCCTCCTGCCTCAGCCTCCTGAGCCACTGGGATTACAGGCATGCGCCACTGCACCCAGCAGAAATGCTATATTTTCTATGTAGCTTTACTGAATATGTTTATCAGTTTAGGTTTTTTTTTTTTTTTTTTTTTTGGTACTGGGGATTGAACCCAGGGGCACTTCAACCACTGAGCCACATCCCCAGGCCTATTTTGCATTTTATTTAGAGACAGGGTCTCACTGAGTTGCTTAGGGCCTCGCTAAATTGCTGAGGCTGGCTTTGAACTCGCGATCCTCCTGCCTCAGCCTCCCAGGTGCTGGGATTACAGGTGTGCGCCACCACGCCCGGCTCAGTTTAGTTTTTAGGTGGAAACCTTGGAGTTTTCTTTTTTTCTTTTTTTTCTTTTTTTTTTTAGTACCAGGATTGAAACCAGTGTCACTTAACCACTGAGACACATCCCTCCTCAGCCCTTCTTTTATATTTTATTAGAGACAGGGTCTTGCTGAGTTGCTTAGGACCTTGATAAATTGATGAGGCTGGGTTTGAACTTGGAATCCTCCTGCCTCAACCTTCTAAATCGCTGGGATTACAAGCATGTGCCACTGTGCCTGGCTAGTTTTCCATATATAATGTGATGTCATCAGCAAACACAATGTAACTGCTTCTTTTCTATTTTGAATAATTTTAATTCTTTCTCTTGACTAATTTCTCTGGTAAGGACTTCCAGTGCTACATTGAGTAGAAGTGACAAGAGTGGGCATACTTGTCTTGTTCTTTGAACTTACAGGAAAATCTCACAACTTTTCATCACTGAGTATGATCTTAGCTGTGGATTTGTTGTAGATGGGACTTATTGTGTTGAGATACATTCCTTCAATACTTACTTTACTGAGTGTTTTCATCATGAAAGGATGTTGAGTTTTATCAAGTGCTTTTTCTATACCTATTGAGACACTAATGTGGTTTTTGTCATTCATTTTGTTTATATGATCTATAACATCAATTTACATATGTTGAACCATCCTTGTATCCCAAGAATTAACCCCACTTGATCATGATAAGTGACACTTTTAATGTACTGTTGAAGTCAATTTCCTAATATTCAGTTGAGGATTTTTGCATTTATTCCATGGTCATTTGACATTTTGTCCTTTTTTTTTTTTTATCTCAGAGTAATGCTGTCCTCATAACTGATTTGCAAGTGTTCCCTTCTCTTCAGTTTTTTGGAAAAATTTGAGAAAGATTGTTATTAATTCTTTTTAAATGTTTGATAAAATTTAGCACAAGCCATAAGTTCCTGGACTTCTCTTTGATGAGAAACTTCTTATTACTCGTTCAAACTTCTTACTCATTATCAATGTGTTCAGAAATTTCATATCTTCATGATTCAGTCTTGGTGGGTTCTATGTTTCTAGGAATTTATTCATTTCTTCTAAGGTTGTCCAATTTGTGGGAATGTCATTGTTCATAACGGTCTCTCCTGAGTCTTGTATTTCTGTGGTATCCTTGTAATGTTTCCTTTCTCATTTCTCACTTTGCATATTTCTACTATATCTCTTTTCTTAGTCACTTTGTTTACCTTTTTAGAAACCAACTTTTAATTTTGTTGGTCTTTTATAGATTTTAGACTCTATCTCACTTATTTCTGCTCTGATATTTATTTCCTTTCTTCTGCTAAATTTGGGGTCAGTTTATTCTTTTTCTAGTTCTCTAAGGTTTAACTACAGTTTTTGAGATGTCTCTTTTTGATATGGGTGCAGACTGCTATAAATTTCCCTTAAGACTGCTTTTGTTGCATCCCATCAATTTGGTATGTTGTACATAATTTTTGTTTTTCTCAAGACATTTTTTAATTTCCCTTTTTACTTCTTCATTAGTTCATTGTTCAGCAGCATGTTGTTTAATTACAATCTATTCGTGAATTTTCCAAGATTACTCTTATTATTGATTCTTATTTTATACCATTATGCTTAGAAAAGATACTCAATATGATTTAACCTTACTGAATTTGTTAAAGTTTGTTTTGTGACCTAATATCGTATCTATCCTGGATAATGGTCCCTGTACACTTGAGAAGAATGCATATTCTTTTGATGTAGGATAGCATGTTCTGCATGTCTGTTGGTCCATTTGGTCTAAATGTGGTTCAGTTCCAGAGTTTTCCTGTTGATTTTTCTGTCTGGATGAGTTCTCCACTTTTGAAAGTGGGATATTGAAGAGCCCTAGTATAATTGTACTGCAATCTATCTCTGCCTTTAGAACTCTCATAATCCAGAAGGTAAAGACAACCCAAATGTCCATCAACTGATTAACAGATAAGTAATATGTGGTATGTCTGTGTGTATTGCTTTCATAGGACTGCCATAGCAAAATACCACCACGAGGTGGCTGAAACAACAGAAACTTATGTTCTCACAGTTCTGGGTGCTAGAAATCCAAAATCATGGTGTCAGCAGGGTTAGTTTCATCTGTGACCTCTGGTCTTGGCTTGCAGATGATCAGTTTCTCACTGTGCCCTCACATGGTTTTTCCTCTGTCTGGGTTATTGGTGTCTTAATCTCCTCTTATAAAAATACAAATCATGTTGAATTGAGACCCCTCTATATGACCTTATTTGATCTTAATTACCTCTTTAAAGGCCCTAGCTCTAAATACACTCACATTATGAGGTACTTAGGGTTAGGACATCAATATATAAATTGAGGGGGAGGGCACTGTTTAGCCCATAACATCATTAAAAGGGAATAATATTCAGCCATAAAAAAGTAATCAAGTGGAGCTGGGGTTGTAGCTCAGTGGTAGAGCACTTGCCTAGCATGTGTGAGGCACTGGGTTCCATCCTCAGTACCACATAAAATAAATAAATAAATAAATGTATTATATCCATCTATAACTAAAAAACTTTTTAAAGGAATGAAGTATTGATGCATGCCACAACATGGATGAACCTCAAAGTCATTATAGTAAGTGAAATTAGCCAGACAAAAACTCATATTGTATTATTCTATTTATATAAAAAGGTCCCTGGAGTCTGAAAATAGGTAAATCCCAGTCATGGTTCTCACAGGCTGGGAGGAAAAGACAATGGGGAATGAGTATGGGTTTTCCTTTGGCGTGATAAAAACATATGAAACTAGATAGGGGTGATTCACGAAGTTGCAAATATAGTGAGTACTGCTGAATTATATACTTTAAAATGGTTATGTGTTATGTGAATTCACCTTGATTTTTAAAAAAATCGACCAGATACATATGGCATATAAAGACGGGAAGATACAGTAAGAACAGTTCAGCCTGAATGGGGAAAAGATTTATCAATGATATTTGAAATGCTACCATGTGGTAATAGGAAGCAGACCTGCTTTTAATTGTTTTTTCTTTCTAATTCTCTCCAAAAAATATATCCCCTCATGGCCTGCACCCAGAGTGGACCATCCCCACATGCATCAGTGAAAATTATACATAATACATAATTTCATTTACATAACACTTGAAAAAGGCAAATCTAAACCATAGGGATTAAACATATTAACTTGAGTGGTAAATCTGTAAAGAAAAGCAAGAGATGATTGTCCAAAAAGTCAGGATAGTGTTTCAAGAACATAAAAAAGTGCTGTCATTGTTCTATTTCTTCACCTGCATAGTGTTACAAGAGTTTTGTTACAAGTACTTGTATGTAATTGTTCAAAGTCAGACTCTGTATTTCTCAAAAGAAGAAATACAAATGGCCAAGAAATATATGAAAAAATGTTCAACATCATTAGCAATTGGGGAAATATAAATCAAAACTGAACTAAGATTTCATCTCACTCCAGTTAGAATGGCAATCATCAAGAATACAAGTAATGGCTGGTTATGATGGTATATGCCTATAATCCCAGGGACTAGGGAGGTTTAGGCAGGAAGACTACAAGTTCAAGGCCAGCCTTCTCAAATTATTGAGTCCCTAAGCAACTTAGCAAGATCCTGTCTCAAAATAAGAAAATGAAAAGGACTGAGGATGTAGCTAAGTGGTGAAGTGCCCCTGGATTCAATCCCTAGTACTCTTCCCCCAAGAAAGAATACAGGTAATAATAAATGCTGATAAGGATGTAGGGGAAACTGTTGGTGGAATTATAAATCAGTACAATAACTATGGAAATTAGAGTGGAGTTTCCTCAAAAGTCTGAGAATGGAAGCACTACATGACCCAGCTTTAGCACTCCTCAGTATTTATCCAAAAGAACTAAAGTTGTGTGCTGGGGTTGTGGCTCAGTGGTGGAGTGCTTGCCTAGCATGTGTGAGGCACTGGGTTCAATTCTCAGCACCATATGTAAATTAATTCATTAAATAAAGGTCCATGGGGGGGGACCCAAGAGATTTAGAAAAAAAATTTTTAAAAAGAACTGAAGTTGGCACACTATAGTAATACATGCATACCCACGCTTATAGCGGCACCATTCACAATAACCAGAGTACGGAACCAACCTAGGTGTCTGTTGACAGATGAATGCATAAAGAAAATGTGGTGTATATATACACAGTGAAGTTTTATTTGGTCATAAAGAATAATAAAATTATGTCATTTGAAGGAAAATGGAAATGGAGAACACCATGTTGAATGAAGTGAGCTAGATTCAGAAGGTCAAGGGTTGTATGTTTTCTCTCATATTGGAAACTAGAAAGAAAAAAGGGGAAAAGCAATTTCATGAAAATAGAAGCGAGACCAGTAGAGGATGTGGATGGAGGAGGAGGAAGAGGAGAGGAAAGGGGAGATACTGAGCAATGAAAGTGACTAAATTATTTTATGTGCTTATATGAACATATCACAATGATATATTTTGTACAGTTAGAATACATCCAAAAAAAGTCAGTCTGTGAATTATTTGGATTTAGTCTTATTTTTATCTCTCAGTAATAAATCCTACATCCTCTAAAATATTTGCCAGTATGGTAATAAAGCACTGCAGATCTTCACCTCTGAAAAAGTGAAAATCTTTACGAGGGATAAGCAGACCACTGCCCATCAGCCAAACACACACCTTTGCCTGTTTTTATTAATGAAGTTGTATTGGAGCATAGTCTTCATTATGTTCTTCATAATGTCTTAATAATGACTGCTTTTGTGATATGACAGCAGAGTTTAGTAACTGTAACAGAAATCATAGAACTTGCAGAGCCTAGAATTTTTACTATCTGACCCTTCAAAGAGAAAGTTAATCATCCCTGCTCTAGATCACCACAATAATTTTTGAAGTGAAGATTAGGATAATGGTTAAATAATCCAACAATTATGGGGAAAACAGAGACCCCTATCAGGCCACCATTTACAACATTCTAAATTTTTAGACATTTACCTAAACTACCAATTTACAAGGACTGTGCTTTATAAAAGTATAATAAAAAGTACTTCTTTCCCCAGGGCCTAGGAAAGAGGTTCTAATTCTCTTCCTGTTGTTTATTCCACTGGTGGGTCTTTTTGTGCCTTTATCTAGCAGTTAGGGATGCTGATATAAAAACATGGACAGTCTTGTTTCATTTTTTTGAATACTAAGATATATTTTAATATTGTCAATTATACTTGCAATTTTTATGTTTTGAAGGAGAAAAAGTTAATGTCAAAGATGTGAAAAATATTCTGGATGGCATTGGGATAGAACTGACACCTAAAGAATGCTCAGAACTGGTAAAAGATCTTCAAATTGATGGTGAGCATTTCAAATATTATTAGAGTGAGGAAGCTCAATTTGTGCATTAAGACAACTTTTTAAAAGTTACACCCATTGGATACCCAACTTTAAAAAAAAAGATGACTAAGAAATTTTATTCTTTTTTGGAAAGTAAAACTTGGTTCTTTGAGAACCAGCATATCTATTTTCTTATATCCTGTCATTGCATATAAAATAGTCTATTATTATGTTTGGTTCCATACTTAGAACTAAAAGTTTAGCTGACAGATGTAAGGGGGAAAGTGAAGGTGAAGGATTAGAAGAATAGGAGAAGGAAGGAAAAGTCAGTAAAGAAAAGTGAAAGAAATATGTGTTCATGTTCTTTTATGGTGTTTGCCACAAATTATTTAATAATTAAATATTTATTTCCATTCAGTCAGACATAGTACTCTGAGATTTTCCTCTCTTTCATGGTTTTAAACTCTTAGAAGGACAAAACTCAAAGTTATTCTAAGGCAAATCATTTAAAAGTATCTTTATGAAATGATACCTTTGTACTATCTTTCTAAATCTCTGTATCACTTTATCTGCGATGGGAATTGTGCCCTTTTTTTTCTTACAGATGATGGAAATATATATGAAAGTAGATTGCTAGATGGTGTTGAATCTTTCAAAGGTAAAAAGCACAGGAAGAAGAAAAATTCTGCCTCAAATTTGTATTATTGTCTCTTCTCTTGTGGATCTTAACATCTTTCATATTAATTCTATACTTACTCTGTTGTCTTCAGATATAGCTGTATTTTCCAAATAACTTTTCATTTTGCTGCTAAGATTGACTTTTACAAAATTTACTTGAAAAGTACATTTAAATCTACCTCTATATAGAATATGGGAAGTAAAGAATTGAAACCCTGGTGCAGTTGGCCCATGCCTGTGATCTCAGCAGCTTGGGAGGCTGAGGCAGGAGGAAGGTTCAAAGCCAGCCTCAGCAACCTAGTGAGGCCCTAAGCAATGTAGCATGACCCTGTCTCTAAAATATGAAAAAGGGCTGGGGACGTGGCCCAGTGGTGAACCCCCCCCCCCCCGGGTGGAATCCCAACCCCAAAAAAAAAAAAAAAAAAAAAAAGAACTGGCAGTTGACCAGGGCATTTCAATAATTTAAAAAACTCAACAGCTTTTAGAATCTATCTACCAGAAAGTTTTCAATTTGTGTCCTCCATGTGAGTCACTGGAGATTGAACGCTTACATGAGGATTTTCCTAAAGATTAACAGGAGGTTACAATCCTAATTCCATGTTTTTCACTTTTGTGCACTTCAACATTTTAACGTTGATGTTTTTGTTTAAAACCATAGTACATGGGGATTAAATGGGGTTTTCTTGTTCAAGGAGGTCATTTAATTTCCTTTGTGTTCTATTTCTCTCCCTAGGTGGAAGAGTTGATATCAATAACCTGGAAAACGTTTTGGAAAACATGAAAATCAAGCTCCCAGATAAGAAACTTAAAGATTTATCACAAAACCTACCAGTTGGTGGTGAGCATAATGGATGTTATTAGATAGCCCTTTTAGGGAACTTTAGTCTTAAAGGCTTATCATGAGACTTTTTGGATCTATATGTTTTGAGGCTAATATGACTTTTTAAATCTTAGGGAAGAACCCTGTCCCAACTCAAGAGCACATTTTGATTTAGTGTATTCATTAATTTCAGGATTCTTGGTGTCCGCGCTAAAGTGGAGCACACACCTCTAAGCTTTGAGAGAAGCCGAAAAAGGACAAAAAAGAGGTTACTAATTTCAGATTAATTACACCTTTCAATATCTTTCAAAAGGCATGTCACCAAATTACACATTCCTTTACCACGGATATACAAACTTCCTGATCCCTTCTTCCTGTATTTTGTTACTAGCTCACATTATTTCTTCCTGACTTCATCCCTTCTCTATAAGGAATTCTTAAACACAATATTCTACCTTCTCCTTAGAATTTCAGTTCTCATACTCTTATTCCCAAGAAATGTACCCACCATATTCATCAAAAATATCAGTCTTTGGGTTTTTCCATTATTTTCCAATATAGAAAATGTCTTCTGAGTTGTTTCACTGTCCCGCTGCTCTCTCCATCATTCCTGCTCTAAGATACTCTCAGCATTTGACCCACCCATTCATTCAATTCTCCACTTCTATTGCTGTGCCTTGCTGAAGAGCAATATAAAGGTGCAGGTTTGTGCCTCTCCAGATTAATTCCTCTTGGATTAGAGAAGAACCTAATCATTTTAACTCCATTTTTCTCATTCTCTATATTAATGTTGTTCTTATATCTTTTATTCTATCTTATTTAATTTAGCAAATTTTAGTAATAGTGATGTTTTTTAAAGCCAACATTCATTCAGATTTACCCAAGTGATTACCTATTCTTTGTTTCTCATTCTTTTTTGCACCTCTAACCTTTCCTTTGGGATCAGTTTTCTTCTGCCTAATTTCCTTGATTAAGTATCTGTTAGTGACAAACACCCCTTTTTTGATATAAAAATATCTTTTTTACTCTGTCCTTAGATATTTTCTCTCAGTCTAGAATTCTTCAGCACATTTAAAATAGCATTTTACAGAGCACAGTGACACATACCTGTAGTCCCAGCAACCTGGGAGACTGAGGCAGGAGGATCACAAGTTCAAGGCCAGCCTCAGCATTTTAACAAGGTCCTAAGCAACTTAATGAGACCCTGTCTCAAAATTTTGAAAAATAAAAAGAACTGGGGGATATGGCTCAGTGGTAAAGAACCCCTGGGTTTAAATCCCCCAGTACCTAAAAATAAAATAAACAAAATAAAATAAAATCTCATTCCACTATCTTATGCTTTCTAATGATGAGACGTGATGGGAAGTCAGCTATAATCCTATTGTTGGTTCTTGGAAGGTAAGTGTTTTTGTTTTTGTTGCTTTTAGAACATTTGTCTTTGGTTCTTAAGTTTCACTATGATGTGGAAAATAGGAATGAATTTATTTTCATTTATCCTCCTTAGGATTCATTGAGATTTTTGAATCTGGCAATTGCAATCTTTGATCACATGTAGAAAATTCTCATCCATTATCTCTTTCAGTGTTGTCTTTGTACTGTAGTGTTTTACTTTTTCTGGAACTTCAATTAAATATATGTTAAAACTTCTCTCTCTATCCTACAGGACCCTTAACTTCTCTTAACTATTTTACACATATTTTGTTCCTGTGCTCCACGAAAATTTTATGTAATACATTGTTTTGTATGTAGTAAGAGTTACCAAAGTACAGATCTGCAAACTAACTGTATGGAGTGTGTATAATAAAAACTACCCCAAAGAAAGAATGGGATTGTGTAAAAATAAACAACAAATCCTTTTCTGTCAGAAAATGCCAATAATGTGCATATTTCTAGTTTTCTTCTTGCTCTGAAACATACTATATCAGCAATCCTGGAAAAATATACTAGTTTGAGAGCTATGGAAACATTGTAATATGTTCCAGTCCATCAGTTAAAGTGCTCAGTAAGAGGCTGGAGATGTTCCTTAGTGGTAGATCACTTTCTAGCGTGTGTGAGGCTCTAGGTTTGATTCCAACACCAGGGGGAAAGTACTTAATAATGATTTGTGCAAGGGTTGATGCTAGTTGTTGGCTTACGATATCTGAATTAGATACAGAATAAATAGATATATTCTTTTTATTTAAAATCATTTACAGTCTTTGAGTATATAATGAATGTATCTACTGGGGAAAAGTACAATAGCTTAAGATAATTGGGGGTTGATGGTATGGAACCATATTCAATGGGGAAATAGCTTTGTGCTCCAAACTGAAAATTTTTTATCCTGTTCCTGGGACCTGGTAGTGGACAACAAAAAGATAACAAGCCTGAGAAAGGAGTTGAGATCTTAAAAGACAGAATAAGGAAATTAAATAGTTAATATATTTAGAGAATAAATCTCCCTATTTCATGTTCATCTATGTTAGACTATAATTCAAAACAAATTATAAGGAAAAAATTCTGCTTTTAACAGTCTTTCTAAATCGGTACACAAGTTTATCTATCTGAATTGTGGTTTACATTTTAGCTTCTGGGAAGATTGATCTGCATAAACTGCTAAAAGAAGTAAAGAAATTAATAGGTGAGCAAGACATTTTGTAAGAAGATGCTAACTAAAATGCAAGTGCTTCATATTTACATACATATTTAAAACTGAATTTTCTTATCCTTTCATTGACAACTTCAACTATTTTAGAGATTAATGTTTGGATCTCATGACATGAAGATTACACTGGATTATTTATGTTTTAGCAAAATGTAGTGCTGTATTTCCATAACAAGTCCTATCTATATTCTGAAACCTCATTTTTATTTTATGATTCTTTCACCATGATGACACAGGACACACACCTGTTCATACTTACTTAGCACCTACTGTGGCCCAGTAAATGTTAAGATAAAACTTTGAGAGGAATATAAATAATGTCACTGAGGATAACCTATTTCATAATTCAGGCAGAGCAAAGAGTCACACAGATTTTACCCAATGGTAATATGACTTAGAATAGGAAATAGCATATACAAACTTAGTTCACTGGGACTTGTATATATCCCCTTATATGAAATGGGTTAACATCTCTGAGATCATTAGACTATCATAAAGAAGTATTTTATTTAGATTTAAATAATTTCCATTTTTGTGCTTTTCATCTAAAAATTATAGATAATGCTGTACTGTACACTTTTTACCACTTGGAATCAGTAGACAATTCTCACTTTTGTCATTCCCATGTTTTAAAAGGAGGAGAAATTGAAGCCAAAGTCACAAAAAAAGTACTGGGAAACATGGGGATAAATCTCACAACTAGGGAATTTGCAGAGCTGCTAAAAACATTGCCAATTAATGGTAGGTATTTTATGTACTACTGTGGAATTTATCTCTGTGCTAGTGTTGACATAACTGTGAGAATGGTATAAAAATTGGCCATCCTTTCCTATAAAAATCTAGGAAACAAAGGTATTCCAACCTTTAGTAAAAAGAAAAGTATGCCTTTGACATTTTTTATTTTTTATTTTATTTTATTTTTTGCCTCTGACATTTAAAGCCATTGTTTTAAGAGGTTATATCTTAGCCAGGTACGGTGGCATATGCCTGTAATTTCATCTACTGAGGAGGCTGAGTTGGGAAATGACAAGTTCAAGACCAGTCTTGGCAACACAATGACCGTGTCTTCCAACCTGAGTCATGCCATTAAGAGCACAATTTCCCTGATATAAATAAAACATGAAGTAAGAAAAAGAGAAAAACAAGAATGAATAAACAAGTAGTAAACAGATGAAAAATGAGAACTCAGAGTGAAGAAAAAGGAATATCTGTTTCAGTGTAGATGAGTGAATAGACTACCCACATTAAGAATTTTCTCCTGGGTGGGACTTCAAATTGATCAACCACTCTGGAAAGCAGTATGGAGATTCCTTAGAAAACTTGGAATGGAACCACCATTTGACCACTCCTTAGTTTATACCCAAAGAACTTAAAATCAGCATATTACAGTGATACAACCACATCAATGTTTATAACAGCACAATTCACAATAGCCAAGCTATAGAGCCAGCCTAGGTGCCTTTCCACAGATGAATGGATAAAGAAAATGTGTATATATACACAATGGAATATTCCTTGGTCATAAAGAAAAATTAAATTATAGCATTTGCTGGTAAATGGATGAAAATGGAGAATATCATACTAAGTGAAATAAGCCAGACCCAAAAACACAAAGCCAAATACTCTCTATGATTTCTGAATGCTAATCCACAACAAACAGGAGGTAAGGGAGGGGAAAAATAGAAATGCATTGGATAGACAAAGGGGAATAAAGGGATGGGAGTGGGAATGGGAATAGGAAAGACAGTAGTATGATTTGGGCATAACTTTCTATGTCCATATATGAATACACAACCAGTGTAACTCCACATTATATATACCCACAAGAATGGGATCCAATGGGTTGTACTCCATATCTGTGCAATATGTCAAAATACACTCTACTGTCATGTATATCTTAAAACAAAAAATAAAAAAGTAAAATTTAAAAAAGAATTTTCTCCTGAGCTAGGGGTATAGCTCTTGCCTACAATGAGACCCTGTGTTCAATCCTCAACACCACCAAGTTAAAAACAAGTTTTCTCTTTGTCCTGTATTTGGATTTGTTTACAAAGAGATGTGTAGGCATGAGAACTATAGAAGTATAAATTATGGTGGTATGTTTTTCATCTGCATGTTAAAATTATGCTTTTCTGCTCTTTTTTCTTTTTACTATATCTTTGTCTCTTTTCTTTGACCTTTATGTGCCTTGTTTTACAGATGATGGAAGAGTATATAAAAATGAACTGCTTGATATAATAAAATGTTTTCCTGGTAAGTGAGAATCCTAATAAGAAAGCAAATAAAAATAAGATATGTAGGCTTTACCTTAACTTTTTTTAAAAAGACCTTATAATCATGCGATGAATAGATTGTTTTATTGTCCCATTAGCTTGTGGAGTTTTCAGATGCAACTTTAACTGATGTGATAATTTATAGTTCTATGGCAATGAAAAAGTTTCAAATTCTATTTGCTGTCCAGAGCTGTAGTTATTGCCTAATATAATTCACCAGGTTCATCAAAAAGATGTATATGTAATTTATAATACATAAAAGTATACATGATTAATATATGAATAAATTGAAATTTATAACTTATGTGATATATAATTAACTTTCTTCTAAATACATCTTTCTTGCAAACTACAGAATGCATCCTGTGAAGCAAGATGGGCAGAATGTATTGTATTCCTGGCTTCCACAATAAGTCTCTCTGTAGCGCTAAAGAGTTATTTGGTTTTTTAATTATTGTTGTGCAGAGAATTTGTTCTATATGATTGTAGTTGGTCCATGAGTGTATCTAGTATTTTTCTTAGCTCTGAGATCCTATTTTTGTCATTTCCTTCTTTCCTAAGGTGGGACATGTCATCTCTCTAAAGTGAAGACCATTCTGGAAGACATGGGTTATGACCTGGAAGATGAGGAAATTGAGGACTTGAGGAATCACCTTTCCACTAATGATGGTGAGTATGTCACTGTTGCCTTGAGGGAAACTCTAATTTCCTCTAACGAAATTTATAGATGTATTCATATGGAAAAATCTATTATCTCAGGTTATAATGTTTAAATCAAAGCTCAGTAATTTGTTAAGCAGAGTCCCACAAGGCTTTATTCTAATGTGCTCAGGAAATGGACAGACCTAAGAAGAAGATAGAGAAATAAAATAACATTTCAAAAGGGAAACAAAGTCAGAGAAGAAATTTTAAAATCAGTCAGAAAAAAATTAAAATAGTTTAAATCATCAGAAAGTTCAGAAAAGAAAACATGCCTAACAATCTTGGCATTTTTTTAAATTGACAGTTACAATTATATGTGTAGATCTTGTATGATTTTTTTGATCTTATATAGTTTTTTAAAATCATACAAGGGGCTGGGGATATAACTCAGTTGGTAGAGTGTTTGCCTTACAAGCACAAGGTCCTGCGTTCAATCCCCAGCACCGCAAAAAAAAAAAAAAAAAAAAATATCATACTAGAATGGTTCGATCTAGCTAATTAATAAATGCATTACCTCACATAGTTATTTTTCTGGTGACCACATATAGTATTTGCTCTCCTTACATTTTTCAAGAATACAATAAATCAACTGGGTGCAGTAGCACATGCCTGTAATCCCAGCACTTGGGAGGCTGAGGCAAGAGGATCACGAGTTTAAAGCCAGCCTCAGCAACTTAGCAAGGCCCTAAGCAACTCAGTGAGACCCTGTCTCTAAATAAAATACAAAATAGGGCGGGGGATGTGGCTCAGTGGTGGAGTATCCCTTGGTTCAATCCCCAATACCAAAAAAAAAAAAGAATACAATAAATCATCATTAAGTATATTCACCTTGCTATGCAATTGATTTCTCTAAAATATTCCTTCTATTTAACTATAATTATGTATCCTTTAATGAACATCTCCCCATCCCCTTCCTCTAATCACTTCAACCTCTGGTAATGACCATTTTAGCCTCTATTTCTATGAGATCAACCTTTTTGGATTCCACATATTAGTGAGATCATATATTTGTCTTGATCTACCTGACTTATTTCATTTAATATATGTCCTCCAGTTCCATCCATGTTGCTGAAGATGACATTATTTCATTCTTTTTATGACTGAATGATATTCTGTTGTTATATATGCCACATTTTCTTTATCCACATATCCATCAATAGACCTGTAAGCTGATTCCGTGTCTTTCCCATTGTGAACAGAGTTGCAATGAACTTGAGAATGCAGATTTCTCTTCAACATATAGATTCCCTTCCTTTGGATATGTACCCAGTAGTGAAATTGCTGGATCATATGGTAATGCTATTTCTGGTTTTTCAAGGAATTTCCATACTTTTTCCATAATGTCTGTACTAATTTACATTCCCCCTTTCTCTGCTTCCTCTCCAATGTTTGTTATCTTGTGTTCCTTTTGATAATAGACATTTTAACTTGGATGAGTTGTTACCTCATTGTGGTTTGATTTGCATTTCCCTGCTGATCAGTGGTGCTGAGCATTTTTTCATGTACTCAGGTCGAAACTATTCAAAGCTCCTCGCTGATTTCATAAGCAGTTGAGACTAAACTGAACTGCTTCTTGAAGGATCAAATCAAAGGCTGAGACTGACCCAGACATATAGCCATATTTTAAAGTCAGATTTTAAGTCAATCTTCTCCATTCATACCTGCTAAAGAGAAAGATAGTTGCCTGTATTTACAAGCCACTTAAAGCAAATCTAGAATAAAAAGTTTCCCATTCATGGTTCCTATTTTGTATATATTGGTGATTAGCTGTTATAGTTTAAGTAACCCACATCAGTGTATATGTTCTATGATGCCTTAACTAATAGCTAGGCCTGAAACTTGGATTTTTTAAAAAATCAATCCAAAGAAAAACATCAAAGATTTTTCTTGGTTTAAGGTCCTCTGGTTATAAGGAAAAGGAACTAAATATAGCCACCTTAAGCTCAAAAGAAAAATTTAGAAAGCCTTGGAACGATTCACAGAATCAAACAAAGAGTTGAAAAACCAGAATGGGGAAAAGCAACACCGAGGCAGCATCAAAGGACCCAGATAATCACAGGAACTAATTAACAGTTTCATCAGGGTAATCTAGAATCATCTTACATCATTTTTTCCAAAATTCAGAGTCTTAGGAAAGAGTCAGTCATGGCTAGTTTGACTCGCATGTCCAAATGGCCAGGACAGTTGTGGGCACTTTAATTGCCAGCACCTGCAGATTTCTCAGGAAGGGTGAGAGGTTGTATCCTCCCAGAAGCAGTAAGCACTGTTAGGAAGTGAAGCAGGAATAGACACTAATTAGCCAGTTGGGTGAGGGATACTCCTCAATTGTATCAGTTCCAACTCTCAGCTAGGGGATGATAATATGGAGTTAACATTTTAAAACATGTTAAATATGCTAATTTGGTATTGGGGATTGAACCCAGGGCACTCAGCCACTGAGCCACATCCCCAGCCCTATTTTGTATTTTATTTAGAGACAGGGTCTCACTGAGTTGTTTAGGGCCTCGCTAAATTGCTGAGGCTGGCTTTGAATTCGAGATCCTCCTGCCTCAACCTCCCAAGTGCTTGGATTACAGGCGTGCGCCACCACGCCGGGCAGTTTTTTTAACATATGAAAAAGAAACAGATAATGCTATTAAGAAATACAGAATGCTATAGAGCATCCCCATGTTCATCTGGGGTTGAAAATCAGTGCATTTAAAGAAGAAATCAGGGTAAACCTCTGCTTTTCAGTGTTTTAATTCCACAATAAAAGTCTTCTAACAGGTTTTCTAGGTCTGAGTTATAATAGCTGGGTCTCCTTTGTACCTTATTTTACAGATGAAAGCATGATTAAACTGAATAAGATGATGGAAAATGTAAAATTATTTACAGGTGAGTGAAAGGTTACAGGGGAAAATTGTTTTAAATAGCAACATTCTAATGCTTTTTCTATTATACTTTTAAATATTGTATTCCCATCATACTGACATTGACTTACTAGTTTTCTTGATGCATTAATAATATCTATTTTCTAGTGATCCAGATTGATTTCAGTTCATATGCTTTTTGAAAAAAAAAAAGTAGCCAAATTATTAAATCTTGGTATAATACCCTGAATTTTCTGGATTTTTTTCAATAATGCACATCACTTTCCCATTGATTAAATATCCAAAAATATAGGTTGCCACAATAATTGGTAAGATAGTGCATTATCATAAATCTTTATTGTCATAAATCTTTTTAGGGATAAATTATCGTATAGGCAAAGAAGTAATATGGATATTATCTATTTTATAGTTCTGTTTATATAGTCATCCATAAAATAGTCTATACCATTCTGCAACCTCCACTTCAGAATGTTGATTTATCCAATTATTAGAACATTCAAAAAGAATTTTTCTCTCTAAAATTAGGAAATTGAGTACTATTTCTGACATCCCCTTAGAATCTTGACTCAGCATTTTGACCATTTAATCCTATAGTTAAACTTAGATGACATTCATAGTTTAAAATCATTTGTTGCTCTAAAATTTTTCATCAGTCATCATCTCTATCTATTCAAAGGGACCAAGACTGATGCAAATGAAGTAGGTGGTGTTTTGAAAACTATGGGGATAGAACTCACACCTAAGGAACGCTGGGAGCTACTAAAAACTCTGCCAAAGACTTGTGAGCATTTCTAATCATTCTGTCTTCAAGGAAATTTGATTTAAGTGTATGTATTACTGGAGGAAGTGAAGAATCATTAAACATTTATTATCTATTTATTTATATTCAACATAGTGATTTCTTCGTAGGTGCTGAGGTTCAAGACAAAAGTCCTTGTCTCCATGGAGATATTGTAGAGGGTGGAGCTTCCTCCATTGAGATTGAGCTTAAGAACTTCATAAATGAATAGATTTTTTAAATCCATTAGTGAATAAAATTTGACTAAAATTTTTAACTTAGGATGCTGTCCTTGGAATATCTGACAGTCCTAAAGCATAAAGAGAAGGAGGGTGAGAGGAGAGGGGAGGTAATAACACCTGAGTAATAAGGGTCAATCAGAGAGGAAGCTTCAGCCTAGTACAGGGATAAATTTAGAACTGTCTCTACTTCTTCACTTTACTCTCAAAGCCCAGGAAGAGAAGGTGTATCGATGAGAAATTGGATGAATCTATAAAGCATGTGAGATCATTGTCTTCATGTAAAAACCTATGCTTTGTTATGGATGTCGGTATCACTTTCTCTGTGACATCAGTTATGTCTTCTATTACAGCTGATGGAAAGGTGTATAACTACCGATTGCGAGATGCTCTAAAGACTTTCCACAGTGAGTGACAAATAAGTCAAGGAAAACTGAGATCTTTAAGCTTGTTTTTCCTTTTCAAAGTTAATGATAGCTCCCTTTTGTGTGTGTGTATGTGTGTGTGGTGTGTGTGTGTGTGTGTGTGTGTGTGTGTACTGGGGATTGAGTCCAGGTATTTTCCCTAAGCCACAACCCCAGCCCTTTTTTAATTTTGAGACAGATTCTCTCTAAAGTGCTTAGGGCCTAACTGAATTGCTGAGACTAGCTTTGAACTAGTGATCCTCCTGCCTCAGCCTCCCATGTCACTGGGATTACAGGCATGCGCCACAGCAACCGGCACTCATTTCTATTAAGTGTAATTCCATGTACTATTCTAAACACATCTATTAACTTATTTAATTCTCACAGAAATACTATTAAGTAGGTACTTTCATTGTCAACATTGCAAAATGAGAGATGGTGATTCACTTACCTCATGTCACCGTTTGAACTGGGGAAAAGTGGGGATTTAGACCCCTGACCACTATACTGAACAGTTTATTGATCTTTTTTATCCCCCCCCATATGATTGTTAGTTCAAGCTCTGATAAACACTAAATTTGTAGAGATAATTTACTGTTATGATAGGTTTCAAACTTGGTAGCCACAATTATGGCTGTTGTTTCTGCTATATCTCTCCATGATGAAAAATAAATGAAGAATTTATAAACCTTTTCATTTTCTTTGCTTTACACATCTGCTAAAAATTTTAGCAGCATATCTTATAAAATATATAAGAAAATGTTCTTTTCCTCACTGTTCCACTCCCATCCCCTGGCACCTGGGTTTTATATGCTCCTTGAATGTCTACTTTGCAACTTTGCTTTTGTCCCTCCCCTGGGATTTGGTGTGTAGAAATAGGCACCTTTCTAACATTTTAAGCATAATAATATTTTTATTATTTCATCTCTTTCTTAAGGAGGGAAGGTTTTTGAAAATAAACTGGAACCCATTCTGGAAAGAATGAACTATAGACTTGAACAAAAAGAAATGAAAGATCTTCGGAACCATTTGAAAGTTGATGGTGAGTATATCTTTTATCATTAACTACTTCCTTTCAGAAGAATTTTTGAAATCTTCTTGTAGACTAACAGATTATTTTTGCTCAATTTCACTCATAAAGTAAGAAGAAATGAAGTACTTATAGAGTTACAATCTTCAAGGATGAAAATATGACTTCTGATTTTTAATCTCAATATTGACAGAGGAATGATAAGGGAACTGGAGGATATAGATTTAGCTAGAAAAACAACAAACACTTCCAAGGAAAATAATGAAAATTGGAGATCTTCCTCTGTAAAGTGTCTGTTCATTTCCTTGGCCCATTTATTGATTGGGTTATTAGTGTTCTTGGTGTAAAGATTTTTGAGTACTTTGTAGATTCTGGAGATTAGTGCTCTATCTGAAATGTGTGTGGCAAAGATTTTCTCCCACTCTGAAGGCTCTCTCTTCACATTGCTGATTGTTTCCTTTGCTGAGAAAAAGCTTTTTAGTTTGACTCTATCCCAATCATTGATTCCTGCTTTTATTTCTTGTGCTGTGGGAGTCATGTTAAGGAAATCTGGTCCTAGGCCAACATGATGAAGATTTGGACCTATTTTCTCTTCTATTAGGCGCAGGGTCTCTGGTCTAATTCCTAGGTCCTTGATCCATTTTGAGTTGAGTTTTGTACAGGGTGAGAGATATGGGTTTAGTTTCATTTTGCTGCATATGGATTTCCAGTTTTCCCAGCACCATTTATTGAAGAGACTATCTTTTCTCCATTGTATGTTTTTGGCTCCTTTGTCAAGTATGAGATACCTGTATTTATGTGGGTTTGTCTCTGTGTCCTCTATTCTGTACCATTGATCTACCTAGATTTATGAAAAAATGTTCAACATCCCTAGTTATAAGAGAAATGCAAATCAAAACCACCTTAAGATTTCATCTTACCCCAATTAGAATGTCTTTTATTAAGAATACAGGCAACAACAGGTGTTGGCGAGGATGTAGGGAAAAGGTACACTCATACTTTGCTGGTGGAATTGCAAGTTGGTGCAGTCACTCTGGAAAGCGGTGTGGAGATTCCTTAGAAAACTTGGAATGGATCCACCATTTGACCCAGCTATCCCACTCCTTGGCCTATACCCAAAGGACTTAAAATCAGATTACTACAGTGATGCAGTCACATCAATGTTCATAGCTGCTCAATTCCCAATAGCTAGATTGTGGAACCAACCTAGATGCCCTTCAATAGATGAATGGATAAAGAAATTGTGGTATATATACACAATGGAATATTACTCAGCCATAAAGAGAATAAAATTATGGCATTTGCAGGTAAATGGATGATGTTGGAGACTGTCATGCTAAGTGAGATTAGCCAATCCCAAAAATCCAAAGGCCGAATGATCTCTCTGATAAGTGAATGATGATGCATAATGTGGGGGGGAAGGGTGGCAAGAATTGAGGAAGGATAGATAGCATAGAGGGAAGGGAGGGGGAGGGTCTGGGTGGGGGGATAAGAATAATAACAGAATGAGACAGACATCATTGCCCTGTGTACATGTATGAATGCACAGATGATGTGACTCTATTTTGTGTACAACCAGAGAAACAATAGCTGTACTCCATTTGTGTTCAATGAATCAAAATTAAATAAATTTAAAAAATAATAATAATAATGAAAATTGTTCAAATAGGTATGGGAAAGGGCAAAGATTGAAAAACAAGTGAGAAGGTAAAAAGATCTGGAATTGTTTGACAAGTTATGTACAAATAGAGAAGATTCTGTTTCAATTGAACAAATATGAGGCAAATGTCAGATGGGGTTGAAATAAAGGAGAAGTGATTTCTGATTGAAACCATTCATCTAGCACCAAAAGAGAGATTTTTACGTCAAAATGACCATTTAGAAGAACTTAAGATATAATTTAACATGTTAAAACATGTTATTCTTTAGAATTCTGTAATATAATTGAATATTTAAAATTAAATTCAAGGCTGGGCATGGTGGCACAGGCCTATAATACCAGTGGCTCAAGGAGGCAGGAGGTTGGCAGGTTCAAAGACAGTCTCAGCAATTTAGCAAGGCTCTAAGCAACTTAGTGAGACTCTCCTCAAAATAAAAAAACAATAATAATAAAGTAAAAAGGGTTGGGGAAGTGGCTCAGTGGTTAAGCCTTGGGTTCAATCCCTGGTACCACGAAAAAAATTCAGAAATCAACAAATATCACCTATGAAAGTAAAGACAGCTTAGAAAAGTTTACAGGAAAAAAGTGATCCCATTCTTTTTTTGTAAATTTATTTATTTTGATTCATTGTACACAAATGGAGTACAGCTGTTGTTTCTCTGGTTGTACACAAAGTAGAGTCACACCATCCGTGCAATCATATATGTACACAGGGCAATGATGTCTGTCTCATTCTGTTATTATTCCTACCCCCCACCCTGACCCCACCCCTCCCTTCCCTCTATATTATCTATCCTTCCTCAATTCTTGCCTCACTTCCTCCCTGCATTATGCATCATCATTCACTTATCAGAGAGATCATTCGGCCTTTGGATTTTTGGGATTGGCTAATCTCACTTAGCATGACAGTCTCCAACATCATCCATTTACCTGCAAATGCCATAATTTTATTCTTCTTTATGGCTGAGTAATATTCCATTGTGTATATATACCACAGTTTCTTTAGCCATTCATCTATTGAAGGGCATCTAGGTTGGTTCCACAATCTAGCTATTGTGAATTGAGCAGCTGTGAACATTGATGTGGCTGCATCACTGTAGTAATCTGATTTTAAGTCCTTTGGGTATAGACGGAGGGGTCTATACCCAATTCCCAGAGTGGGATAGCTGGATCAAATGGTGGATCCATTCCAAGTTTGCTAAGGAATCTCCACACTGCTTTCCAGAGTGGCTGCACCAACTTGCACTCCCACCAGCAATGTATGAGTGTACACTTTTCCCCACATCCTCGCCAACACCTGTTGTTGCCTGTATTCTTAATAAAAGACATTCTAATTGGGGTAAGATGAAATCTTAAGGTGGTTTTGATTTGCATTTCTCTTATAACTAGGGATGTTGAACATTTTTTCATAAATCTGTTGATTGCTTGTAGATCTTCTTCTATAAAGTATCTGTTCATTTCCTTGACCTGTTTATTGATTGGGCTATTCTCAATAGCAATAAAAAATTTTCCCCATATCTGATTTATTCTTTGTATTTTAGATGATGGAAAAGTTTCACTGAATTCCTTGATGAGTACAGCCAATTTATTTTCTGGTAAGTGAGAAGTAATTAAAAGATGTAAGATCAAGATTCTTTGTTGTATATGTATATATTTTTTTAAATTGTAATTCCAGTATACCATGAATGGCACCTAAGCCTTATTCAACCATGTGCTGATGACATGTTTGCTTTTAAAAATATGGATGGACTTATTATGGATGGACTTATTACCTACATTTTTAGAAATATCATTTTTTAAGAAGTTTGTTTTATTATAGTCTGGCTGGCTTTTCCTCATTATTTTGAGAACATAAAGAACAGCATTCTTTTCACCATGCTTAAAGGAAACATGGTCTGTTTTTAGCTCCTTCTTGCAAAGCTCCAAGCTAGATTAGCCTCATCATGTCCTGGTGTTTCTGTAATTATAACTCTTGCATGTACTGTTTTAATATTATTTTCTTAATGTAGAATCATTATATATGAAAATGTACACTTATCACATTTCCCATATTTTTAAAGGTGATAAGATTAATGCCAGTAACATACAGCTTTACCTGGAAAAAGTAGGTATTGAATTAACAAAGGATGAAAACAAGGCACTACTGGAGACAGTGCCATTGGACGGTAAGCATTGCAGACATTGCAGTCAACTTCAGATGCTCTTGGGCTTCTGAGTTGTGCACATAAAGTTCTAGAAGTAAACTGTTCAACATCCCATTAAAAATTAAGAGAAAAGGACTAGCTCAGTAGTAGAGTGCTTGCCTAGCACAGATGAGGCTATAGGTTCAATTCCCAGCACTGCAAAATTTATCAATAATAATAATAATAATAATAAGAAGAAGAAGAAGAAGAAGAAGAAGAAGAAGAAGAAGAAGAAAAGTAAGTGTGAAAAGAGACAATTCTGTCATAAAAGATCCTGTCCCTACCATTTATATCTTAAATTTGGAAATAAGGTCTCTTTGGGGTGCTGCTATTATGGACAGTTTTAAATGTTGGACCCAGTATCTACAACAAACCCAAAGCTAAAGACAGAAAAGATGATAATCAGATTTATAAAAAGGAAAGAAGGTACAGCTTAGAAAGAAATAAAAGAGAAAGTCAAGTGTGGTGGCCCATGCTTATAATCCCAGCAACTCTGGAAGCTAAGGCAGAAAGATCATAGGTTCAAGGCCAGTCTCAGCAACTTAGTGAGACCTTGTATCAAAAAAAAATAAAAATAAAATAAAAAAGGTATGGGGATATATAACTCTGTGATAAAAGCACCCCTATGTTCAATACCCAGTACCAAAAATTCGTTGGTGTTTTTTTTTTTTTTTTGAGTGCTAGGGATTGAACCCAGGGCCTTGTGCTTGTGAGGCAAGCATTCTACCAACTGAGCTATATCCCCAGCCCCTAAAAATACATATTTTTTAAAAAATAAAAGGAAAATATCTATGTTTCAATATGTTAGAGTTCTACTGATTGTACATCAAATGCCAGAGAAAAAATGGCTAACTCTAAGAATGGTATTTCTTTCCTTATGTCCATTTTTGGGTTATAAGTAAGAAAATTACTAGAGATATAGCTCAGTTGGTAGAGTGCTTGCCTCACAAGCACAAGGCCCTAGGTTCAATCCCCAGCACCACAAAAAAATAATTAATAAAAATTTAGAAGTAGTTAAACATTATTGCCTTTCCAAATTTCTACTTCTTTGTGAATTAATTGATCTTTATCTTATAGATAATAAAAGGGTATATAAGAAGAGATTGATCGATGCAGTGAAGACTTCTAAAAGTGAGTGGAAATTATGTTTGAGGAAGATAAAACTAAGATCTTCAAGCTTTTGCATGTACTTGTCTAGAACCTCTCATTTCTCAAAGATTACATTACTAATTGTATTACTACATTCTTTAAATTATAAGTTGGCTTCTTATTATTTTATATTTGGCATAACATTACACTATTTTGTCACTGAGGCAAATTTCAAATCTTACTTATGTGTAATAAATTTGGGGTTGGGTTGTCCTCTGCTATAATTCATCAGTCTTGCCTACTCCTCTTTTCCTTCTGGTAAATACCCTAGAAATTGCTGTAATAGTGTTTCCTAAAACTTTGATGATGGAGAATTTTTGTCTTCAAAATTTCAAAATAATCTCCAGCTGATACTTTTGTTCACTTCAAGAACTTATGGTACTCTTGCTTTTAACTTCCTGTTTGTGTTGATTAATTGATATGAGCAAGCATTTTTTCCTTCTTCATCATAAATACAAATTTCCTTTATTTTTATCCTCTTCCTTCTTAAGGAGGAAAGATCAATGTTGATAAAATAGATGATGCTCTTGAAGCTTTGGGATACTCACTTGAAAATGAAGAAATTGAGGAGCTGTGTGACCACCTGCCAGTTGACGGTGAGCATTTCAAAATTGTATTCCCTTATGGGAACATCTCTAGTATCCTTGTTACCT
The DNA here is from genome assembly GCA_020662805.1 of Glaucomys volans. NCBI lineage: Eukaryota > Metazoa > Chordata > Mammalia > Rodentia > Sciuridae > Glaucomys > Glaucomys volans. The sequence continues at coordinate 148,304 of JAJEJO010002340.1, forward strand.
TCATGTAAAAATTCAGAAGCATACAAGACCAATCTCGAAGAATAGAAATAACTCTTAATTTAACCTTAGGTAAGTTATGGACCATTGTGTTTGAAATAGCAAAAAGAAATTCATATGTAACAGACTGAGCATTAGGGTGGCTCCATGACATGGATCCTGCAGCAAATTGTCACATTACTCACCCTTAAACATCAATAAAGAGTCTATTTTTCCAGATAATGAAAAAAAATGAACCTTAGATAAAAAGTCAGTAGTTGCTTATATCACTACTACCAGGGTTCCTATGCCAGAAAGTACCAAAACGAGATTGTAGTCAATGTTAGGATCAAGTAGATAATTTAAAAAGTAATCAATAATTGGGATAGATTTAAACTAAAAAGCTTTTTCTCAGCAAAGGAAACAATCAACAATGTGAAGAGAGAGCCTATGGAGTGGGAGAAAATCTTTGCCACACACACTTCAGATAGAGCACTAATCTCCAGAATCTACCAAGTACTCAAAAATCTTTACACCAAGAATACAAATAACCCAATCAATAAATGGGCCAAGGAAATGAGCAGGCACTTCACAGAAGAGGATCTACAAGCAATCAACAGATATAAGAAAAAATGTTCAACATCTCTAGTAATAAAAGAAATGTAAATCAAAACTACCTTAAGGTATCATCTCACCCCAATTAGAATGTCTATTGTCAAGAATACAAGCAACAATAGGTGTTGGCAAGGATGTGGGGAAAAAAGTACACTAATACATTGCTGGTGGGGTTGCAAATTGGTGCAGCCACTCTGGAAAGCGGTGTGGAGATTCCTCAGAAAACTTGGAATGGGTCCACCATTTGACCCAGCTATCCCACTCCTTGGCCTATACCCAAAGGACTTAAAATCAGCTTATTACAGTGATGCAGCCCCATCAATGTTTATAGCAGCCCAATTCACGATAGCAAGATTGTGGAACCACCCTCGATGCCCTTCAATAGATGAATGGCTAAAGAAACTGTGGTATATATACACAATGGAATATTACTCAGCCATAAAGAATAATAAAATTATGACATTTGCAGGTAAATGGATGGAACTAGAGAAGATCATGTTAAGTGAACTAAATCAATCCCAAAAAACCAAAGGCTGAATGATTTCTCTTATAAATGGTTGATGACACGTAACGGGGGTGGGGGAGGTATGGGAAGAATGGAGAAGGGACGGACTGTATAGAGGAAAATGAGGAGTGGGGAGGGGGCGGGAAGCAAAAATAATAGAATGAGACAAACATCTTTACCCTATGTATACATATGAATAGGCAAATTGAATGATTCCACTTTGTGTACAACCAGAAAAATGATAGTTGTTCTCCATTTGTGAACAATGAACTAAATTTTTTTAAAAAGTAGATATTCTTTAAAAATGTTTGAGGGCAGGGAGAATAAAATGATTGAAGAGTTCAGAGAGTAATAAACAGGAAGAAGGGAGAAAAAACAACAGTGGATATTGTTAAATCTTCCTTGTACTATAAAATATGTACAACATATGTCTAACAGTTACAAATAATAAATCTGTAGGTCTCAAATTTTGGAATCATCTAAATCTCCCATTCCCTCAAGACAGTGTTCAAGTACAGTCGGGGCAGATCTCATAAGTCTTTATTTTAAATAAGCAGCCACACTACAGGTAATTTTTTTAAGTTTATAATAAAGAAAAATATATTGGTGTGTTGACTTAGGATTAGCAATCTTCCACATGATATTTAGCAAAAGAATTTGATCAAGACATTCTGTTTAACTCTAAGCATCTTACCATCTGTATTGTCTTTTGATAATGCTGTGTGTGTTTAGCAGTTTGCTAAGCATCCCAGAAGTTTATCTAATATGAACTGATCAATCTTCAAATCATAAGACTTTCTACTTGACAAAAAGCAGGCTTCTACTTTTGTCCAATCTTTCATTCTTTTTTCATGGCTGTGTAACACAAGACTACGTAAAGCTCCTGAAGGGACTGGAATACAGCCATATCCTAAATGATCTAGAGGACAGTCCAGCTGAATCTCTTTACTGGAGTTTGCCTCTGCTCTGCAAAAGTTACCAAGAGCTGAGTTTCAAAAATACAACCAAAGAAGCAAAGATATAGCAATAAATTGAAGGGAGCTAAAGTACAATTAGAGGCATATTTAAAATACTTTGAATAATTAGGAGGAAATACATTTCTGTGCTTCACTGAAGTGCTCTATTGTCAGGTGAAATTGCTTATAACCGAGTGTTTGCTTTGATATTAGTGACTGCTGTCACATAAGCAGAGACTTCATGTTTTTGCTGTTGTATCTTCACTGAAAACAGGGCCTGGCATGCCCAGCAACTATTTGATAAACTAAGAAATGAAAATAATTCCTTCTTTTTATCTTAAATGCCAATGAGTAAGGAATAAATACAGGAAAAACTAACAAAATATAACAAATATGTTTATATTTAGATTTCTTTTGTTTTTTTTTTTTAATCTTTATACTTAGGAAATAAAAAGTCTGTTTAGAAAAAATTCTAGATGCTGGGCGTGGCGGTGCACACCTGTAATCCCAGCAGCTCAGGAGCCTGAGGCAAGAGTACTGCAAGTTCAAGGCCAACCTAGGCACTTTAGCAAGACCCTGTCTCAAATTAGAAATAAAAAACTAGAGGTGTAGCTCAATAGTAGAGCACCACTGGGTTTCATCTCCAGTCGCAAAACAAGAGAGAGAAGGGAAGGGAGAGGAGAGGACCTTATTAGTCAACTTGGGCTGCCATAGACCAGGTTCCTTAAAAAACAAAAATTAATTTTTCCATATTTCTGGAGTCTGGGGAATTCCAAGACCAAGAGCCCAGCAGATTCAGTTTCTGGTATGTTCTCTTTCTGGCTTACAGATGACTTGCCTTCTTACTGTCTTCACTTCCTAGCGGGAAGGAGACTGGGGAGAAAAAGAAAGAGAGAGAGAGAGAGAGAGAGAGAGAGAGAGATGTCTTTCTCATCTTATAAGGCTACATTTTTCGCAGATTAGTTCCTACCCTTATGACTTCATTAAGTCCAATTCACCTCTAAAGGCCCTATCTCCAAATACAGTCACATAGGAGGTTAGGGCTTCAACATGTGAATTTTGGAGGTTATAGATCTGTCCATAGCAAGATCATACCTAAATCATATCTTGTCTTGCCTTCTAGATGAAAGAAAAATTCAAGTGAATTTACTTCTGGATGAAGTAAACAAATTTTTAGGTAAGTGAGAAGAAATGATGAGAAGGAAAATGAAAATGATTTCCTAATACATAACAAAATAAGTTATTTTTAAAGTGGTTTTTGTTAACTTTTCCATTGCATATTGATCCTGCCATTGTACTTATTTTTACTGGTAATCTGTGCACAACTAAAAATACATGCTCTATAAATTGTTATTCATCATTGCAATAAGTTATTACCTACATCTTATTTAAAAGGTCACAGTGTAATGCCTAAATAACAATTCTTATTTTCTGTGGAGTTTTTTAAAAATATAATTTCTTATTCTGTTCTAATAGCAAGATGTCAAAGCACATTACACACATGACATCTGTGAACATGATCATAATTAAGGCAAAAATAAAAGAATATGACAAATATTGCTGATGGCAGAATGGTTACACCAGCTCATTTAGAGATTGTTCAGGAAACACCAACGTTCTGTGTGCTATGCTTGCTTTTCCTTCCCCAAATTGAAGAGGTCCCTTTTACCAGAAACAAATTCTATTTTTGAATCCCCCTTCTAGTTCTATGAAATGTTAGACAACATTCAACATTTCTGTTGTTTTTTATCCTGTATTTGGAAACAGTGCTACATGGAATAATTGTTTTTCTTGATATTTAAATTTAGAATTTGACCACTTATTATATTTTATTTTCTAAGGAGAAGAAATAAACTATGAAGACCTACAAAATGTTCTGGAAAACATAGGGTTAAGACTCCACCTGAAGGAAAACTCTGTGTTAATGAAAGCTTTGCCACGTGATGGTAAGCATTTAAGCTATTAATGGGATATTTATTCATCCAATAAAAATTACTTGGGCCAGGCATGGTGGCACATGCCTGTAATCCCAGTGGCTTGGGAGGCTGAGTCAGGAGGATCTCAAGTTCAAAGCCAGCCTCAGCAACTTAGCGAGGCCCTAAGCAACTCAGTGAGACCCTGTCTCTAAATAAAATACAAAATACGGCTGGGGATGTGGCTCAGTAGTTGAGTGCCCCTGAGTTCAATCCCCAGTACCAAAAAAAAAAAATTACTTGGTAGTCATTAGGTACTAGACATTATACTACCAATATGAATAAGACAAAGTCCAGATCCTAAAAGAACTCAACGTATAGATGGATATCACATGCAAAAATGTTATATCCTATGGTAAGTACTATGATATTAATAAGTGTGTATTACTGTACAAGAAGGAGAGATTGACCAACTATGCCTAGAGACTCCAAACTTCATGGTGTGAATATTATTTTAAATGAACCTGTGAACTTTGACAGTAAGAGATGTCAAAAACTGAGGTAGAAAGCATTGAAAAAACACGAAGGCTTACCTAACCATGGCAAATTTGGGCAACTTTTAATAATTTCATGTTGATATAGTAAAGAGTATACAGCAGTAGTCACAATATGTGGTAAAATACCTTAAGTCAATCTAAGCAATAATTTAAATACTATCAATGTGTCAAATGATGATGATACAGATAAAGCAAAATAATGGATGTGAAATTTTTTCATGTTTTTAAATATATAAGGTAAGGAAAAAATGTTAGCTACTATATTTTAATGAATCCACATTCATTCAGTTGTGTCTATTAAATAATTTCTGTTTTTAAGGTACTTTTTGAGATTCAGGAAATATGAAGATATCTGCCAGAGTCCTACTGCGCAAAATAAAACTATCCTTGCACTTAAAAAGTTCATAATCTGGGGCTGTGGTTGTAGTTCAGTGGTAGAACACTTGCCTCAGATGTGTAAGGCACTGGGTTTGATTCTCAGCACCACATAAAAATTAAAAAATAAAATAGATATTATGTCCATCTACAACTAAAAAAAAATTTTTTAAGTTTTTCAAGTTTCATAATGTGGTTGAATAAGTATGTCAGAGGTAAATATCTTAAACACTTCTGGATAGAAACATAGAAAACTAAATATTTACATGTATTGCTGCTGCTTTCTAAAATGGTAAAAGGATATAAAAGAAATGATAAGGTATGATCTATGAAGACCAAGAGACAGGGAACGTGATAGCAGATACAGGATGTTAATTAAATTTTGAAAAACGTAGTAGAAGGAAGACCAAAGAAAGCTAAAAACCAAGTCTGAAAGAAGGGTAATCCAGGAAGAATAAAGTCATTTCACATCACAAAACTAAAAGACTCAAGAAATAGGAACCACATCCCTCTCCAGTGAGACCATGTGGTTTATGAGTAAAAACTGGCAGAAAGTCTTTAAAAAGAACAATTTGATCTACAGAACCCTTTCCTTACTCCACATCCAGTCAAGTATCTCTTCTCCATGCAGTATAGAGAATTAGTCTCTAGAGAGGTTAGACCACAGAAACTCTGGGATATCAGACTCAGACAACATTGGGAAGGAGTCCTCTACTGAAAACAGAGAAACTAAGTAAAAGTAGATATATTACATGGTTAGATCTTGCATATTCCCCCCCCACACACACTGGCCTGCCCATATCCTGGTAGTAAAATCTAATGTTCTTCATTCCCATACTGACATCTGCAGCCTGCAACAAAAAAGAAAGATACTGACATGTGCGTTACTGTAATATAAACACCTAACTCTTAGGTGAATCACAGGACTAATAAGAAACACCTCTTACACAAAAGACATAGATAAGAACTAGCATTAAACAAAGATTTTGGAAGAGATAGAGCCAAAGCAGACAACAGGAAAATAATTCAAAACAGTTTTAACTAATATCCTTAAAAATTAATAAAGGCCATAGTTATGAAACAAGAAAAAGGACTTATGCAATAAGATGGAAGGCATAATGAAAAAGTAATACTAATAAAATAGAAAAATGTAAAAGTAGAATGTATTTGGTAGGTATTGAGGATTGAACCCAGAGGCGCTTAACCACTGAGCTACATGCTCATATCTTTTTATTTTGGAATAGGTTCTAAATTGCTGAGGGTCTCACTAAGTTACTGAGGCTGGCCTCAAACTTGCAATCCTCCTGTCTTAGCCTCCCAAGTCACTAGGATTACAGGTGTGTGCCATAGCATCCAGAAAGTTTATTCTTTAAAAAGTAGAAAATTAGAAATTCAACGGAAGGAACTAGATATGTAGTTCAGTGGTAGAGCACTTGCCTAGCATGTGTAAAACTTTGGGTTCAATCCCCAGTACTGTCAAATATGTATATATATATGATATATATATGTAGAAATTCAATGAAAGGACTATTTTCTCTTGAAGTAGTTGTACCTCTTGGCTCTCTAGTTATTTTGGTCCCATGAGCTCTATTTCTCTTGAGGGTGTCATCATTGTGTCTGGAAATGTGCTTTAAGTAATGGCCTAAGGTCAGACTTCAGCCTACATCAAGTAGGAAGTAGGAAGAAGAGGATAAGCCCCAGGGTAGAGAAACCCAGGTACTGTTGATCATTTTCCTGAGCTGACACTGTTCCTGGCTTCTCTGGTCAATTTCACTGACAAAATCAAGAGAAGTAAAATGAAAGAGAGCAGTCCCTCTCGACTGCAGGGTACTGGCCCTGAAGATTGAGGGAGGAAGGACAGCTTGTCAGTCTTTCCCTGTCTGTATTAGCACTTCGCTCCCAAGGGATTTTTGTGCCGCCTGGACATCACCTTTGAGATAGCCACACCCCTGGGCTGGCCTTTTGCTGCTGCTCTCCGTCAAGAAGGGGTGGCAGTGATAACTTCAGAGTGGCAGTGCAGAAAGCACGGGGAGATTTCTTTTTAAGGTTCCCCAGTTTGTCCTTTAACTGCCACTCATAGCAATCCTCCGCTCTAGGCTGTCGCACAGACACACACTGTGGAGTTTTCCATTTCCCAAGGGTTTTGTTGCAGATTTTCACTTGGGCCCTAAAATTCTTAAAAGTTTCCCCCCAGGTTGCCCCCCTGGAGGGGGCAAAAATTCATACTAGTTTGCCATCTATGTGAAAATAGAAATCAACATTTGAATTTCTGTAAAATATGAAAACTGGGATAGCAACAGGAATTGCCTTGGAGAAGAATGTACTTTAATGGGCGCATCAATGGGAGTACCTAAAACAATGTCATTCACTGTCATGTGAGAACCGCGTTAGTTAGTACTGGCTTAGTACTAATACTTAGTACTAATACTCAAAGAATTCCTGTCATGGTCATCAGGACTTTAGCCCATAAATCAGCTGTCTCTTCACTTGTGAGTTGATCTTTATATAGTGTTATATCCCTCAGAAAACTTTTGTGCCCGACCTTAAGCAGCATGGTAGAAAGGAAGAAATCAGAAGAAAGATACGAGAAAGTCATGGTCCAAAAAAGTGGCTAGATTTACTATGTTAAGAGATTTTTCCTGTTGGTCTAATTCTTATTTGGGATAAAAATATTGAAAAATTACAATAAAATTGTAAGAGTTGTTCTTTCTGAAATCTTTGGGTTTTTTAAATTTTTTCAGCAAGTCTATCCATCATTGTAATGTGCCTTATCTTACAGCCGCTGGGAAGGTCTATCAGCATAAGCTGCTGGACGGCATAAGGTCTGTTCCAGGTAAGCGAGACACCAGGTCGCATGGAGACTTCCTTTGTTTTGCATTCACTTTTTAAAAGCCACACATATTTTCAGTCATGACAAATTTGTCAGTTAACTTATTTATTTGATTTTTATTTCATCATTTACTAGTTTGACAATAATTACCTTTGAACAAATAATTTTTTATTCTTCATTGTATTTCCTTTTTATTGGTACTTTTTAGTTATACATAACAGTAGAATCCTTTTTGATCTATTTATGTGAGCATGTAATATTTATTATTCTAATTAGGACCCCATTCTTGTGAATGTACACATCATAGGATTCATCATAGTGTATTCATGTATGTACATAGGAAAATTATGTAAGATTCATTTCACTGTTTTTTCCTAATCCCCCTTCCCTCCCCTTCATTCCTCTTGATCTAACCTACTGAATTTCTATTCTTCCCCTCCCCCTTTATTGTGGTTTAGCTAATCCATCACTGCATCTCAAATCTGTTTTCTTAATATAATGTTTTATTTGTTATTTTTAGGTACATATGACAGTAGTGTATTTAGAGATATTACACATACATGGAGTATAATTTATTCCAATTAGTCTTCAGTTCTTTTCATTTACTAGCAAATGCCATAACTTCATTCTTCTTTATGGCTGAGTAGTATTCCATTGTGCATATGTACCACATTTGATCCATTCATCTGTTTAGGGCACCTAGATCAGTTCTATAGCTTAGCTACTGTGAATTGAGTGGCAATATAACATTGATGTGGCTGTGTCACTATAGTATGCTGATTTTAAGTCTTTTGGGTATATGGCAAGGAGTGGGATAACTGGGTCAAATGGTGGTTCATTCCACCATTTTCTGAGGAATCTCCATACTGCTTTTCAGAGTGGTTGCACCAATTTGCAATTCCATCAGCAATGTATGGGTGAACCTTTTTCTGAGTAGATTTATAAAGACTGTTTCTTGTCAGAATTCACCAGACTTGCCTAAGTCTTTAGTTTTTTCCTTATAAATATCTCATGAGAGCTGTAGTCAGAGCCTTGAGACAAAAAAATGAGGAAGCAGGTTCTTTTCTGGATTCCTGTGACAGTTCTTATCACTTGAACAACTTTGTTGTTCCTTTGTTCATCTTTTAATTAATACATGGACATAACTAGCATTTTTATTTTGCCATTATTATTTAATTCTCTTTGCCATCCTTTTTTCCCTAAGGATTGAAACTTGATGCTAATAAGCTAAGACCGTTCATGGAATACATGGGTTTTAAACTTGAGGAAAAGGAATATGAAGACCTGAAGAACAGTCTGCCCATTGATGGTGAGTTGCTGCTTCTCCTGTGAAACTCCAGCTTCATATGAGAATTTCTGAGAGTATAGTCGGAGATGTGCAGAAGCATTAAAGAATTCAACAGGGGCTGGGGATGTAGCTCAGTGGGTAGAGTGCCTGCCTCACAAGCACAAGGCCCTGGGATCAATCCCCAGCACCACAAAAAAAAAAGAATTCAACAATTCATGCAATGGATTTTATTGCGTGCTGGTATACATAATCTCTTGGGAATATAACAACAAGATGACAGGTTCTCTGACCACAGGAAGTTCATAGTCATGGACTTAAATACTGACCGGTCAGCATTAAGGACCATGTGGTGGTTCCGTAACACTACAGATATATTCAGTGAGATTCTAAAGAAGGAAAGAACTAAGTTTTCCAGGTAGGGGATCAGACAAAGGCTTGTCAGGAGATACACAGAGATTCTAAAAATAAAGGGTATTTAATGCATCAAAAGCACAAATGTGTGCAAAATCACAGAATATTAGGAGAGCAGCAAGTATCTCTCTGTGGCTTGGACATATGCTTCATGTTGTAAACCAGCAGGAAAAAAGGCTGAAAGGTAGGTTGCTAAGATTGGAAGGACCTTGAATCAGACTATGTAGTTTAGCCTGAGCTCAGTAATTTGTGCCTTTCTAAAATATTTGTCCATTTCATCTGAATTGCATGAGGGTGGCATGAAGTTGTTCATTATATTCATGTATAATCCTTTTTTTTTTTTTTTTTTTTTTTTTGGAACCAGGGATTGAACTCAGGGGCACTTAACCACTGAGCCACATCCCCAGCCCTATTTTGTATTTTATTTAGAGACAGGGTCTCACTGAGTTGCTTATGGTCTCGCTAAGTTGCTGAGGCTGGCTTTGAACTCGCAGTCCTCCTGCCTCAGCCTCTCAAGTCGCTGGGATTACAGGCATGCGCCACCACGCCCGGCTATAATCCTTTTAATTTCTATAAAGTCAGTGATGATGTTCTCTCTCCTGATATTTTTTTTTCCTAATAGTTTGTCTAGTCAAAGCTTTGTCCATGTTGTCGATCTTTTCAAAGAACCAACACTGGACTTGTGATGTACCTCAGTGGTAGAGCACTTCCCCAGCAAGTACTAAGACCCTGGATCAAAGCCCAGTACTTTAAATTAATTAATTAACTGATTAATTAATTAAAATTTTAAAATGAAAGAACATCAATTTTCCTAACTGATCTTTTTGTTATCGTATTGATTTCATCTCTAATCTTCTTGTGAGACAGTCTCACTTTGTTTCCCAGGGTGGTCTCAAACTGATGGGCTCAAGTGATCCTCCCACCTTAGCCTCCCAAGTAACTGGGACTACAGACACACCACCTTGCCCTCAGTTCTAATCTATATTATTTCCTTCTTTCCATTTGCCTTTGGTTTAGTTTGCTCTTCTTTTTTAGATTTTTTTGTACCGGGACTTGAACCCAGGGGCACTTACCACTGAGACACATCCCAGTCCTTTTTTTACTTTATTTTGAGACACGGTCTCACTAACTTGTTTCAGCCTTCACAAAGTTGCTGAGGCATCCCCCCAATTTTGACATATTGTGTTTTCATTTGATTCAGTTCAAAATACCTTCTACTTTTCCATGAGATTTCTTCTCAATACATAGGTTATTTAGAAATGCATTGTTCAATTTTCAAATATTTAGATTTCCCAAATTTCCTTCTCCTATTCAATTTTAGTTGATTCCTTTTGAGTCATAAAACATACCTTCTATTATTTCAGTGTTTCAAACTGAATGAGACTTGTTTTCTAATTTGGTTATGATCTATCCGACAAATATTCCAAGGGTCATGATACTGGTCAAGTCTTCTTGTCCTGCTGATTTTCTGTTTAGTTGCTCTATGCGTTACTGAGAGTGGGCAATTAAAGCTTCAAGTTACTGTGCTCAAATTGTCTGTTTTTCCCTTCAATTTTAGCCTTCATACTTGAGGCAATGGCACATCTAGAGCATTTGTCTTTTGGAAAGTCAAACCAATGGCAATGTAGTTGGCAAATTAGAAGGCCAGGCTTAAATTTGAAAGGTATTGCCATAATCCAATAAGAGATGATGAAAATCTAGGAAAGGAAAATGAACTTAATGATAGGAGTCTGACTTGAGAAAGATTTAAGAATTGGAATTCATTTATTAAAATCTAATTTAACTTGGTGGAGGATTATACATGTTATGAAAAAGTAGAAAAAAATTTAGGTAGGCCTGTCTTGACTGGCAAGTCATCAGTCATATCATAAACCAAGAGAATAGTTTCAGTTTTAGGCAGATTGAGTCTGAGATATCTATAACACACTGAGTTACAAATACACATGAAAATGGTTAGAAATGAACAATAATTCATCTTTCTGGGCAGGTAGGGTGGTGCATGACTGTAATACCATGACTTGGGAGGCTGAGACAGGAAGATTGCAAGTTCAAGGCGCTGCTCAGCAACTTAGCAAACCCCTGAACAACTTAGTGAAACCCTTTCTCAAAATAAAAATTAAAAAGGGCTGGGGATGTAGCTCAGTTGTAAAGCACCCCTGGGTTCAATCCCTAATAGCACCAGAAAAAAAATAGTAGTAGTAGTACTAGTAGTTATACTAGTAGTACTAGTAGTTATACTACTAGTACTAGTTATACTACTAGTACTAGTTATACTACTAGTACTAGTAGTACTAGTAGTTATACTACTAGTACTAGTTATACTACTACTACTAATAATAATAATAATAATAATAATAATACATCTTATTTCTCTTTAACTAGATAGTTAGCACTCCACAAATTTAGAAAAACTTTAGCAATGTTAGATAACTGATGAGATTATTAGCAGAACAAAAGAAGAAGAAAAATATATAAATGGTGGTACTATCTGATAGGAAAGGCTTGAAACTAAGCAAATAGAAACAAAGGGAAACAGTATTAAGAGAAATAAGAATAAGATTTTACCTAAGTTTTTAATTACCATAAATAACAAGTTTAAGATGAAAATAGCAAATCTCAAAGTAATTTGTTTTTAACCTCAAGCATATCTAGCACGTATTAGCATGGTTTCATAACAATGCATGATACAAGTATCCAATAAGAAAATTTTCCAAAATAATAGCCCTTTTGGGAAAAATAGCAAAAACTTTGGATTCATGCCACTGATTCCATTGATTATATGGCAATGTGGAAAGAAGCTAGAATTTGGAATCATCCAAACCTCAACTCTAAATGGAAATGCAAAATTGGTCAAATTAACCCTCTGGATCGTATTCCCTTCTGTTAAAAAGAAAATAATAGCTACCTTTCATAGCTGCTCTAAGTTCTTAGCTTAGGTCTACCATGCAACAAACATTTCATAGTAGCTTTCATTACAGTTAATAATAATCAATATACATCCATCTCAGCACAATGCCCCTTAGTTATGCCTTTGCTATGATCAGAAGAAAGTAAATTATATCTTATTTTCCATAGGATATTTTTATTGTTGAAAATATATAATTTCCCAGTATTTTTTTTATCTACCTATAAAAGGACATGATTTTTTCTTATCCCATTTTCTTGAAATGCTACAGTGATTTTGGTTATAGAAGTATTAAACCTCTCCCTGAATGTTACTATTAAAGTCAATGAGCCAACAGGAAATAATAATAGAGATATCTCAGGCTATTCATAAGTCTTCTTGGTCTTGGGCTTGGGTTGTAGAGCTCAGTGGTAGAGTGCTTGCCTAGCATATATGAGGCACTGGGTTCAATTCTCAGCACCAAATATAAATAAGTAAAATAAAGGTTCATTGACAACTAAAACAAATTTTTTTAAATATCTTCTGTGGAACTAACTAAAATACATGAGAATGAATAAGACATATTCCTATGAGGCATTGATCAACTTATGCTGTCTGCTTTAAATAACCCCATTTGAGACAAAAATACAAAATAAAAGTCTAAAAATCAAGAATTTGAGTGTATTTAGTGTAAGAATGAAGGCCTGAGCTATGTTTGATCTGTGAATTGAGTATGGAGACAGGCATATCAATATTCCAAGTCAAATCTTTCCTATTGGAACATTTGAGCTGCTTAAGTTGCTTGCCAGCTTTGTAATCAATACAACAGAGTTCTTCCAGATATGAAAGTAGAGAGGGCTACTTTTCCAGCCTCAGCCTGGCATTCTACTTAGATGGAGTTCACTATCTTCATTAGAATAAAAATGACATTAGAAATATGAAGTACCTTTCAATAATCAAAGCTTTGTCTTTCCACATTTGCCATTTAGAATGAAAACAGGATAGAATTGTAGAGCAAATCACAAAAATGCTGAATTTTATGTTTTATCTCAATATGACTTTATTATCTTTTTTTTCCTCTTCTTTTATCACCTTTATCCTTAAATTCTGTCTTGTCTTACAGATGAGGGGAACATTAATGTTGATTCAGTGATGGATGCAGGGAATCTTTTTACAGGTGAGTTAGATTTTTACTGACTCATTATTGAGTACCATATCCCAAGTATAGAACTGCAAAAACTAACCTTCTAGGAGCTCTATGTAATTGGGGCTTATGTAGTTAGGCCTTAAATAGTTGGATGGAAATACATATAAATAAATGTAATAAAATGTTAAAATCCAAAAGAGAAGTGGAGCAAAATGGTCACTTGCACCCTGAGGAAGAAAGATTAGGAAATGATTTAATAGAGTGTGTAACACACAGCAGATCCTTAAAAAGTGAGTCAGGAAAGGAGCAGAACAGTAGAATTAAGGTACTGAGCTTAAGGTACGATTAAGGTACATCTGCTTCTCCATGGGACAGAACCAAGGCAGAAAGTGTGTAACTGCATAGAGAGGTGAGTGGGTGAGAATTAGCACTCAACGCAAGAGCAGAGAGAATGAAACTTCATGAAAATTAGGAACAAGGGATAATAACAGAGCAAGAAAGAAGCAGAATGCCCTAGCACCTAGCACCTAGCACCTGATGCCATCACTGGAGAACTCTTCCCTCCAAGGAGGTAAAGGAGAATGAGAGTGTCACAGTTGATGCAAAGCCTGAACCCTTCAGACAGCTTCAATAAATAAGAGACTTGGAGTCTCCATAGTAGGTTAGTTGCCAAGAAGAATCTCATAGCATTTCCCAATGAGAACTCTCAGAATGCTATAGCCAAGAACCATCTTCAGGAGGGTCCTATTGTCTGAGATTATACTGCTCTGGAGTTGAAAAACTGTGGCATATTCAAATCTCGGGGTCCCATGGATACTCTGCTACATTAACTGGAATGGAGGCCACCCTAGAGAGTCCTGGCTTACAGAAGGGACATGAATCTGCTGAGAATTCTGTGTGGAGGGGAACACCGGCTGTAATGCAGAGAGAAGTGAAGGACACCACCCTCTGGAATCAGTCCAGCAGCCTGCCCTCTAGGACATGGGGCAGGACCAGTCGTGTGTGGTTTCACATGTGGGGACTGGGGTGCCCAGGGTTAAAGACATGGGTTTTAAGAGTGGGGAACTGGCAGACTGCCATGGCTCCTGCAGTCCCCACCCCAGCACAGAACTCAGTGGTTCCCTTGTCTCCCTGCCACCTTGGAGGCATCCAGGAACCCAAAGTGGCATCAGTATTTGCCCTGCCCTGAGGCGCACAATCTGGGGAAATCTGGAGTGAATATATGTCTGGAAGGAGGCCCCATTCTGCACTAATTAGTTTTGGGAAGGGACCTGCTATGGCCTTGGCCTTTGTCCTGCCCCACACATGAAACCTGGAAGTCTTTGGCTATGTGCCTGGCAGAGCCAGCATTCCACCCTGACCATTTGGAGAGTAGGGCCCACTGCCATTTCGGCATTTACCCCATCCCAGGTACATAGCCTAAAAGGCTACAGAGAGAGCATAGGGCAGGCGTGGACCACTTTCCTCCCAAACTCATTTGGTAAAAAATGCCTGGTGCTACTCACATACTGCCCTAATTCCTTCAGTAAGAAACCACCTGAGGGCTGGGGCTGGAGCTCAGTGGCAGAGCGCTTGCCTAGCATGTGTGAGGCACTGGGTTCAATCCTCAGCACTGCATATAAATACATGAGTAAAATAAAGGTTCATCAACAGCCAAAAAATTTTGAAAAAAAAACAAAAGAAACTACTTGAGGGCAATTTCAACTAGCTGCAGCCACCAAACACACACACACACACACACACACACCTGATAGGTTGTACTTCTGCAAGAAACAGAGTGAAAAAATTCCAGGGCAACTGGAATGTGGTATCAGCAATTATTGTGTTTTTCCTCTCTGATGCTACTGTGTGGTAGGGGGTTTCCAGAAGCAGGATCTCAGACTCCCTCTAGTTCTGCCTGCCTGGGTACAGGTTGACAGCTAGGCGCATGTGACACTCCTTTTCTTTAATAAAAATGTCTGCCAGGGTTCAAGTGGGACTGAATTGTGACTGGAACTAGGCACACTATTCCTTTCAGCTGGGCTGGGAGTGTAGATCAGCAGCAGAGTACTTGCCCAGTGTGCACAAGGTCCCAAGCTTGATCCCTAGCATAGAAGAAAATATAAAATAAAAATAAAAAATAAGCTGGGCATGGTGGCACACACCCATAATCCCAGCAACTCAGGAGGCTGAGGCAGCAGTATCACAAGTTCAAGGCCAGCCTCAGCATTTTAGTAAGACCCTAAGCAACCCTATCTCAAAATAAGAGATTCTGTCTCAAAATTTTAAAAATTTAGAAGAATTGGATATAAATCAGTGGTAAAGCTCTCCTGAGTTCAATCCCCAGTACCACAAATCCCCAGAAGACAGACAGACCAGGTTAAGAAAGAAGCCCCCCAGCCCCACCCAGTGTACACACCTGTAATCCCAACAATTTAGGAGGCTGAGGCAGTAGGATTGCACATTTCAGGCCAACCTGGCAACTTAGTGAGACTCTGTCTCAAAATTTTAAAAAATGAAAATAAAAATAAGAAGGGCAGGGAATATAGCTCAATAATAGTAGAGTGTCCCTCTGTTCAATCCCCAGTATTATGAAAGTCCCTAGAGAAAGACCCTCTGTGGTATCATGACATGTGATTAAGACTATAAAACCAAGATTCTAATGTTTGTACCAAACGACATTTTAATAGCAGTGTTTCCCTTTTTGATTCATTCCCTCACTCTGCCTGTGAATATTTCCATCTAATGACTCACAGCCTAACTTCGATCATCACTGTTTGAGCCAAAAGGCTCTAGGATTATGTCTAAGCAATAGCTAGCATTCTTTCCAGTTTTATTTCATTAATATTTAATTAACAAATGATGCCACATAGGCATTTTCATAATATAGAATCTTCACTCTTCAACTTTTCAACTATTACCATCTTTTACTTTCTGAAGGTGAAAAAGTTGACATTAGTAATCTGGAAGATTTTCTGAAACATGTGGGGGCAACATTCCCAGAAGATAAAGGGATACAGCTGCTGAATAATCTGCCAACTGACGGTGAGCTTTCAGAAAATACAATAGTAGCTTTTGAGGAAGGTTGAACATATGAACTTTTGCAACTAAAACTCCATTTGTAAGGATGTTCCATACCCCCATCGCCAAAACGATTTCCCCAAATTGAGAACTGTTTGCATCCTGAGTTTTATTTTTGAAAGTGAAAAACACTGGGCTAGAGATGTGACTCAGTAGTGGAGTGGTCACCTAGCAGGTTTAAGGTCATGGACTCAGTCCCCAGGGCTGCAAAACCAGAGAGAAAGATATTAGTTTCTAGATTACAATAGTTAAAAGTCTATGCCTCTTAAATTATATCTATACTACTTTAATATCTGCATTATTGCCTGAGTCTTTAATTTTTCCTATGTTACAGCCAAAGGAAGGGTATATAAGAACAGATTGATAAAAGAATTGCAGAATCTTGAAGGTGAGTAGGAAACACAATGTTGTTCTTTCCTCAGCAAGTAAAACAGGTCCTTGAGCTGTACTGTTGTTTTCAGAAACTCTTCCTAGTTGGGAATAGTGGCTCATGTATATAATCCCAGCAACTTGGGAGACTGAGGTAGGAGGATTGCAATTTTGAGACCAGCCTCAGAAACTTAACAAATCCTAAGCAGTTAGCCAAACCCTGTCTCAAAATTAAAAGGGCTAGTGATGTAGTTCAGTGGTAAGATGTTCCTGGGTTCAACCCCCAATACCAAAACAATAATATATAAAAAAAAAAAACTCTTCCTACTTTTTTATTTTCTGATTATTAATCTTGCTATCCCAACTATTTATTAATTCATTGTTTTTCCTTATATGCTTTTGGCGCATGCAGTCACCAAAATGGATTAATTAAGGTAGACTCAAAAACAGTGTTTCTGGGCTGGGGATATAGCTCAGTTGGTAGAGTGCCTCTCTCGCAAGCACAAGGCCCTGGGTTCAATCCTCAGCACCGAAAAAACAAAAACAAAACAGTGTTTCTCAGCCTCATATTGCGTACGCCTGTAATCCCAGCTATCAGTAGGCTGAGGCAGGAGGGTCACAAGTTTAAGGTCACCAGGCACTTAGTGAGACTCTGTCTTAAAATGTAATAAGGGCTGGGGGTGTAGCTCATTGGTAGAGCACTTGCCTAGCATGTGCAAGTCCCTGAATTCAAACTCCAGTACCACAGAACAAACCAGTGAGTTCCAAATGAAGTTCTCTATAAGAATAGCCAGGAAAAAAATTTTTTAGCATTCAGATCAATAGGCCCCTTTCCTGTCATATTGATCTTGATTTCCAGAGACTAGCTGAAACATGTATTATTGAAACATTTCTCAGGTTTCTATTCATAATAGCTAAGAAATGGAAACAACTTAAGTATCAATCCACTGACAGACAAAGAAAATGTGGTACATATGCACAATGGAGTTTTATTCAGCCATAAAGAATAATGAAATTATGTCATTTGTAGGAAAAGGGATTGAACTGCAGAGCACTGTGTTAAGAAAAATAAGCCAGACTTAAAAAGTCAAGGGTTATATATTTTCTCTCATATGTGGAAGTTAGAAAGAAAAAAAAGAGGGTGGATCTCATTAAAATAGAAGGAGAAACCAGTAGGGTAGAAGAAAGGGAATCAGGGGATGGAGGAAAGGGGAAGGGAAGGTACTTAGGAATGAAATCGATCAGATTATGTTGTGTCCATCTATAAATATGTCAAAATGAATCCCACTATTATGTATAATTATGTACTACTGATAAAAATATTTAATGTGGTATATATATGTATATATACATATACATATATATATACATATATATATATATAATGGAATACTAGTCAGCCATTAAAAATGAAATTCTGTCATTTGCAACAACATGGAGGGAACTTTAGCTCTTTATGTTAAATTAACTAAACCAAGCATAGAAAGACAAGTACCACAGGATCTCACTTATGTGTAATCTAAAAACACTGATCTCACAGAACTTCTAAGTGGATGGCAGTAACTAGAGGCAGGGGAGAGTAGAAGATGGGATGGGGAAAATTGATCTGTTGGTGCTAAATTGCAGTGAGACAGGAATGAGAAGCTCGAGTATGCTGTTAAAATAGAAGGGTAACCACAGATAATGCTAATGAACTGTACATTTTGAAAAGCTAGGAAAAAAAGTATTTCGAATGTTTTTAACAAATAAATAATAAATGTTTGAAGAGATAGATGTGTTTAGTCTGATTTAAACATTAAGCAATGTATGTATGTGTGTATAAAAACATCACATTACCCTATTTTCAATAAGTACAATTTTTATTTTTTTATCTATCAGTTAAAAATAAATTTAATTTCTTAAAAAGTTAGGGGATCATGATGAAGTAAATCCATAAGCTTTCTTTCTTTGTTTCTATTTCTCCATTAATTAGCAAGCTTAAAAAAACTATTGTGCAGACATATTTATAAAGGTTGATTTTGGTCTTTGCCATGCCTTACCAGAAACCCTGAATTCCTCACTTTCTTCTAAGTTCTTCTAAAAGCCAGGTTGGGGGGATAGCTCAATTGTAAAGTATGTGTTTAGCATGTATGAAGCCCTGGGTTCAATTCCAAGCATACACACACAAAAAAATTCTCCCAAAAGTCATGACAGAATCCCATAGATCAGGATTTAAGAATTCCTAATTGTTCTTCATTCTCTTCATAGTGTCAATGTCTAAGCATGAGCTAGAGAGACCCACTCTTCATATCATTACAAATATTTCTCATATTTATCCCCTTTTTTCCTAAGGGACAAAGGTGTCTTCAGATAAGGTAGAAACTTTCATTAAAAATGCAGGAATTAATCTCAAGAAGAAGGAAATCCAGACACTGAAGGAGCGTCTACCAGTGGATGGTGAGAATTTTGAAAATCAGTGTACCCCTTAGTAAACCTTTGGGAATGAGTACAGTGAGTTCAGTGTAGAGCTAGAATAACTGAAGATAAGGTGTATATAAAAAAGAGAAAGAAAGTGAGAGAAAGAAGAGAAGAAAAGAAAGAGGCCTTCAGCATAGCTACCAAACTGAGCCTGGTGGCTACCACTTGTGAAGAACAACCAAGAACACTGCCAGTGTGAATGGGAAGTGTTACATGTCCATGTGACACCGCAGGAAATGCCAAGGCATAATGAGAATGCTTAGAGTACTGATCTTGTAGTCACTACTGTTGATCCAGCAGTAAGTAGCAATGACTAACAACACATAGTCCTGGCGAACACAAGCACTATGCTAAGCACTTTCCATAAACTTATTGAATTTTCCAAACAATTCTATAAGGTAGGGGTTTTTTTACCTCTGATTTTACCGATAAGGAAACTAGGCACAGAGAAATCAAGTAGTTTGCCCAAAGTCAGAGAGCTAGTAAGTGATGGAGCCAAGCAATCCAGCTTGGCTCAGAAACCCTCTTAACCATTTTGCTCTACTACCATGAGTTACTGGAATTAATCAACTCAAGTCTTTACGTATTAATGTCAAGAATATAATTAATTAAACTTGGCATATATTACATGGTTTCATGCTAGTAGATCTGGGAAAAGTGAATCAGGAAATTTGGAGAGACATCTCCCCCAAATGAAGTAGTAAATATATAAGATTAATCCAAGTCAATTCACATGTGCTTTTCTAAATCTATAGTACTTTTCATTCTTTCATTACATTAACTTTAATGCTTACATGTATCAGGCACTAACCTTTGCCTTAATAAGAGGTAAACAGTTTTACCAAAAAATGACTTCTTATTTTTTAAATCCCTTACATAGCTTTTAATCTACCAATACAATTAACATTTGTAGATTTTGTGGTTTTCCTCATTTTCTAGTATATTGTAACTGCTTTAAAGTGTGAAACTATTAATATAAATTTAGTGGCATGTCTTGTTCAACTGTGTAATCATCTGGGATAGGATAGAGGTCCAATAGGCCTCGGTAGAAATAACGGAAGACACACAACATTAAGAATGTGATGGCATTTGTCCTTTACAGGCACAGAATTTTATCAGAAAAGATTCTTCCTTATCCTACTTGAAAATCATATTAATAATAATAAGATATGAAGCTATAAAAAATACCAAAAAAGACTGGCATAATTGGAAAAGCATAAAAAAGAACAAGCAAGGATAAATTCTGCATCTAAGAACCTGGAATACATAGTTGACTTTAAAATTAATTCATTCTCTACAATGCATTTTGCTATTACTTTTATTTAATAAATGTTTACATAGCATTGATCTTGTGCAATCTTTAAACTAATGTCTAGGTAATAGTAGGAATGCAGAGTGATTCTTGGTATCTCACTCTCACAGGAAATCGCCATCTCAGGAGAATTACAAATAATACAACAGTACAGATGTGTTTGAGCAGTGAGGTATTGGCATCCTTGATCAAGTCATAGTGGAAAATGAGAAAATGGCAGTTTTCATGTCCTGCCTGTTAGAAAATAGCATGCTTTAACACCATCCCAAACTAGTATTTCTAGTTTTACGAACTGTTTTGAATGTGTCCATTGACCTTCAGCAGCTTCAGACTTTAATTTGAGAAATACTGAATAAAGAAATTAAGTACCTGGTCTATGAAGATATTTTCCAATTGAGAATGGTCATTGCAAAACAAAGTTTTGTCATCATAAGTGGACTTCAACTGAATATATCAACATGATGACTATCATGTTCACAGCCTGAGAACAGCCAGACAATCATGCCAATACTCTGATCTTTTAGCAGCTCCCTTGGTGCCAATGTGATTATAAGCCTAAAGGGGCAATTGGCATTGACAAATGGAAGTGCTGCTTTTACACAAAATTATAAATTCTCAAAAATTCTGACCCCCCTGAAAAGACTAACTTAATAGATAATGACTTGTCCTGAAGGAAAGAATGCTTTCAGCTTTGTTCTTGCATTATGCAATGTGGATTTTTAGCTTATAGGGTAGATAGCAGTAGCTATGTTAATTAAGTTGATGAGGAGCAGATATGAAAAAATAATAAACTTCTAGGGAAATGTTCTTGACTGAATTTGGGGTTTCTGTTTCACAATTTAAAAATATTATATTTTATAAAACTGATGCTTTTTATCTTAAAGATAAAGGGAAGACTGATTTGAATGTGTTAATGAATGAAGTTAAAAAGATTACAGGTGAGTGGGATGTTACAATTAGTATTGCATTGTGTGATCTTTAAGTTTCATGTTGAAATATATCTTACCACAATAGTACTTCCTCCATTTATTCATTTAACTACTATTTAGTGAGTATTTACTACATCCAGGCATTATTCTAGGGATTAAGATACTTCAGTAAACAGAACAAAAATCACTGCCCCCATGAAGTTTTCATTCTGGTAGGGAAAATAAGCAATAAACAATAATCATTTTACACACACACACACACACACACGCACATTATATAGTATGTTAGAAAGCAACAAATACTATAAAAAGTAGAATAGCATAAAGGAGACAAGGCAAGCAGGATGTGCTGGGGAGACAGGGAGCTTGTGTTGTTAAATAGGAAGTGACATTTGAGCAAACACTTGAAGGAAGTGAGGGTGTTGGCCATGAGGGGATTTCTATGCTGACTGCTGCAGACAGAGGGAACAAGGACCAAGACCCAAAGGCGGGAGCATTGCTGGAGTATCTGAAGACCAGAAAGGAGGTCAGTACTAAAGATGAGTAAGTAAGAAAAAAGGAACAAGGGATGAGGAGCGGTAATGGGTGCAAGATCGGTCAGGCCTTTGAAAGCCCTACAAGGACTTGGGCGTGTTTTCTGAGATAAACAGAAACCCATTGCAGGGTTTAGAACAGAGGCATGGTGTTTTCTGGCCAGTTTCTAATCAGATCTTTCTGGATTCTGGGTGGAGAATAGACCTGAGGGAGTGGAAGGAGGACCCTACAGTAGAAACAGAAACTATCCAGAGTTTTTAGTGTCGCCAATGATGAAGAAGATGGCGAACCAAACCAAGGTAGAAAGCAATGCAGTTGATTAAAAGTAGTATTTTAAAAAATTTTCCTGATGGATTAGTTGTAAAGTACTAGATAAAGGAAAAAGTCTTCCTTCTTTCTAAGAATTCTAAGATTTTGTGGGGCAGGAGTACAGGAGATTGAACCCACAGGTGCTTAATCACTGAGCCACATCCCAGCCCTTTTTGTTTGTTTGTTTTTATTTTGAGACAGAGTCTTCCTAAATTACTTAAGGCCTAAGTTTCAGAGGCTGGTTTTGAACTTGTGGTCCTCCTGCCTCAGCCTCCTGAGTCACTGGAATTACAGGTGTAGGTGTGCGCCACTGTCCTCTAAGCTCTAAGATTTTTTTTTCCTTTTTTTTGGTCTATAACAGTGATAATGATAGACTTACATTAACTGACATGAGAAAAGTTAGCAGTAGTTCAAATTCAGGGTGGAAGAAAATTAGGATTTCTGTTTGGTACATTTTGAGGTCAGGGAGACTTCCAAATTCAGATATCATGTATAAAGTTACTAGACCAACTTAAATTTAGACTATGTAGGGTAAAAATATGAAATTTAAAACCATATGTATATGTAAGATCGGAGGCGCGGGGAGGGGGGGTGGTGCAAACAGGAGTCAGACAAAAGCAGCCGAACCAAGCTTTATTGTGATTTGGCTCTCTGGAGAGATTCCCCAGCCCTTGGGGTAAAGGTCAGAGTGGAGAGCCAGAGAAAATTTCGTGTGCCCCCGGCCGCCCAGGGTCTTTATAGGCCCGAATGGACTGAGGGTCCTGCTGAGTGATAGGTGGATGAGAGGGTCAGTGGGGTTTATCTGATTGGTCGCTCTGGCACGCTGCCTGCTGCCTGTTGTTTTCCGCTTGCAGTGGGTTGCCAGTTGTCCTGCTCCCTCCTATCCAGCCGCCCAAAACCGACCTAAGGGTATACAAATGATATTTAAAGTCATGAAATGGAATAAATTCACCTGAGGGAGTATAAGTTGTAAAGAGAAGAAGGCTAAGGAATAAATCCTGGAGCACTTCAAGATCAAGAGTTCTCAAAGTAAAGGAGACAAGGAATAACAAACACATAGTTGGAAAACCAAGAGAGTCAAGCACAATGGTGCACGCCTATAATCCCAGCAACCTGGGAAGCTGAAAACAGGAGGATCACAAGTTTGAAGGCAGCCTCAGCAACTTAGTGAGAGCCTGTCTCAAAATAAAAAGTAAAAAGGGGTGAAGGTGCTGAGCCAGGGTGAGTGGCACGGGCCTGTACACCCAGTGACTCAGAAGGCAGAGGCAGAAGGATCACAAGTTTGAAACCAGTCTCAGCTACTTAGCAAGGCCCTAAGTAACTCAGCAAGAACCTGTCTCAAAAAGGGGGGACTAGGAATGTGGCTGTGCCTGTGGCTCAGTGGTTAAGCACCCCTGGGTTCAATCTTGTGTAGCAAAAAAAAAAAAGAAAGAAAGAAATGAAAAGAAAACCAAGAGAATATTGTATCCTGGGAGAAAAATACAGGATATTAAATTGAGTTTTATGAACCCAGACAACAAACCCTGAAACAAGGATTCATATGCAGGTAGTTTACTTGTGAGGGGTGTGGTGTAAAGAAGTCTGACTAAAGTAAATTGGACAAATAGTAGGAAAAGATTTAGAAACAGTGTGAATATCTGAAGATTTCTTCTGCAAAAGAAGGAAAATAGTGAAATGAGGTGGTGAAAGTGTTATCAAGGGAGGGGCTCTTGCTGGTTGCGGTGGCGCATACCTGTAATCCTAGCCACTAGGGAGGCTGAGGTAGGAGGATTGCAAGTACCAGCCTCAGCAATGTAGTGAAACCCTGTTTCAATAACACAAAAGGGCTGGGGAAGTAGCTCAATGATATTGCATTTGCATGGCATGTCCAAGACCCTGAGTTCAATCCCCAGGAGGAAGAAAAAAAAAGCTTCTTTTTTTAATTAAAGAAATAAAAGGGATGGTCAAGTGCAAGAAGTCATGATTTGAAAAGAGGAAAAAAAGATGTTAAGTAGTCATCAAGAGTGGGGAAGTTAATAGACCAGCAAAGTATAATGTGGTTGCCCAGTAACAGTAAGGATTCATTTGAAGTTCATTATCATAATTTAAAGTGAGAATTATCAGCACAGTTTACTTTGGTTCTATTTCAGCTAGCATAGGCAAAGGTTAAGAGAGACATATTTAATCTGGAATGGGGTTTTGTCATATATGGAAAGCAAGAATAGAGCAATTTAAATCCAATCTTCTGCAAGATTTAAACACAATTGCCAATTTTGTTTGCTCACCACTGCTTCTAACTTTCTACTTTCTTTTGGGTTTAGTTTTAGGTTCAGTACCTCCTTAGTTATTTCAGCAAGGGTAGGTCCTTGTCTTAAAATGTTTTTATTTTATATGCATCCTTGGATCATAATTTGACCGAATCTAGACTTGTAGACTGTCATTTTACCTTAAAACTCTGAAATCTGATGCTAGCATCTGAAGGAAAGTGTAGTGAAGCTCTTTCCACAAGGTAAAACTGAAAACAGGCTTCAGCCATTGCTTCCGGAAGAAACTTTACCTTCCTGCCTTTCAGGCTCGCTCTAGCACCCTCTATTGTCAGAATTTAAAGGGACCAGCTAGCAAAGCAGAAATGTGGTTTGCAACTGAATTTTGAAAGACGATTTTCCAACCCTCCCAAAGCTTACAGTGTGACTATATAATATAAATTCATTCAAAGTGAAACATTACAGCTTTCATTGTCATTTTTAAATATGCTGTAATTCAGGCAAAACAGGAGGAAGGGGAGTGGGATAGAGAAGATCAGAGGAGAAGGAAAAGAAAGAAGAAAAAGAAGAAGAAACCTATTATAATAGTAGTTGAATTATTTATATTAGCCATAAAACAGCATCAAAATTACCAAGAAATTATACAATCCCTATTTTGCTTATTATATGGTATTATTTTATAGTTATGAGAGATTCTCTTTTACTTAGGTTGAAAGAAAATTTCTGACTTTCCTCCTTGACTCCAAAAAAAGCTACGCAAGGTTTCATTGCACTTTGTTCTTCCCCCTACAGCTAATAATGATGAATTTCATATATATATTTATATATGTATATATGTGTTAATACAATATTAAAATATTATATAATTCTATATTCTCACCTAAGGCTGATTCTCTTTTTCTAAAGGGAAGAAGATTCATACTGGGGATGTGAAAAATATTCTTAAAAAAATGGGAATAGAGATCACAAATAAAGAATACAAAAAGCTGCTGAAAACTTTGCCCATTTCTGGTAAGCATTTAAGTGTGTTCTACTTCACTGGTATCTAAAAATTTATTTTCATTCAACAAACATTTTTGAAGATCAGTTACTTGTACAACACTATCCTAAACTTGATTAGGATAGTGCAAGAGCAAGAAATATATCCATTTCTCCAAGTTCCTGGGAAGATTGGTTTTAAGGATGTACTAGTAATCCTAATGTTGGAAACATTTTATGTCAACTTAAAATATTTTTTAAAAGACCCAGTCTGGGTTGGGAATGTAGCTCAGTAATAGAGCACTTGCCTAGCATGAGCACCTGGGTTCCATCCCCAGTGTAGCTTGGGTGGGGAGACCAGTCCTGGCTAACATTTCTAAAAATCCTGATCTTTTCATTTACATTTTTGGTTTAGCAAACAGGGACTCTCCAGTCAAAAGTCCTATCATAGGAGAAACAAGTTCTTTAGGCGATACAAGATGACAGGACAGAAGTGTAGGAAAGCTGAAGAAAGAAAAAATGAAGCCAAAAGAGAAGAGAAAACAGGAAAGAAAAAGCTATGCATATTTCACCCTTACTAGGGTGCCAGTAGCAGTTAGCTTTGTATTCTATTCAATGAACAGGTTCACTGCAGTGAGTTTTTCTAAATATCTTTCATTTCAGTAAGAACTAATTGTGATAAATTTCTAAATTTTCCCTTCCTGTAAGTATTAACATTGATTTTTATAATTCTCCAAAAACATAATTGTGTTTTATCCTACAGCTGATAAAAAGGTATTTGAGAAAGAATTAATGGAAGGTGTGAAATCCTTCAGAGGTGAGTGAGAAAAAGAATAAAGACAATAATGTTCAAGACTATTCTCAAGGGCTGGGTTTTGCTTAGTGGTAGAGTGCTTGCCTAACCTGCACAAGGCCTGAGATTCAGTCCCTAGGGCTGCAAAATAAATAAAGTGTCCAATTCAAGGCTGGGGATATAGCTCAGTGGTAGAGTATTTGCCTAGTAAGCATGAAACACTGGGTTCAACCCCCAGCACCACAAAACATAAATAAAGTGTACAATCCAAAGAATTTTAGTATAGCAGAAGTAATCAATTTTAGAATTTCATCACCCCAAAAGAAATTCTTCTATGATATGTCTATATACTTCAGATGAGTTAAACAAGGAGAAATCACATACATAAACCCTATAAACCTTCATATTTAAGACTGATTTAATAAAGGCCGCCAAGAGTTTTCAGTAATTCTTCCTCATTCCTCAGAGTTCTCCTTTATGTGCAATTACATATGGGAAGTAATTTTTTTTACTATAGCAAGTTTCAAATTGTTTTTTGGATCAGCATAACATTATTGGTTGTCATCTTTCCCAACTCATTAGAGTAGCCAAACTCTGCTTTTTTTCCTCAGTATAAATTTCTCCCAGAAATTTAATAATGGAAGTATATTCCTGACTCCCACATGACTTACAGTTTCTTTGCACTTTTGTTTCTAGTTAGGGGTTGATGCCTGCATTTGTCATTGTACAGCATACTTATCTATCTACTTTTTTGTTGTTTTTATTAAGGAGGGAAGGTTAATGTCTGTGACCTAAGAAATGTTCTACAAAGCACTGGGTTCACCCTTGAACCAAGAGAAATCAAGGACCTACAGACTTACATACCAGTTACTGGTGAGCATTTAAGACATTTATAGCCTGTAGACAATGAATAGTTTACTCTGAAAGCAATGAGGAAAGAAATGTTAGGGAGGGAGAAACTGGAGGCAGAGGTACAATTTAAGAGGCTCTTGACAAGGATCTTACCGAGGGAGCCACACTGGTGACATATGGGGAATCTGATTTGATGTGGTAAATTATATGATTACCAAAAACTCATAAAAATGGGAGGGGAAAGACAGCAGAGAGCAGAATGAGGAGAGAATGGTGTTTAGAACATAACAGTTGAATTGAGGTACTTTCTGGGACATTCAGTATCAGACAATTGAAAATGCATTCCCTAATTATTAAAGTTACTGATCTTTAAGAAAGGTATCTAAGTAGTAGGAAGGCCCGGTCCCCTGTGTAGGTGCTCTTAGCAGTGCTGTTTCTCAAGCGGTGGCAGAAGTCACTACAGCACCAGGACCAGTCCAGTTCATGTTCGTCCATGGACATTTCTGTCTCCTCACTTGGCTGTGGGAAATCCAGCTGCAGTGACTGAATCTAATGCAAAGAGAAAAGGAACAGTTCTGTAAACTCTTTATTGGTGACTTAAGCTTCTAAACCACAGAAAAAGCTTAACAAAGTACTATGAATAATGGGGAAACTTAGAGACTGTGTGGTTATGAGGGATCCTACAAGCAAAAGATCAAGAGGATCTGGTTTTGTAACTTTCTCATCCATGGCTGAGGCTGATGCTGCCATGACTGCAAGAGCGCATTCAATTGATGGGAGAGTAGTTGAACCAAAATGAGGTATAACAAGAGAGGAGTCTGGAAAACCAGGGGCTCATGTGACTATAAAAAAGGTGTTTGTTGGTGGAATTAAAGAAGATATCGAGATTTTCTTCTTAGCCACCTGAAGTCATGTGTGTGGTCTATTTCAACACTGGGATCCTCAAAAAAACGATGATGTTAGGCATGGAAGGCAGAGAAGGATCGGTGGTGAAGGCCTGGGGCTTGCTCTGGTTTTGCTCAGCTGATGAAGTGCCACATTCGTCTTCCGACTGCAAGATTTAAAACAGGGTTCAAGGTATTCGTTTCATCTACACCAGAGAAGACAGACTGAGTGGCAAGGCTTGTTGAACTTGATTCAGAAGATGAAGTCAAACTGGTCCTGAAAAAAGACAAAGAAACTATGGGACACAGATATGTCAAAGTATTCAAGTCAGACAATGTTGAAATGGATGTGGTGTTGAAGCATACTGTTTCAAATAGTCCTGACATGGCCAATGCTGGCTTTGTATGGCTTAGAACACTCCCCTTTGGATGCAGCAAAGAAGAAATTGTTCAGTTCTCAAGATTGGAAATGGTGTCAAATGGGATGACATTGCCAGTGGACTTCCAGGGAAGGACTATGGGGAGGACTTTGTGTAGTTTGCTTCACAGGAAATAGCTGAAAAGGCTCTAACAAAACACAAGGAAAGAATAGGGCCCAGGTATATCAAAATATTTCTTAAATATTCAAGCTGAAGTTAGAACTCATTATGATCTGCCATGAAAGCTTGTGGCCATACAGCTACCAGGTACCTATGACAGACCTGGGGTTGGCAGAGGGTATAACAGCATTGGCAGGGAGCTGGCTTTGAGAGGCTGAGGCATGGTGCTTATGGTGAAGGCTATGGAGGCTATGATGCTTATAATGGCTTAATAATGGCTATGGATTGGGGTCAGATAGATTTGGAAGAGACCTCAGTTACTGTTTTTCAGGAATGTCTGATCACAGATATGGGGATGGTGATTCTACCTT
This sequence comes from Glaucomys volans, assembly GCA_020662805.1. Classification (NCBI taxonomy): domain Eukaryota; kingdom Metazoa; phylum Chordata; class Mammalia; order Rodentia; family Sciuridae; genus Glaucomys; species Glaucomys volans. Next base: position 177,391 of record JAJEJO010002340.1, read on the forward strand.
CCAGAGCACAACAGGGCACTGGGTACACATGTGGGGATTACCTTGCAGAGCTACTGAGAATGACATTTAGTTTTTTCACCACTCAACCCTGTGAAAATACACATTGAGATTGGTCCTGATGGCTGAGTAACTGGTGAAGCAGATGTCGAGTCTGCTACTCATGAAGATGCTGTGGCAACTATGTCAAAAGACAAAGCAAATATGTAACACAGATATGTAGAACTCTTCTGGAATTCTACAGCAGGAGCAAGCAGTGGTGCTTATGGTAGCCAAATCATGGGAGGCATGGGCTTGTCAAACCAGTCCAGTTATGGTGGCCCAGCTAACTGGCAGCTGAGTGGTGTTATGGAGGTGGCTATGACGGCCAGAGCAGCATGACCAAGTTTTACAGGAAAACTCCAAGATTTTCAATCAAACATGGCATAGGTAGCCAAGGAGCAATGACAGCAGCTACTACAGTAGTGGAAGCCTTGCATCTAATGAGCATGAATGAAATGGGAGGGATGTCTAGCATGTCCAGTGTGAGTGGTGGATGGAAAATATAATTGATTCTGATCAATGACTCTTGGCCAACTTTTTTTAAAGAAAGAACAAAACTTCTGTTTAACAATTTTTACAATCCAAGCTTGTGATTTTTGCTTCCTCTGTAAGTGGGAATCAGGATTATTTGAAAGACTTAAGGTTCAGTATTTTTTGAACAGAGCAGTCATTCAGGATGTAAGAGCAAAGTTGAGTAAACTATAACTATTAAAGAATTTTCAGTTTTTCTCATTAGTTATGTTGTAGGATGTACTTAAGCAGTAAGTATATTTAGCTTAAGATAATTGAATTTTGTTAAATGTTGCTCTTACACCACATTACATTGAACACTATTTGGATGCATGTTGAAAGACGTGCTTTTTTGCAAAACTCAATATAGGAGCTGTCTACAATTAAAAGTGAAACATTTGGCATGTTTGTTAATTCTAGTTTCATTTAATACCCTGTAAGGCATGTAAGTTTAAGCTTTTTTTTTTAAATTAATGGGGAAATTTTGAGATGCAATACCAATACTTTACGATTTCGGTCTTGGTGTTTGTATGAAATTCTGAAGCCTTGATTTAAATCTTAATTGTATTGTGATTTCCTTTTAGATGTATTGCACTAAATGAAACTTGTCAAATAAATCTTCCTGTTAAAAACTGAAAAAGAGAAAATATCAAGGCTGGTAGCAGTGGTACATGCCTGTAATTCCAGCAACTTGGGAGGCTAAGGCATGAGGATCTAAAGTTCAAGGCCAGTCTCCACAATTTAGTGAGGCCTTAAGCAACTTAGCAAGATCCTATCTCAAAAATTAAAAAAAGGCTGGGGACTTAGCTCAGTGGTAGAGTACCTTGGGTTCAATCCCCAGTAGGAGGAGGAGGAGGCGGAGAAAAAAAGAAGAGGAGGGGGAGGGGGAGAGGGAGGGGGAGGGGGAAGGGGAGGAGGAGGGGGAGGGGGAGGAGGAGGAGATGATTCCAGGAACATCACCTTAGAGATTACTTTGAAGAATTTAGAAAGGCTGATATCACTGAGATAATTGCTAATAGGCAGTCTGGAAAGAAAAGAGACTTTAGCTTTGTTACTTTTGATGACCATGATCTTGTGGATAAAATTGTATTGCAATAATATTACACCATCAATGGTCATAATGCAGAAGTAAGAAAGGCTTTGTCTAGACAAGAAATGCAAGAAAGTCCAAAGTGTGAGGAGTGGAAGAGGAGGCAACTTTGGTTTTGGGGATTCCCCAGTGGCAGTGGAAATTTTGGACCAGGTCCAGGAAGTAACTTTAGAGAAGGATCTGATGGATATGGAAGTGGACATGGATTTGGGATGGCTGTAATGTGTACAGAGAGAACTTGGAGGTGGTAGTTTTGGAGGTAGCCCTGATTATGAAGGAGGAAGTGAACCTGGACGTGGTAACCAGTGTAGGAGCTATGGAGGTTATGACAACTATGGAAGAAGAAATTATAGAAACAGAAATTAAAATCATTTTGAAAATTATAACCAGCAACCTTCTAACTATGGTTCAATGAAGAGTGGAAACTTTGGTGGTAGCAAGAAAATGGGGGGACCATATGGTGGAGGAAATGATGGTCAAAGGAGGCAGGGGAGGAAGTAGGGGTTATGGTGGGAGGAGCTGTTACTGAACTTCATTCTATTTGCCATGGCCTTCACTGTATAAATAGGAGTGGATGAGAGCCCAGAGGTAACAGACAGCAGGTTATTGAAATAACAATGTTAAGGAAACTCCCATCTGTCATGCACAGATATGCAGTGACATGGCAGAAGACGCAAGAGCAGATGCAGAAAGCCATTTTGTGAATGGATTGGATTATTCAATAACATTACCTTACTGTGGCAAAAGGGTTGTAAACAAAAAAAAAAAATGCCTTTGAGACAGTTTCTTAGCTTTTTAATTATTTATTGTTTCTTTCTAATGGTCTTCGTAAGAGTGTAGAAACATTCCTTCTTTTGATAATGTTAAATTTTTAAGTTTCAGGTGACATATGAAATCTTTTTTTAAGATTTCTCTCCAAGTTTTAAAAAAATAGTTAGCCAAGATCATGATATAATAAGACATAACATGTTTCCTTTTAAAATTTTAAGTGTGTGTGTGGAGTTAAGATGTTGTTATACATTTATTATTTAATAAAATAATTCTAAAGGAAAAAAAAGAAAGGTATCTAAAAATCATAAGACCAACCAGCAGATTAAAACAGTGCCTCAGAGAGTCTCTATCGAGTACACAAATACTAAAAGAATGGAAAGGTACAATAAGGGAATATTTAAAAATAAAGAATTAAATTAAAGAGTAAGATATGGAAGAAAGAGATAACAAGAGCCTGCAAATGTGAGGCCTTGGTTCACACTCAGTATGAAAAAAAAAAAAAAAAAAAAAAAACGGAAGCCACCAAGAGCAGTTCTCGTTGGAAAGCAAGGGAGTGGGGGAGGAACACTAGTATGAGCTAGGGGGCCAGTTGGGCCAACCATCCTGCTCCTTCCTGGTGTATGATCCAAATTACCAAGTTGCCTGCACCAGTGCCTTTCCTTTACCTGCAGACGAGCCCTTCTTTTCCACTGGGGTGAGGAGATCCTCCACAAACCTGGGATAAACCTTAAAGAAAATGTCTAGAAGAGCTCTGAGGATACTCACATATTCAGGTGTCCATTTTAAGCACCTTTTAAAAATATTTTATATAAAAAGTTTCCCTGTCTAGTACCATCTGTTCAACACCAAATGGAAAAGCAGAGACTGCCAGCACTTTTCTTGGTCTTTCTGTCCTCTCCCTTGATGTGTTTGCTGTCCCCTCACCCCTCCCATCCATTCACTGTTGGGATGGTGAGTGGAGGGCACCATGCAGTTCCGAGGCAGTCCAGTGTGATTCCATGACCAGTTGTTTTTGTTTTTAACTGTTCTTCCAAACCACTAGGTGTTAGGAAATTAGGGGGAAAATCAATTCTCACCAATGGTTGCTGTTATGATTAAATCAATAAAGATCTTGAAAAAAAAAAAAAGGTAAATCCACAAAGGCCAAACATTGTAGCATACACCTATAATCCCATCAATCTGGAAGGCTGAGGCAGAAGAAGCACAAGTTCAAGGTCAGCCTGGGCAATGTACTAAAAAAAGGAGGAAAAAAGATGTAACCAGAAGGATATAGACTGGTTTAAACAACAACAACAAAGGTAGTTTGGGGGCTGAGTTGAAAGGACTTAGACTGAACAAGAGGAAGGTAGTTTTCTTCTTTAATGAAGAAATCACTAAACTCCCCACTGAATTTGGGAGTTAACATTTGATGCAAATCACTGAGAATCTTTAGCAGTATGAAGGGCTAGTTTCAAGTTTATTTAAACAGCATAGAATTCCAAGGACTAGAACGAGTATCTTTTATTAGGACAGGACTTCATTATTCAAGGATCTAAGTCCTGAGTTTTTGAAGTAATTTCTTGATTCATTCAACATTAAATATATATGGAATGTCAATGATATGCTAGCATTGGTTTAATATTGCTTATATACCTGGCAAATTTCTAGACATTGTATTTACTAGAAACTAAGAGTGATTAGAGGCACAAGAGAAAAAGAGATATGTTGTCTGTCCTCAGAGGTTCTTACAGTCTAGGGGGAAGGAAATGCAGAATTGCAAGAGAACTAGCAAATTTTGTGGACAAAGATCTCTGGGTTTAGGACATATCCTAAAATTGGATAAGGCAACAACACATAAGTCAAATTCTTGTCTGTTATTGTGTGTATCCTCTAACCCAGGGATTCTACAAATTTTTGGTCTCAGAACTCTTTGTGTTATTTTTGTTGACAATCTCAGTATCTATTGTATTAGAAACTAAAGCATATATTTTAATAGTATTTATATATTAATTCATTTTAAAATAATAATGAATCTTTTACATGTTAATTTTTAAAGTATTGTATGAAAAATAATATTTTCCCAAAATAAAACAAAAAATAATGAGAAGAGCATTATTTTACATATTTGTAAGTCAATTTGGTGTCTGGCTGGACTCTCATATGTGTTTCTGCATCCAGTCTATTAGGATATGTTGTTTTGGGTGAAATAAAGACAAGCCACCTTTACACAGTTGTAAATGGTGAAGGAAGGAGTATTTTAATAGTCTTTTCAGATAATTAAACTTTTATTTGCTATTACCTCAAAACTCAATGAGTGGTAGCTTCTAAAAGTTTATTATAATATGGGATCGGAAACCTCATCAGTGACCTTTTTATACTTGGTTTAATTAAAATCCATTAGTCTATCTTATACTCTCATCTCTACCTGTGCATAATTTTATAACACCATACTTTGGCCATTTGGAAGATATTAATTCATTGATTATACAGATCTTCCAAATATTGACACATTTAATTAATTATTCAATATTTTTAAATCACGTTTTTTATCATTTGTTCTACTTAGTTATACATGACAGCAGAATGCATTTTGATTCATTGTACGCAAATGGAGTACCACTTTTCATTTCTCTAGTAAGTCACATTTATTAACAATACTACCAGTCTCATCAAAATAGTGTTTAAGTACTGGGAATCTGTCAATTCACAGTGCACAGATAAATTTTCCAAAATTCAAGTTTTTATTTGAAAGTTTGAGCTCTACCACTAAAACATCCATTAGCAGTTTTTCTTAAAATAAGAGGCTTGCTTTGTTCATTTTCAAGAATATGCCTCCCAAATACCCAACCCTGAAAAACTATATTTCATTCATCAGTCATTTTCTCAAGTTAAAATGGTGTTCCATGAAAAAGTAGCTAGTTTGCTTATAACTCAATCACAGCAAGTTCATTTTCTCAAGAAATCTTCATATTTCAGTTGTCACTGGAAGTACTTTGGGCATACTTCTGATTTCATTACACAGAATATTAAAAAGGTGTGTACTCAAGGGTTAAGATTTAACAAAATAACTTTTATTGATTTATTGAGAACATTATTTTCCATATTTTAATTGGTGCATTATAGTTGTACATAATGGTAAGATTTGTCGGTACATATTCATACATGCACACAAAATAATAATATAATTTGGCCAATATCATTTCCCAATATTTTCTCTTTCTTTCTCCTCTTTCCCCTGGTCTCATTCTCTAGCCTACTGATCTCCCTTCAATATTCATGAGATTTCACTTCCATACACTTTTTCTTTCTTTTCCTTTTTCCATTCTAGCTTCCACACATGAAAAAAAAATGTTCCTTGACCTTCTCAGTTTGACTTATTTCATTTAACATAATAGTCTCTATCTAGTTCCATCATTTTCCTGCAAATTACAAAATTTCATTTTTCTTTATGCTGAATTAAACTCCATTGTGTATTTTTACCACATTTTCTTTATTCGTTCATCCAAATATGGATACCTAGGCTGGTTCAATAGTTTGGTTATTGTGAATTGTGCTGCTATAAACATGGGCATGCATGTATCACTGTAGTATGGTGACTTTTTAATTCTTCAGGATAATACTGAAGAGTGGTATAGGTGGGTCATGTGGTTGTTCCCTGCCTAGTCTTTTGAGGAACCTACATACCAACTTCCATAGTGGTGGTAATAATTTACAGTACCACCAACTGTGTAAAATTTTTCCTTTTTCTCCACATCCTCTCCCGCATTTATGATTGATTGTATTCTTGATGGCTGCCATTCTGACTGAAGTGAGATAAAATCTCAGTGTGGTTTTGACTTGCATTTCCCTAATTGCTAATAATAATGAACATTTTTTTCATGTACTTGTTGGCCATTATTTTTCTTCTTTTGAGAAGTATCTGTTAGGTTCATTTGCCCACTTATTAATTGGGTTGATTTTTTTTTTTTTTGGTGTTAAATTTTTTGAGCTTTTTATATATTCTGGATATTAATCCTGTCAGAAGAGTAGATAGCAGATTTTCTCCCATTGTATAGGTTCTCTCTTCACATTCTTGATTTTTTCCTTTGCTGTGCAGAAGCTTTTTAAGTTGATACTATCCTATTTATTAACTCTTGGAATTATTTCCTGAGCTTTAGGAGTTCTATTGAGAAAGTGATTTCTTATGCCTATATTCTAGAGTGTTGACCCTATATTTTCTTCTTGGAGTTGCATGATTTCTTGTCCAACTCCTAGACCTTTGATCCATTTTGAGTTCACTTTTGTAGCTGGTAAGAAATAAGGATCTAGTTTCATTCTTTTACATATGGATGAACAGTTTTCTCAGCACCATTTATTAAACAGGCAGTCTTTTCTCCAGTGTATGTTTTTGGCACTTTTGTCAAGGATCAGATGACTCTCTGTTTGTCTCTGTATTCTATTCTATACCATTGGTATTTGTGTCTGTTTTTATTGCCAGTACTATACATTTTTTCTATAGTGTAATTAGAAGATAGGTATTGTAATTCCTCCAGCATTGCTTTTTTGGTTTAGAATTGCTTTGGCTATTCTGGGTCTTTTATTCTTCCAAATGAATTCTAGAACTATTTTTTCTAGTTCTGTTAAGAATGTCTTTGGCATTTTGATGGGGATTGCATTGAATGTGCATATTGCTTTTGGTAGTGTGGCCATTTTAACAATATTAACTCTGACCATTCGTGAACATGGGAGTGGGGGCTTTCCATCTTCCTGTGTCCTCTTCTGTTTCTTTCTTTAATGTTCTATAGTTTTCATCATAGTGGTCTTTCACCTCCTTGGTTAGATTTATTCCCAGTTTGGTTTTTTGAGGTTTTTTTTTTTTTAGACTACTATGAATGGGACTTTTTTTCCTGATTTCTTTCTCAGCAGATTCATTATTAGTATATTTATTTTTGTATGTTTGTTTTATAACCTGCTACTTTGCTGAATTTGTTTATTAGTTCTAGCAGTCTTCTGGTGAAACTTTTTGGATCTTCTAAGTGTAAGCCCTTATCATCTGCAAACAGTGATACTTTGACTTCTTCCTTTCCCATTTTTATCTCTTTTATTTCCTTCTCCTGCCTAATTTCTCTGGCTACAATTTCTAGTACTATATTAAATAGGAGTGTCTTGTTCCACATTTTAGAGAAAATGCTTTTAGCTTTTCCCCATTCACTGTGATGTTGGCCTTGGGTTTTCCATAGATGTCTTTATGATGTTGAGGTAGGTTCCTGCTATACCAAGTTTCTTCAGTGTTTTTGTCGTGAATGGGTGCTGAATTTTGTTGAAGGCTTTCTCTCCATCTGTTGAGATGACTAAGTGATTTTTGCCCTTAATTCTATGTATGTCATGAATTACATTTATTTATTTGCAATGTGTTAGATCATCCTTGCATCTCTGGGATAAATCCAACTTAGTTATGATATACAGTCTTCTTAATATGTTGATAAATATGATTTGCCAATATTGTATTAAGAATTTTTGCATCTAAATTCATCAAGGATATTGGTCTGTAGTTTTCTTTCCTTGATATGCCCTTATCTGGTTTTGGAAGAGTGTGATACAGGCTTCATAGAATTAATTTGAAAGTGTTGCATCCTTTTCCATTTTATAGAATAATTGAGGATCATTAGCATCAGTTATTCTTTAAAGGTCTGATAGAATTCAGCTGAGAATCCATCTGGCTCTAGACTTTCCTTCATTGGAAGGCTTATTATTACTGCTTCTATCTCATTATAACTTATTAGTCTGTTTAGATTTTCTGTGTCTCTTGATTCAATTTCGGCAAGGTCATGTGGTTCTACTAACATGTCCCTTTCTGCTAGATTTTCCAATTTCTTGGAATATACATTTTCAAAATAGTCCTTAATGATGCACTGGATTTCTGTGATGTCTGTGGTGATTTCTCCTTTACATCTCTAATTTTATTAATTTGGGTCTTCTTTTTCTCTTGAGTATTTAGCTAAGGGCTTATCAATCTTGTTTAACTTTTCAAAGAACCAACTCTTCATTTCATTGATCCCTTTTATTGATTTTTTTATACTCGGTGTCCTTGATTTTGGCTCTGATCTTAATTATTTCCTTCTTTCTACTGGTTTTGGAATCCCCTCCTCCTCCTCCTCCTCCTCCTCCTCCTCCTCGGGTCTTGAGATGCGTCATTCAAGGTTGTTTATTTGGGAACATTCTGATTTTCTTATATAGACACTGATCTATAAACTTTCCTCTTAGAACTGCCTTCATAGTGTCCTAGAGGTTCTGGTATATTCTATCACTATTCTTGTTTGATTCTAAGAATTTTTTAATTTTTCCCCAAATTTCTTCATTCAGCCATTCATCATTTGAAAGTCTATTGTTCAATTACCATGTTTTGGGACTCAGTGTGTAGAATGCTTGCTTCACATGCAGAAGGCCTTGGGTTCAATTCCTAGCAACTCCCCCCAAAAAAAAAATCACCATGTGTTTATGTAGTTTCTTTAGGGTTTTTTTGGTATTGGCTTCTAATTTAATTTCATTACTATCTGATAAGACACAAGGAATTATGTCAATTATTTGTATTTATTAAGAATTGCTTTGTGGAGCTGTGGTTGTGGCTCAGTGGCAGAGCGCTTGCCTAGCATGTGTGAGGCGCTGGGTTCAATTCTCAGCACCACATATAAATAAGTAAAATAAAGGTCCATTGACAACTAAAACCATTTAAAAAAAAAAAAAAAGAATTGTTTTGTGAACTAAAATACAATCTATTTTGAAGAAATTTCCATGAGCCACTGAGAGGTGTATTTGGTTGTTGTTGGATGAAATATTCTATAGACACCATTAATTCTATTTGATTGACAATATTTTAGACTTAAAGAGTCTTTACTGAGTTCATGTCTGAATGACCTATCAATTGGTGAAAGCCGTGTGTTGAAATCACCCAGTATTATTGTACTGGATCTGAGGCTTTATTTCATGCAATGTCATTTTTATGTAATTAGTTGCACCCACATTTAGGGCATAAATATTTACTATCATTACATCTTCGTGTTGGATTGTACCCTTTACCAATATGACATGACCGTCTCTGTCTCTTTGGATTAATTTTGGCTTGAAGTTTGTCTTGTTAGATGTGAGAGTAACTTAGCCAACTTAACACCTCTCTTTCCTCCCCCTCTCTTTCCCCATGCTCTCTTGAAATATCCCTAAAATTCAACAACTTTTCTATCTATTAAGTGCATTTCAATTCTCTCTGGCTGTGATTTCTATATTTAGTGCCCAGTCAACTTTATGCGGGGTGAACCCCAAATTGATCATGTGTCAAACATAACAAATGACCAGCATATCCACTTGACAATACACACACACACACACACACACACACACACAGAGAGAGAGAGAGAGAAGAGAAATTTTAGGTTTCTCTAACCAGAATCTTCTCTTCCAAAAATTTCTGATTTTAACCAGTGATTTCTTCTTGTTAGGCAACTATGTGAAAAAGAAAGTGATAAGTAGGCCAAATAAATTCAGGAATAGTGTATATTGTAATGAAGGAATGATTCTTCAAATGTTAAAAGAGTAACCAGAGAGAATATTCAATGGGATCCTTCATTGAGACTAACATGGAGAAATATGAATGCCTTCCCCCAATTTGATATGTCAATCGAGACATGATCATTTTCTTTGTCTTAGATAAATTTGCCTTCAGCTTCCACATGTATCAGTACATAGTCATACAACCTTGAACAAAAAACAGCTCAGAATCTCTGTTAAAATAGAAATCAGTTTCAGCCCCTATGTTATGGGGCACTTGTGAAGAACAGATGAGAGAATAAATGTGTATGAGTTTTATAAACAAAAAAAAAAAGATGTGAGAGTAACTATTCCTTATGTGGGGGCTCCATTTGCATGATATATCATTTTCCATCATTTCAGTTTCAGCCTGTGGCTGACCTTGTCTATAAAGTATGTCTCTTGCAAATGACATAGAATTGGGTCTTGTTTTTTAATCCATTCTGCCAGCCTATGTTTTTTAATTGGAAAGTTGAGATCATTAGCATACAATATTATAAAGAGGTGTTTATTAATTCCTACCATTTTGATTTATTTCTAATTTTTAATTTGATCCTGCTTCTCATTTGCTTAGCTATTCTTCAAATGATATATGTTCATTTTTGAGCTCTGGGCTTTGCTTTTATTTCTTTTGTATGAAGTATTTCTTTAAATATTTTCTGTAGTGCCAGCTTGGTAATAATGAATTTGTTTCATTTCTACTTACCTTGAAATGTTTTTATTTCTTCTTGCATTTTGAAGGATAGCTTTGATGGATATAGCAATGTTGGTGGACAGTTATTTACTTTCAGGACTTGGAACACATCATTCCAAGTCCTCCTGGCTTTTAGAGTTAGTGGTATGAAATTGGAAATAATTCTAATTGGTTTGCCCCTAAATGTGACCTGACATTTTTCTCTTGAAGCTTTTAAAAGCTTTTAAAATTCTATTTTTGTTTTGTATGTTAGGCATTTTAATTATGATGTGTGGTGGACAGTTTCTTTTTTGATCTTGTCAGATTTGGGGTTCTGAACACCTCCTGTATCTGGATGTCCATCTCATTCTCAAGTTTTAGAAGATTTTCTGTTATTATTTCCCTAAAGTGGTTATCCATTCCATTATTCTGCATCTCACAACTCTTGTCAATTCCAGTGATTCTTAAATTTGGTCTCCTGTTTGTCCCAGAGTTCTTATATATCCTGATCATGCTTATTTGTTTTCTTTACTAAATACTGTCTGTTCAAGGCTGATCATGTTGTCTTCCAACTCTGAGATTATCTTCAGAGACAATCATGGTCTACTGTATTAGAGAAACTCAACTGAACATTTCATTTGCTTTATGTTTCATTTCCAAGATTTTTGTTTGGTTCTTTTTTCACATTACTATCTCCTTACTGAATTTTTCATTCATACCCTGTACTGACTTCCTTAACAACTGACCTCATTCAGTTGTTTTTCTACTTCTCTTTCAATTATTTGATCATTTTTATGTTCATTCTTTTTAATTATTTATTTGATATTTCATCTACTTCAGTATCTTTATAGTCAGTTGCTGGTGAATTCTGAATTTTAGGAGGAATCGTGTTACCTTGGTTGTTTTTCTTTTATGTTTATTGTGTTCCTGTGTTGACTTTCATGCATCTGTTGGGATGTCTTTCTCTTTTACTCTTATGTGTGGGCCTTTTTAGGTCACTGCCTTTTCCTGCCAAAGTATCCTAGAGTGATCTAGATTGAGACCCCCCTCAGAGATGTGGTCCACAGACTTTGTGTTAATTCTGTGTTTTTGCTATAGAAGTTAATGTCCATGAGTGGGACCTAAAGGCCCGCCCCTAGCTGTTCCTCTTAGGGATCTGGTTATTAGTGTCTTTGTCTCTTCTTTGTATTAAAACATAGCTGAAGTTTAAACATCATTAATTTGTGCACACTATCTTTGGTTCAGCAGCAGAGTCTCTACCTTGTGAACTCATGGTGTCTATGTAGTTTCCCAGCACCTCACAGAAAAGAGGAAAACAAACAATAGCAACAACCAGTGCAAACCATATACTTTATTAAAATAGATGCCTGGTGCCTACTATGACATCTACACCACCACCACAAAAACAGGAATGGTGGAGTCAGCAATTGCCAACATTAAAAACAATAGATGACTATGAATTATTTCTGGCATTAAAATAAACAGTAGGTATCTGCTATGTCATCCACAGCACTAATAATTGTTACAATATGAATGGTGGGAGCAGGATTTATAAAAACCAAATAGTTATAAAAGATGGAAATTATACAATTCACTAAGAGAAAAGAAAATGTAATAGTAAGGTAGAAAAGGGAAATGTTCAAAATGTGAACAGAGAGAATTTAAAAGAAATGTAGCAAGTGATGATTCTAAAGAAGGAGGAGGAATAATAGGAAAAACAAAGGGAAAGAGAAAGTGAGAAGAAGGGAATTTGGCTATTAATGGAAGAAGAAAGAAGAGAAGGAGAAATAAGAGAAACAAAACCAAAACAAACTAAAAACCCTAGCCCTCAAAATATAAGGCATGGAAAAATAACTATTGTAAAAAAATGCTAAAAATGAGAAAAAAAGAAATATGTGTATTGTACGTATGTCTATGAACCAATCATCACAGTAAGGATACACCACACACCAAAAAAGAAAAAGAGAGAGAGAAAGAGAGAGAGAGAGACAGAGAGAGAGAGAAAGGAAGAGGTGGGCAAAAGAGTCAACAAGAATGGATAGTCACTGCCTATGCCCAACTGTCTTTCTTTCCATTTTTTTCTTGTACTATGTAGTAAGAGAGAGAGAGAGAGAGAGAGAGAGAGAGAAAGTGCAAGCACTGAGTGTTGTTAACCCCTTCCTGTTCTTGTGTTGCCCACCAAGCTGCCAGTTGGAGTGGCCTAAAACTGAAGCTGGTTTTAATAGCTTTAAGCTTTCCTTCTCACCACAATAAGATAGGATGGAATGGGAAGTACTGTGAATTGAGTTTGCACAGACCAGATCAATGCACTCCCAGGATGGGGCTGCTGGCAGAGTTCTATGAAGAGAGTTCTGGCAGGTGGGGCTTAGGTCTAATCAGACGTTAATGATTTTGTTGCATGATATCTGCTCTGGAGAGATTAGGTCAGTATGCTCCTAATGCCAGGCAAATGCTGATCTCTGCTGGGAGTCTGAATCTCAGGAGCCTTCCAAGAATTCTACTCACAGGGCAGGGGAGCCAGGCCTCCACCCACTCTGCTGCCCATGAATATAACCTTTCCAGGCTTAGTCCCTGAGTGTATTCACACCTCCTGGTTCAATTTCACAACATTCTTCAGCTAGTCCTGTGAGTCACCTGACTCAAAGGAAAAGCGTGTTGGTCTCTCTTGTTTTCTTGACTTGAATCCCCTGGGAATGTTCTTCTTGGTGTTTGTTTAACTCGGGTTCTTCACCCTAGGTCACATGTTAGGCACTTGCCAGGGAGGTATGGCAATGTTTGCTACGGTCTTCTGGGCTCCTACAGCAGCAAGCTGAAGTGTGACTTCCTGAAGGTGGTTTCTGCCTCAACTCTCCACTTGCCAGTTGAGAAATATGGAACATTTTCCAAATACTGTGCAGCCTCTGGATCAGCTAATTTCAGGCTGCTTTTCTGCTTTACAGGGTTTTCCATGCCAAATCTGACCATGGTGTTTCTCTCTGTGTTATCCCTCCCCTCTGTGGTGAATCCCTGCTGCTGCCACTGCTACTCCCAGATGGATCCAGTGTACTCTTTTTTGGTTCTTTGTTTAATGCACCCAGATTTCTGAGTCTCTAAAACACTCTGTCCACTATTAAATTTTAATGAAATTCCTCTTTCACTCACCTTGCCGAGAAGCAGGACTCCCACTGCTTGTATCCTGACCATGGAACAACCGCTTTATCAAGGACGTTCTCAAGTGAAACTGACATTATTTTATAAGTATTTACAGTTAAATACAAAGAAAAACACAATGACTGCCAGTACAGCTGGTTGCCACTGCCTTGATTCATGCAACAATGCCAGCAGTTTTACCCAAATTTGCTTTTGCACCATTAGTGCAAATGCCAACACTTTGAAAAAGGCAGAGGGTCTTGAGTGGCTCCAGGGGTCCATGGACCACACTTAGAGAACCACTGCTCTGACATGCCTCAGCCTTCTATGTGGTGCAAAAGAAGTAGGTCTGAACAGTGGAGGATTGACCGGTGGGATAGAACTGACTTCAGATGAAACCACACACACAATAATACTCAATAGATGCTTAACGGCTACTAACTTAGAGAAGAAAAAAGTTATATTAGTTGAACAGATATATTCTTAGAGCTTAAGTCTTCTTTTCTATATGTTTCTGTGGATTAAGAATAACAATAAAAGTTCTAGAGTATAAAAATTTATATAATTCCTTATACCATATTTTAATTTAACAATTTTATATCTCACTATTTTCATCTCTGAATCCCAATTATGAATTTTCTTACAGAAGATGAAAAGGTTGAGTTAGATGTGTTGATGGATGCAGCAAACCATTTTATGGGTGAGAATTTTTATATTATAAAATTGAGATCTAAACCTTTGTAAAGAATTGCCTTTTTAAAGCAGTAGCTTACTTCCTCCAGCAATCACTGATATAAATTCATTCTGCTCTTTTGTCTATTCGTTAATAATTTTGTCTTACAGCAATTTAGATTATTAGAAATTTAAGATAAATTTTGGATACTTTCAAAGAGAAGTATTAACATCTTCAATATTTGGATCAGTAGTGCTTGTTTCACTGGTATTTAAAGAACCAAAATATAGACGAACACAGCAAATTTCAATGTAAAGTTTTTACATCAGGATATATGGTTACTATGAATAGTTAGTCCCAAAATTCAAGCCATGAAGTAATAACAGAGATGTTACTTTAAGCTAGAATTATGTAAATTCTTTTTTTATTTATTTTATTTTTATGTGGTGCTGAGGATCAAACCCAGTGCCTCACATGTGCTAGGCAAGCGCTATATCCCTGAGCCACAATCCAGCCCCTGAATTATGTAAATTCTTTATGCCCTCTGTCTTGGTTCATTCATGCAACTATAACAAAATGCCACATGATGTATGCTGTGGACAGAAGTATAATATTTGAATTAAAAGATTCCTTTCATGGGGGCTGGAGTTGTGGCTCAGTGGTACAGCACTTGCCTGGCAGGTGCAAGGCCCTGCGTTCGATACTCAGCACCACATATAAATAAATAAAACAAAAGATCCATTAACAACTAAAAAAATTCTTTCATATACTGAATTTCAATGTAATTAACTTCTATGTAAATAAGTTGGCTCATGTATTATACTTCATTCTGAAATTTAAAATAATGCTGTATTTCATTATATTCATAATCTGGAATAATTAAATACCTTACTCTGTTCATCTAAAACAATTCCCATCTCTCCAAAGGAGAAAAGGTTCAAGCCAGTGACATAAAAAATGTGCTGGGAAACATGGGAATCGGGATCACTGAAAAGGAACAGTTGAAACTGTTAAAACCTCTGCCCATCTGTAGTGAGTATTTAGCATACCATCATGGTATTCAGGGAAATGATGTGATGTTGTGGGCTTCTGGGTGAGAACTCTCAGGAATACCCTAAAGGAAAAAAATGTAGTACTGGTATTAGAAACACTGTTCTTGTTGCTTTTATTTTAATTTACAAGTGAGAAACTTCTCTATTTTGCATTCAGCCAGTGATCCGTGCTAAATATTTAAATAAAAATTAAAGAAATTTAGCACGGATCTCTAAATATCTCTATTGTATATCCCACATCCTCAGTCTCTCCTCTGAGGGCCCTTCTATATCCCCACAATCCAACAACTTAAAAAAAAAATGGTAAACACCTGAGATCAGGGGGCCTCCAGGATCATGTGCTTGTACTGTCATTCTCTGTTCTGACTTGCCTAGGATCACCTGTAAACCCTAGAGGCCAGCCTGTGGTCACCTGTGCCTCCTGCGTGATCCCAGGGACCTCCTGTTTCCGTCAGCTGTTTCGCTGGGGTGACTAAATGATCCAATCAGAACAATTGTAGAGGAGGAAAAGTTTATTTGAGGGCTAATGGTTTCAAAGGTCTTGGTCCGTAGAAGGCCAGGTCCATTCCTCAGGGGTCAAGATGAAGCTGAACATCATGGCAGGAGAGGGCGGTGGAGTGAAGCAGCTTACATCACAGTGATCAGGAAGCAGAGAGAGAGAGACTCCACTCCCCACATACAACTATATATATATACTACCAAACCACACCCCAATTCCTACCTCCTCCAGTTACACCCTACCTGCCTCCAGTTAGCACTGAGTTAATCCCACCATGGATTAATTCACTGATTAGGTTAAGACTTTCACAACCCAATCATTTCTCCTCTGAACCTTCTCACATTGTCTCACATGTGAGCTTTTGGGGGACACCTCACACCCAAACCATAGCACCTCCATATAGACATCCTTCCCTGGCCTCAGAATTCCCGTACCCAGTTGTCCCCCAGATAAGAGCAAGCCTGCACATTGCCAATGGGGCTGGTGCCCCTGAAGGCAGAAGCAGACAACTAGACAGCAAATGTTCAATATCCATCTGAATTCTCCTCAAATAACTTAAGGCTGTGGCCACTTCGTTGTGTCTGGCATTCCCCCCAGTTTGATCTCTCAAGGGAATTGCCTCTTTCTTAGTACTTTGGTTCTGAGAAAGCAGGAAGGAGATGCAAATGAACTTATGGAGACTATTGGAGAGACAGGTGCCAGGCACTGAGGGTTTCTTCAACACTTCAGATGTTCCACCACAAGACGGAGACCTCTGCGGAAAGATAGGACCCATGAGGATAGATTGTTCTCTGTTTCAATTAAATTTCACCTCCATTTATAGAGTTTGTTTAAAGAACAAAACATTTCTTTAATTTTTATTTAAATATTGTTTTATCACTATTCAAGTTGATAACTTTAAATCATCTCTTTCTAGGGCCTACCTTTTGGGCTAAACATATAAGCATACCTCATGGGCCCACAGCATAAGCAGGGAAATTTCCAGAGGGAACGACAGGGGGTCAAAGTGCAACAAAAAAAGAGAACAAGAGGGCTGGGGTTGTGGCTCAGTGGTAGAGTGCTTGCCTCACACATGTGAGGCACTGGGTTCCATCCTCAGCACCAAATAAAAATAAATAAAATAAAGGTATTGTGTCCATCTACAACTAAAAAAAAAATGTGAAAAATGAGATAAAAAAAAAAAACAAGAAAGCAGAAGAAAAGCACCCATGTGTGCCTGTTTATAATACTCATCAGCCCTGTGTTTCAACGAGGGGACAGACTGACCATATTGAAGCAGTCCTTATCCTCTATTATCAAGGGCAAAATAGAATAATATTTTATAGATGATCATATAAAATGTCTTAAAATTGTAGAGTCTCTTATCCTTCTTTGACTTGAATTTAACTATATCTTGCAGCAGATGGCACAGTATATATGAAAAGATTACTGGATGGTGTGAAGTCTCTCAAAGGTAAGAATCATGAAAACAGCAGCTAAAATTGTTGTGCCTTGCATTTGCTTTTTTAAATTTCTCACTTATTAGAATTGTGCCATTCCACTATTCTACTACTTTTCTGAGTCTGAAAGTATGTGTCTTAACCAACTCTTCTTCTTTGGGTATAACGATATTTGAGAAAATCATTGTTAGTAATTTTCAAGCTTTGCTTCCATATAGGTTGGTTATCTTTATTATAATTCATCAGATTTGTCTAATTCATCCTTTATCACATCCATAATCACTTCAATTCAGTTACAGCTCTGTGCTGAGGGAGCATTTTCTCTTCTCAACTCTGACCCTGACGATCTGGGTTCATCTAAGTAGCCAGTATTTTACTTTCCACTTAGGGAGAGGCATCCATCCTCTCAAAGCTAGCATCTTCCTGAAATTATTTGTATTTCTTATATTCTAAGGAAAAAGAGTGCATTTCAGTAATCTGGGAACCATTATGGAGAATATGGAACTCGAGCTTGGGGAAGAGGAATACAAGGACCTACTAAACCATCTGCCAATTGATGGTAAGCGTTTCAGATACCATTGTACTTGGGAGGAATCAGGGCTTCAGTGTGTGGCCTTCTGAAAGTAAACCTATTTTCTAATCTCTTTGAAAAACTAATGAAATATTTCAAACATACATAAAAGCAATAACAAACATCAGATGCCCAATAGCCAGAGTTAACAAATGTTATCATTTTGTCATATTTGCTTTATCCATTTTCTCTCCTTTTTCCCTTCCTTCCTTCTTTCCCATGTATAGCTTTTTTAATAAGATAAAGTTGCATTGATGACTCAATAAGATCAATTTAGCTAGACAAACATGTCAAAGAGGCAAAACTAGCATAATTCATTAAGAAGAAATTATTAAGGGATTAGCCCCAAGCTAAGATTTCCTTATTAGAGAATACTTGGATTCTAACCCAGAGCAAGTGGTTCCCCCATTAAAAACCTGATGAAACAAAACAAGTTTGCATCAGAGACACAGAGCACATCTTTCAGTAGAGCCAGCACATGCCAATTCAAAAATAATAGTTCTTCTCTCCTAATTCAGGGTTTTTCCCATCAACTAGTGATTGGCAGGTGTATCTAAGGTAGGCCACTACTACCTACTAACACCTTCCATGCTACCCTTGCCTATAGTTGCCCTAACATAGAAAATAGTTTTGGCCTAGCTTGTAGTTTAACACTTCACTCTCAGGGCTGCAGTTGTATCTCAGTGGTACAGCCCTTGCCTGGCACGTGAGAGGCACTGGGTTCAATCCTCAATCCTCAGCATCACATAAAAATAAATAAATAAAGCTATTATGTCTATCTACAACTAAAAATATTTTTTAAAAAACTTTCACTTTCCCTGGGCCTAACAAGATGATAGTTATCCATAATTTTGTCTGGCTTCTCTTCCTATCTTAAAAAAAAATCATAATAAGTTACTTTTAAATTATGATATTATCCCTACATATTATCTAGGGAGTCTTCAAATGCTTCCTCCTAGAAGAGGTATTGTTGCCAAAGGTATTTTTTAGAGCCCTTGATTTTTTTTTTTTAATGACAGTATTTTTTTCTTTTCTCTGTCTTTCTCCCCTCTTTTTCTCTCTTTTTTTTTTTTTTTTGTAGTACTATATTGAACCCAGAGGTACTCTACCACTGAGCTATAGCCCAAGCCTGTATTTCATTACATATTTTGAGACAGAGTCTTGCTAAGTTATTGAGACTGGCTTTGAACTTGAGATCCTCCTGCCTCAGCCTCCCAAATCACTGGGATTACAGGTGTGCACCACCATGCTTGGCTTAAATGACAGAATTCTTTTTCCCTAATCCCACAGCCTATTTCTGTACCACTTGCATTATTCATTTGTTTAGCTAGTACAAACTAGCTAAACTAGTGCAAAATACAGAACTAAAGTGGAAAATTTCTATCTGGTGGTATAAAAAAAATTAAGACATCATCCCAAGTCTCAAATAGGTCTTGAGGCATAGAAATAGGGAACATAAGCAAAATTTAGAGAGTGAGACTGCATGCTGTTAAAGTTTAAGGATTATCTGCTTGTATAAATAAATAACTTTTAGATTTCAAATTCAATCATGTCTATTGAAATATGCTCTCCTTATGGGTCTAAAAGAGGAAGAAGCCTAAGAAAAGGAACTACTGTTAAACTCTTCTGTCTCAAAATGGTATTAGTTAAATGAATGTTCACTTTAAACTTATATCTTGAGCGGGGCACAGTGATGTATGCCTGTAATCCCAGTGATTTTGCAGGCTGAGTGGGGAGGATCATTTTTTGAAGGCCAGCTTCAGCAACTCAGCAAGACCTTCAGCAACTTAGTAAAATCCTGTCTCAAAAAGTGGAAAGGAGGGCTGGGGATATAGCACAGTTGGTAGAGTGCTTGTCTCACATGCACAAGGCCCTGGGTTCAATCCCCAGCAGCATTAAAAAATAAATAAGGGAAGGACTGGGGATGTAACTCACCAGGGGTAAAGCACCCTGGGTTCAATCCCCAGTACCAAAAATTAAATTTACACTTGATCTTTTTCTTTCCTCTGTTTCATGTTTATTTTGAGTTAAAAGAGTTACTAGAGAAAATTGTGAAAAACAGCTGAACTGTAACCCTTTACATTATAAAGTACATTTTTTCATGTCACTTTTCTAAGATTTGATCTTGGTGCCTGAATTATCTTTTCTTACAGAGAACGAAAGTGTTGGCTTAAATGTGGTGATGGATGAAGCAAAAACTTTTACAGGTAAGTGAGAAGTTAGGGTAGGAAGGGCATTCATTATTAACTAAGACCCAAATGCTTTATAGGAAAGAACTGGAGAGAGAGAGAGAGAGAGAGAGAGAGAGAGAGAGAGAGAGAGAGATGTAGTTATAGATGGATATAATACCTTTATATTTTAAATTTATCTTTAAATATCTTAAATTTATTTTTTATGTGGTGCTGAGGATTGAACCCAGTGCCTCACATGTGCCAAGCAAGTGCTCTACCACTGAGCCACAACCCCAGCCCCAGAATAGGATTTTAAAAACAGTTATTTTCTCTTCAGGCTATTTCTGACATGCCAAATTGACTCCTCTACAAATTTAACAGTGAAATGTTTGTTTCATAATCCTATCTGATTTTGGATCTTTACTATACAAAGCTGTATTATGTAGAGTTGTGAACAATAATGTTTTTCCACATCACCACTGTTTAAACAAACAAAATATAACCCAGTACTGTTCAATATCAAGCTGAAACTTTGGTAGTATAGTTACTACAAACGGACCCCAAAATTCAGGTGATATGATGGTATTCAACTTGTGTCTGGAATTATATGGACTTTTCTTTCTCTTAACTTGAAACTATAAATATTCTTTCTAACTTAACTACACAGTCACATGTCCTTCGAATCTATGTAGTTTAACAAGCTTCATTGTAATTTGCTCCTCTAATTAAAGAGAATGTCACATAGGTAATCATTTTCATAATTTGAAATTATTAGGCTATTGTAAAAATTCTTCATGTTAACAATTCCTGTCTTTCTAAAGGAGAGAAAGTTGATGTCAGTGATCTGGGAAAAGTGCTGAGGAAAATGGGGCTAGTACTCACCAATGAGGAGCAAAAGAAGCTGCTGGAAACTCTGCCCACTAACAGTGAGTATTTAGCATGCTCTTTGAAGTTAGGCTTGAAGGACTCAGATGTGAAAATTTCTGAAATTATGCATGTGCTTGTCCAGTAAAACCCACTTTAGAAAACACAATTCTCACAAGAGAAGAAATCTTGTTTCCTGTTTTTGTCACTTATATTTTACTGACTGATTGATTGGCACTGGTGATTGAACCCAGAGACGCTCTACACTGAGGTACATCCCCAGTCCTTTTTTTCATTTTTTATTTTGAGATGCAGTCTTGCTAAATTGCCAAGGCTAGCATCAAACTTGAGATCCTCCTGAATTGCTAGGATTACAGACATGCACTACTCTGCCCAGCAGGTGATTTATATTTAATACTGAAAACTAGCAACATCTTTCACTAGTCTCCACCATCAAATACAAATTTTTCTCTAACCCTGGGGGCATTGCTTAATTTAAGTCATTTACAAAAAGAGGAAAACTAAGGAAATAAGAGAAGGAAGGAAAAAACAAGAAACAGGAAATTAAGACTTTTTAATTCAGTCAATGAGTATGTTAATAACAGTAAAAGCTTACTTTATCTTTAGTTTAAATCTTACACAAAGGTAAAAATAGAATGAGTGTCCAAACAAATCAGAATATTGTTTGGGTTTTTTCCCCTAAAGTTATGGATGTTGTGTTGTCTTTGTGCGGTCTTTGTTAGTCTTCCCATCACTTAACCTATATTCTGAATAGTGTCTTATCTTACAGGTGATGGAAAGACATATAAGAATAGATTGCTAAAAGGTGTGAAGGCCCTTAATGGTGAGTAAGAAGTACAGTGAAAGAGCAAGTTTAAAAAAAAAACAAAAAACCTTATGCTTAGAAATTTCTTTCAGGTATCCAACTTTGCTTCCTGCACTGTGTGTGGTCCATTGTTATGACACATAACTTATGAGTCTTCTTTGGGTGCACAGAATTTGTGGAATATAAGTAAAGTATCACATTACTGTAGGAAATTTTTGACACTGTTTTACTTGTATAGACTGGTTGTTGTTTCAACCAAGAGAAATTAGACTTGCCTATTCCTATCTAATGACCACTCATAAAAAATAAACCCAGGTCAGTATTAAAGGGGAGTATCCTATTTCTACTTCACTCACTCTGTGCAAACAATTATTCCTTTAATTTGAAAATATATTTTAAAATACTTGAAAATGATAATTCTAACCACTTGAAAATGATATAAAGAAGTGAAAGTCCCCCTAACCACTACCAATTTCATCTTTTCCTTGAAGACAAATACTGTTAACAATTCAGTGGTATCTTTCCCAATTTTTTTCCTACAACTAACATCTGTATCTAAATATATGCACACGCATGCATGCCTGCACGTGCTGCTTTATACTCTTATGC
Organism: Glaucomys volans; assembly: GCA_020662805.1. NCBI lineage: Eukaryota > Metazoa > Chordata > Mammalia > Rodentia > Sciuridae > Glaucomys > Glaucomys volans. Next base: position 199,846 of record JAJEJO010002340.1, read on the forward strand.
TTTACCCCTCCAGTTGGGGTTTTTGATACACAGCACTGATTAGTTAGTATTTTTCATTCTTAGGCAACAATACTCATGTTCTTATTCCATTCTATTTTTTCCTAAGGCCCACGAGTCAAAATCAAAAAAGTGGAATCTCTTTTGGAAAACATGGGAATTAAAATCAAAGATGAAGAACTTCGGGAACTAATGACCGAACTATCAACTGATGGTGAGTATTATCAACATCAGCATGCTCTTCATAGAAACATTAGCTCTCCTATTAGAACAGCTGAAAGGAAACTTTCAGTATCACAAGGAAATAAATGCAAATAGGAACACAATCCTGATTCATGAAGAAACACCATCTTTAAAAAGGCTTTTGAAAATGGAGGTTCAGGATGCTGTTTGCAGGACTTAGCCAGGCCTGGAAATGCCACACACTTAAGGAACTGAAAGAAATAATTGAAGGGAATTTTTTCCTTCAATAGTAAAAGGATAATAAATATTTTTGTTTTTTGGAGGGGGGATACTGGGGATTGAACTCAGGAAACTCAACCACTGAGTCACAGCCCCAGTCCTATTTTGTGTTTTATTTAGAAACAGGTCTCACTGAGTTGCTTAGCACCTCTCTTTTGCTGAGTCTGGTTTTGAACTTTCGATCCTCCTGCCACAGCCTCCCAAGCTGCTGGGATTACAGGCATGCACCACTGCACCCAGCAAACATTTTATTTTTTAAAAATCCGAGGTGATGTCCCAATGTCAGTAAATTGTTCCATTTCTTGTACAAGGCCCAGGCAGGCCTGTATTCCGTTACACATTACAACACATGAAGCAGATGAAATGCTTCAAACATCAAAAACACTAACTAGGGCTAGAGTTGTGTGTGAGGCACTGGGTTTGATTCTCAGCACCACATATAAACAAATAAATGAAATAAAGGATCCATTGACAACTAAAAAATATATTTTAAAAAAACCACTAATTTATCTCTGGCATATCATACTTTTCAAGGCGGAAGTACTTTCTATAATCACTACTACAGACTGTTTGCCAGTTGATCTTTTGTTAACCTGAACTACACATTCCATAGTTATTCCAGTTAAGTGAAATTTGTATCCAAAAGAACATGATATCAAAAATAGAAAAGTTTCCCTTTACTTCAGTAATTTCAAAAGGCCTCAACAACCAACACACCTCACTACTTGAAGGCAAGTTTAAGAGAAAAATTAAGAGAGTCAAAAGTGAGCCGGGCGTGGTGGCGCATGCCTGTAATCTAAGCAACTTGGGAGGCTGAGTCAGGAGGATCGCGAGTTCAAAGCCAACCTCAGCAACTTAGCGAAGCCCTAAGCAACTCAGTGAGACCCTGTCTCTAAATAAAATGCAAAATAGGGCTGGGGATGTGGCTCAGTGGCCGAGTGTCCCTGAGTTCAATCCCCGGTTCCAAAAAAAACCCCCAAAAAAACAAAAGTGAAATGATAAACTAGGAGAGAAGGGTTGCAAGACAAAGACCTAATGTCCCTAATGTAGAAAAAAGTTTTGCATATTGGTAAAAAACAGAATAGAAAATAGGCAAATATGCAAATAGGTGATTATAGAAAAGGAAATGTAATGTGAATACCCAATAACATATGAAAAGATGTTCAATCTCACCAATAATCATGAAAATAACAAAGTAAAACATGATTCACAGCTATTTTCACTCCTTGGACTAGCAAAAATTAATAACATGGACAATATCTGGTTCTTGTGAGAGTGTCTAGTTTAAGTAAGAGTTGCCATTGTTATTATCCTTTATAAAAGTCATTTTGTATTTTTTGTTTATATATTTTGTTTTCTGTCTTCCTTGCTAGATTGTACAATCCCCAAAAACAAGAATTTGGTCAATTTGCTTACTTTTGTACCTTCAAGATCACTAACAAAATGCAAAAATCACATGGAAGCACATAGAAGGTGCTCCATAAATATTCGTTGATTAACGATGAAATAAAAATTGGTAGGGTCAGGCTTATTTATCCTGTCTCCCTACATTTAAATATAATCAATCACTTCTTTTAGACAATTATGGTGGTCTTTAGAGCAAAGAAAAAAGGAAAATACAATAATGATTCATAAGAAGATGGGGGATGTAGCTCAATGGTAGAGCATTTGCCTAGAAAGTGGGAGGCCCTGAGTTCAACCCCTAATACTGCAAAATGATGATGATGTGATGATGATTCATTGTAGACTGAAAGATTTGTTTCTAAGATAACACTATTATCTCTGAGGATAGATCCATAAAATTCTGAGGAAAGTTAAAAAAAAATCAATGAATTCTTATGATCTTTGTAGTTTCAAAACTTAATACAGTTTAAATTTTGTGAGTCTCAGTAACATTGGCTTATCTGAGTCTTAAGGATATTTCCCTTGCTTTACAGACAATGGGACAGTTGATCTGAATGATGTGATGGATGCGGTCAGTTATGTCAAGGGTAAGTTACAAGCTATGATGGAAAGAAATCTTATAAATAGCATCTTAATACTTTGCAGTTAATGGTGGAGAAAAATATTTCCCATATTCTGCATGTAACATATGTTCCATGGCTGCTGCTGAACTTAACAATTATAAATCTATATTTATATATTGGTGTCCATAATATGGTGTCCATATATTGTGTCCATATGTCCATATATGGTGTCCACCATATATTGGTGTCCATTCTCTGATATTTTCCCCAAAGCCTTCAATGTCAAGAGCCACAGAACTATTTGTACTCTTTTGCCACTTTTACTCCTAGAAATTTATCCTATGGAAATAATTTTATTGAGTAAAAGAAAAAATTCTGCCTAAAGACTCTCATTCTCATATTAGTAAGAAAATTGAAAAAGGTTAGAAATATCTAAACATAGGGAAATTACCACATAAGCCATGGTATTCAGTTTAATAGGATAGAATGTGTTGAAATGCCAGCTGTGAAGATTATGTGGCAACCTGGAAACATGTTTATAAAGGAATGATTTTAGGTTGGAAAAGCAAAATACAAAATTGTACATATGTAGATTTTCACTTTACAAAAGTGCAATCTTATTGTCAAAGACCAGAATGGGATATGAAAAACTAAAAAAAAAATTATGATAGGGTAATAGAATAGTATTTTCTCCTTTTACCTTTCCATTTTCTTTACTGTTATTACATTACTTGTACAATGTATGAGAAAATAATGCATTCTGATTTTATTGAGATTAATAAAATTCCTGGAATACACAGTGACCAGAGAATCAAACTATAGGCAAATATACTTTAAAATAAATAAAACTTAAATTTTGAAAACTGATATGTGTTTCTGGGTACAGTGGCACACACCTGTAGTCCCAGACACTTGGGAGGCTGAGGCAGGGGAATCACAAGTTTTAGGCCAGCCTGCAACACAGGCAACATAAGCAACCTGGGCCACACAGGGAGACCTTATCTCAAAAAAATTATAAATAGAATTGATGTGTAGAAAAAGTTTAATATTTAAGAGGGATAAGGAGAAGGGAGAAAGTAGAACTCAATTCCTACATGTAGCTTAACTTGGTATGGATTTTGCAACAACCTACCAGTTGATTCCTATCCCCAGTGTATTTTTCTTTTTCGTAGCCTACTTCTAATCCTCTAAACCAGAATTAAAAACATAGGACCTTTTTCTGACTCTTCTATTAATTTTGGGTGCATGTGGGTGATAAGCACAGTTAGTGTTTTTTATCTTAATAAATAATTCCATAATATTTCCACAACTCATTTCTCACCTTTTTTAAGGAGAGGTGATTGATATTGAAAACTTAGACAACCTTTTAGCAAGTGAGGGGATTGAGCTCACCAAAGAAGAAATGAAGGATCTGATGCCTCTATTGACATTTAATGGTAAGATGTGTGTGTGTGTGTGTGTGTGTGTGTGTGTGTGTGTGTGTGTAATTAATTAATTAATTATGTTGTCTTCCTAAAAGTACATTTTTGGTATCTTGGACAGAAGATCCTCAAAATGATCCTTACTTTTACATCACTTAGTGCAGTGGTCCTCAAATTTGAATGTGCATATAAATCATCTCAGAAGCTTGTTAAAATGTAGATTTTGATTCAGAGCCACTGTAGAACCTGAGGTTCTGCCTTTCTAATAAACTCCCAGCTAATGCCAGTGATGGTAGTCCATGGACCACATTGTGCCTATCAAGGACCTAAAAGGTGAAGAAAAGAGATGATATATTAAGATTATGCCTGGACTTTCATTTCCTAAAATCACAAACACAACTATGCTAATTTTTCCCTGAGGGCATGATTCCAGTCCAAAAAAGAAGGGAAAGTAATAGTAATTGACATTAGAAATTAAAAATGATCTGGGCATGGTGGCACACACCTGTAATCCCAGAGACTTGAGAGGCTGAGACAGGAGGATCACAAATACCAGGCCAGAGGCTGGGGATGTGGCTCAGTGGTTAAGCACCTCTGGGTTCAATGCATGGTTCAAAAAGAAAGGAAAAAAATGGGTATTAGAGAGGGACATACAACAGGAAGAAGAGGTTGGGGTTGGTTGATTTTGCTTATTTGTTTATCAAGATTTTTAATATTGCTTATTGAGTCTAGTTATATGACTTACCACTGGCCCTTATATTATATAATTACTTTTTTATTTTTACCACTTTTTTGTTGTTCCAATACAAAAAAGAAAAATTTATCTAAGACATTGGAGGGCAGTGTTACAGTAACATTGCCAGGTTGTTTCTAAGGGACTCCACCCTTGCATTTAAGACCGTACACTAGAGGGGGGGGGGTGGTTGGTAATAACCCACATGTGCAAGGCTCTAGATTTGACCCCCAGCAGCACTGGGTTAAAAAAAACAAAAAACACTACAACATAGTCCCCATGTATTCCTCATCTTTCTCCTCCACTACTTTATCATGTTATGCTCCAAACCACCTGAACTACCCATGGGCCTTTCAAAATACCTATTCCTTCCTACTTTTTTATTCCTCAATGTAATTTCCTCTGTCTAGAATGCTCTCCCTCCCCTCTATCTCCATCTCTCTAACAGTCATAAGATCCTATTTTACACCAGGTGCACAGTGCATGCCTGTAATCCATGCACCTCAGGAGGCAGACACAGGAGAATCACAAGTTTAATCACAAGCCTCAAGAACATAGCAAGACCCTGTCTCAAAATAAAATATTAAAAAGAACTGGGGATGTCACTCAGTAATAAGTAAGACACCCCTAGATTCAATCCCCAGTACTAATAGATAGATAGATAGGTAGATAGATAGATAGATAGATAGATAGATAGATAGATAGATAGATAG
>JAJEJO010002340.1:217134-238599 GCA_020662805.1 Glaucomys volans
AAAAAAAAAAAAATGCTGAAACAGGGCCTCATGAAGTTGCCAAGGCTGGCCTTGAACTTGAACTTGTGATTTTCCTGCCTTAGCCTCTACACCTGCTAGGATTACCATGATCAACTGAGAAACGTTTTTTTTTATGAAAAGAAAAAGATAAACATCCTTTTTTGTTGTTGTTGTTCCAGGGTTTGAACTCAGGGCACTTAACCACTGAGCCACATCCCCAGCCCTTTAATGTATTTTATTTAGAGACAGGATCTCACTGAGTTGTTTAGGGCCTCACTAAATTTCTAAAACTGTCTTTGAACTCTTGATCCTCCTGCCTCAGCCTCCTGAGCCACTGGGATTACAGGCAAGTGCCACCGCACCTGGTCAAACAGCCTTTTTGACTTGGGAAACAGTTATCCTGCCTACTTTCCTAAGTGAAAGTCTATTTTGTGTTAGGACAAAGAATGTCATAGAGGGCTCAAGGAGTTTTAAGTTATTCATTAAGGTATTTTGAGTGCCAGTTTAAAAAATAAATTTAAAAGATCAGGCCTAGCACAATGGCACAGCCTATAATCCCAGCAGTTTGGAAGGCTGAGGGAGGGGGATCGTTTGAGTTCAAAGTCAGCCTCAGCAATTTAGCAAGGCCCTATCTAAATAAAAATATAAAAACGGGGGCTGGGGATGTGGCTCAGTGGTTAAGCACCCCTGAGGTCAATCCCTGATACAAAAATAAATAAGTAAATAAATAAATAATCATATAGAAGACCTAACCCCAAAGCAAGTCAAAATATAGAGAAAGAGTCCATATTACAAATACAACCAGTGAAATGAAATCTGGTAAAATAGGTTATTCTTAGTCAGTTATTAACAAATTCCAATAAACATCCACTAATGGCTGAAAGTAAGAGTCTGAGATACATGTTATCAGATTATATAAATAATTTTACTCTCATGATTGTCCATTTTCTTTGCCATTTTGAGAGCATTTTTGCTAGTGTCCTTGGCTTTGCCATTGCTGAAGAAATATATTCCTCACATATTTTAAAGAGAAGATAACCTCATAGTAGCCAAATCCTTGCTATTGCTGTTACCTTACCCCACTTACAAGCCTCTATGTGAAGTAGTGAGCTCCTTGACGCTGAAAGTAGTCAAGCAAAAACTAAACAATAGCACATGCAGAGTTCCCACACTGGAAACGAGGCTAGACTGGATTCGTTTCAAATCTAAGGTTCTATAATCATTTGAAATGTTATAGGAAAACTTTCTCCAGTGTTTTGTTTTGTTTTGGGTACAATATTTTATTTGTTTTTATGTGATGCTGAGGATTGAACCCAGTGCCTCACATGTGCTAGGCAAGCACTTTTCCACTGAACTATAACCCCAGCCCTTTCTCCAATGTTTTTTTTGTTTGTTTGTTTTTTGTTTTTTTGAACCAGGGATTGAACTCAGGGACACTTGGCCACTGAGCCACATCCCCAGCCCTATTTTGTATTTTATTTAGAGACAGGGTCTCACTGAGTTACTTAGGGCCTCACTAAGTTGCTGAGGCTGGCTTTGAACCCGAGATCCTCCTGAATCAGACTCCTGAGTCACTTGGATTACAGGCGTGCACCACCACGCCTGGCTTCCAATGTTTTTTTTTAATTTATTATTTTTTATGTTTACACAAATCAGGTACAACTTTTCATTTCTATAGTTGTACACAATGTAGATTCACACGTTTCATATAATCTTACATATACATAAGATAATATTGTCTGTCTCTATTATCTTTCCTTCCCCCACCCCCTCCCATCCCATTTTCCTCTACACCATCCAAAGTTCCTCCTTTCTTCTCTTGTCCCCCACCACCACCCCTCCCCCACCCCCTGTTATGTATCATCATCCACTTATCAGAGAAAACATTCGGCCTTTGGTTTTTGGGGGCTTGGATTATTTCACTTACCATGATATTCTCCAACTCCACCCATTTACCAGCAAATGCCATAATTTTATTCTTTTTCATGGCTGAGTAATATTCCATTGTGTATATATACCACAGTTTCTTTATGCATTCATCAATTGAAGGGCTTCTAGGTTGGTTCCACAATCTAGCTATTGTGAATTGAGCAGCTATGAACATGGATGTGGCTGCATCACTGTAGTATGCTGATTTTAAGTCCTTTGGGTATAAACCAAGGAGTGGGATACCTGGGTCAAATGGTGGGTTTTTTTCAAGTTTTTTGAGGAATCTCCATACTGCTTTCCAGAGTGGCTGCACCAATTTGCAACTCCACCAGCAATGTGTGAGTGGGCCTTTTTTTCCATGCCAACACTTATTGCTTTGTTCCTGATAATGGCCATTCTAGTTGGAATAAAATGAAATCTTAAGGTGGTTTTAATTTGCATTTCTCTAATTACTAGAGATGATGAGCACTTTTTCATATATTTGTTGATCACCTGTACAGTGTCTTCTATAAAGTGTCTGCCCGGTTCCTTAGCCCATTTATTGATTGGGTTCTTTGTATTTTTGGTGTAAAATTTTTTGAGTTCTTTATAAATTTTGAAGATCAGTGCTCTATCTGAAATGTGTGTGGAAAAGATTTTTTCCCACTCTGTAGGCTCTTTGTTCACATTATTGTTTCCTTTGCTGGCAAAAAAGCTTTTGAGTTTAAATCCATCCCATTTATTGATTCTTTTATTTCTTGCACTGTGGGTGTCATGTTAAGGAAAACTGATCCTAAGCCAACATGATGAAGATCTGGGCCTACTTTTTCTTCTATTTGGTGAAGGGTCTCAGGTCAAATTCCTAGGTCCTTGATCCATTTTGAGTTGAGTTTTGTACAGGAAGACAGACAGGGGTTTAATTTCTTCTCTTTTTTTTTTTTTTTGTAACTGTGAGATTATGTTTAATGAATAAGTAATAAAGATTTTAAGACCCTAGTAACATTCCAAGTAAAATTTTCAAATATTTAGAGGTAGCAATGTCTTTCTTCAAAAGTGAGGATTCCATCTTTGTTTTTTCTGTTGTTTTTTAAATTTATTTAGATTCATTGAACACAAATGGAGTACTGCTGTTGTTTCTCTGGTTGTACACAAAGTAGAGTCACACCATCTCTGCATTCATACATGTACACAGGGCAATGATGTCCGTCTCATTCTGTTATTATTCTTATCCCCCAACCCCGACCCCACCCCTCTCTTCCCTTCCAATTTTTTTTTTTTTTTTTTTTGGTACTGGGGATTGAACTCAGGGACACTCGGCCACTGAGCCACATCCCCAGCCCTATTTTGTGTTTTATTTAGAGACAGGGTCTCACTGAGTTACTTAGGGCCTCACTAAGTTGCTGAGGCTGGCTTTGAACTCGTGATCCTCCTGCCTCAGCCTCCCAAGTGCTAGGTTTACAAGCATGTGCCACCGCACCTGGCTCCCTCCCTTCCCTCTATGCAATCTATCCTTCCTTCATTCTTGCTTCCCTTCCACCCCATATCATCATTCACTTATCAGAGAGATCATTTGGCCTTTGGATTTTGGGGATTGGCTAATCTCACTTAGCATGACAGTCTCCAACATCATCCATTTACCTGCAAATGCCATAATTTATTCTTCTTTATGACTAATATTCCATTGTGTATATATACTACAGTTTCTTTATCCATTCATCTATTGAAGGGCATCTAGGTTGGTTCCACAATCTAGCTATTGTGAATTGAGCAGCTATGAACATTGATGTGGCTGCATCACTGTAGTATGCTGATTTTAAGTCCTTTGGGTGTAGGCCAACGAGTGGGATAGCTGGGTCAAATGGTGGATCCATTCCAAGTTTTCTAAGGAATCTCCACACCGCCTGCTTTCCAGAGTGGCTGCACTAAGTTGCAATCCCACAGGCAGTGTATGAGTGTACCCTTTTCTCCACATCCTCGCCAACACCTGTTATTGCCTGTATTCTTAATAAAAGACATTCTAATTGGGATGAGATGAAATCTTAAGGTGGTTTTGATTTGCATTTCTCTTATTACTAGGGATGTTGAACATTTGATAGGGGTTTAATTTCATTTTATTGCATGCGAATTTCCAGTTTTGCCAACACCATTTGTTGAAGAGACTATCTTCTCTCCATTGCATGTTTTTGGCACCTTTGTCTAATAAGAGATAACTGTACTTATGTGGGTTTGTCTCTGTGTCTTCTATTCCATACCATTGGTCTACCTGTCTATTCTGGTGCCAATACCATGCCGTTTTTATTACTATTGCTCCATAGTAGAGTTTAAGGTCTGCTATTGTGACACCTCCTGCATCACTCTTCCTGCCCACGATTGCTTTGGCTATTCTGGGTCTTTTGTTCTTCCAGATAAATTTCATGATTCCTTTCTCTATTTCTATGAGAAATGTCATTGGGATTTTAATTGGAATTGTGTTAAATCTGTATAGCGCCTTTGGAAGTATGGCCATTTTGATTATATTAACTCTGCCTATCCAAGAACATGGGAGATCTTTTCATCTTCTAAGGTCTTCCTCAATTTCTTTATGTTCTGTAGTTTTCATTGTAGAGGTCTTTCACCTCTTTTGTTAGATTGATTTCCAAGTTTTTTTTTTTTTCAAGGCTATTGTGAATGTAGTTATTTTCCTAACTTCTCTTTCAGATGATTCATTGCTTATGTATATAAATGCATTAGATTTATGTGTGTTTATTTTATATCCTGCTATTTTGCTGAATTCATTAATGAGGTCTAGAAGTTTCCTGGTAGAGTTTTTTGGATTCTCTAAAATATAGAATCATGTCATCAGCAAATAGTGACAGCTTGAGTTCTTCTTTTCCTATTCATATTCTTTTAATTTCTGTGGTCTGTCTAATTGCTCTGTCTAGTATTTCAAGCACAATATGGAATAGAAGTGGTGACAGTAGGCATCCCTGTCTTGTTCCAGTTTTTAAAGGGAATGCCAGTTTTTCTCCATTAAGAATGATGTTGGTGCTAAGTGAAATAAGCCAAGCCCCAAAAACCAAAAACCAAAGACTGAATGTTTTCTCTGATCAGTGGATGCTGATACATAAGGGGGGGGGGTGTTATGAGGGGGATAGGAAAGAAAGGAGGAAGTATGGATGGTGTGGAGGAAAATGGAATGGGAGGGATGGGGGAAGGAAAAAGAGTAGATTGAGACAGACAGTATTACCCTATGTATATGTAAGATTATATGAACTGTGTGAATAAAATAAAATAAAAATAAACAAAAAAGAATGATGTTGGGGGGCTGGGGATGTAACTCAGTTGGTGGAGTGATTGCCTCACATAGTGCAAAGGTCCTGGGTTCAATTCCCAGCACTGCCAAAAAAAAGAATGATGTTGGCAGTGGGCTTAGCATAAATAGCCTTTACAAAGTTAAGGTATGTTCCTACCATCCCTATTTTTTCTAGTGTTTTGAGCATGAAGGGGTGTTGTATTTTGTCAAATGCTTTCTCAGCATCTATCAAAATAATCATGATTCTTAACCTTAAGTCTGTTGAAGTGATGAATTACATTTATTGATTTCTGGATGTTGAACCAATCTTGCATCCCTGGGATAAACCTCACTTCATCATGGTGCACTATCTTCCTTAGTAGGTTTTTGTAAGTGATTTGCAATAATTTGGTTAAGAATTTTTGTGTCTATATTCATCAAAGATATTGGCCTACAGTTTTCTTTCCTAGATGTGTCTTTGTCTGGTTTTGGTATCAGAGTGATACTAACTTCATAGGATGAATTTGGAAGGGTTCCCTCCTTTTCTATTTCATGAAATACTTGTAGGAGTATTGGTATAAGTTCTTCTTTGAAGGTCTTATAGAACTAGCTGAGAATCCATCTGCTCCCCGGCTTTTCTTGGTTGGTAGGCTTTTGACGGCTTCTTTCTATTTCATTGCTTGAAATTGATCTGTTTAAATTGTGTATGTCCTCCTGGTTCAGTTTGGGAGGATCATATGTCTCTAGAAATTTGTTGATGTCTTCAGGATTTTCTGTTTTTTTGGAGTGTAGATTTTCAAAGTAGCTTCTAATTATGTTTTGTATTTCAATGGTGTCTGTCATGATATTTCCTTTTTCATCACGAATTTTAGTAATTTGAGTTTTCTCTCTCCTCTTTGTTAGTGTGGCTAAGGGTTTATCTATTTCACTTTTTCAAAGAACCAACTTTTTGTTTTGTCAGTTTTTGAATTGTTTCAATTTCATTGATTTCAGCTCTGATTTTAATTATTTCCTGTTCTACTACTTTTGGTGTTGTTCTGGTCTTTTTCTAGGGCTTTGAGATATAATATTAGGTCGTTTAGTTGTTGACTTTTTATTCTTTTCTTGAATGCACTCAATGCAATGAATTTTCCTCTTAGTACTGCTTTCATAGTGTCCCAGATATTTTGATGTGTTGTATCATCATTCTCATTTACCTCTAAGAATTTTTTTATCTCCTCCCTGATGTTTTCTGTTATCCATGCTTCATTCAATAGCATATTATTTAGTCTCTAGGTATTGGAGTAGTTTCTGTTTTTTATTTTGTCATTGATTTCTAATTTCATTCCATTAGGATCCAATAGAATACAAGGTAGTATCTCTATTTTTCTGCATTTACTAAGGGCTGCTTTGTGGCATAACATCTGGTCTATTTTAGAAAAGGACCCATGTGCTGCTGAGAAGAAAATGTATTCACTCAATGATGGATGGAATATTCTATATATGTGTTAAGTCTAAGTTATTGATTTTGTTATTGAGTTCTGTGGTTTCTTTGTTTAGTTTTTGTTTGGAAGATCTATCCAGTGGTGACAGTGGGGTATTAAACTCACCCAGAACTATCGTGTTGTGGTCTATTTGATTCCTGGAATTGAGAAGGATTTGTTTGATGTACATGGATACACCATTGTTTGGGGCATAATATTTATGATCGTTATGTCTTCCTGATTTATGGTTCCCTTAAGCAGTATGAAGTGACCCCTCTGACTAACTTTGGCTTGAAGTCCACTTTATCTGATATAAGGATGGAAACCCTGACTTTTTTACTGAGTCCATGTGTGTGGTAGGTTTTTTCCCCATCCTTTCACCTTTAGTCTGTGGGTATCCTTTTCTATGAGATGAGTCTCTTCAAAGCAGCATATTGTTGGGTCTTTCTTTTTAATCCAATCAGGCAGTCTATGTCTTTTTTTTTTTTGAACTAGGGATTGAACTCAGGGACACTCGGCCACTGAGCCACATCCCCAGCCCTATTTTGTATTTTATTTAGAGACAGGGTCTCACTGAGTTGCTTAGGGCCTCGCTAAGTTGCTGAAGCTGGCTTTGAACTCGCGATCCTCCTGACTCAGCCTCCCAAATTGCTTGGATTACAGTCTATGTCTTTTGATTGATGAGTTTATTAGGCCACTAACGTTCAGGGTTATTATTGAGATATGATTTGTATTCCCAGTCATTTTGGCTTAGTTTTTAACTTGACTTGGTTTCTCCTTTGATTGGTTTTCCCTTTAGGGTAGTCCCTCCCTTTGCTGACTTATATTGTTGTTGTTCATTTCTTCCTCATGGAATATTCTGCTGAGAATGTTCTGTAGCACAGGCTTTCTATGTGTAAATTCCTTTAACTTTTGTTTGTCATGGAAGGATTTTATTTCACCTTCAAATCTGAAGGTTAGTTTTGTTGTATATAAGATTCTTGGTTGGCAACCATGTTCTTTCAGAGCTTGAAATATATTGTTCCAGGCCTTCTAGCTTTTAGGGTGTAGGCTGAAAAATCTGCTGATATCCGTATTGGTTTCCCCCTATATGTAATCTGTTTCTTTTCTCTCGCAGCCTTTAAAATCCCATCTTTATTTTTTACATTAGGCATTTTCATTATAATGTGCCTTGGTGAGGATCTACTGTAATTTTGTGCATTTGGTGTTCTGTAAGCCTCTTGTAGTTGAATTTCCATTTCATTCTTCAGGTGTGGGAAATTTTCTGATATTATTGCATTGAATAGGTTGCTCATTCCTTTGGTTTGTATCTCTGTGCCTTCCTCAATCCCAATAATTCTTAAATTTGGTCTTACCATCTTTTCTGTTTGGGCAACTTTATTTTCAAGATTCAGTGTTTTGTCTTCATTGTCTGAGGTTCTGTCTTCCAAGTGATCTAGTCTGTTGGTGATGCTTTCCATCGAGTTTTTATTTGGTTTATTGTTTCTTTCATTTCAAGGATTTCTGTTTGGTTTTTTTTCAGAATCTCTGTCTCTTTGTTGAGGTGATCTTTTGCTTCCCATAGTTGCTCTTTCAACTGCTCATTGGAGTGATCAATCATTGCCTGCATTTGCTCTCTTCTCCAATGTTTGATACAAGATAAGGTTTGAAATTTTGCCAATAGTATCTTTTTTTTAAGTAACTAAAAAAACCTTCTACATGAGCCAAGCATGGTGGTACAACCCCATTGGCTCAGGAGGCTGAGGTAGGAGGATCACAAGTTCAAAATTTAGCAAACCCTAAGCAACTGAGCAAGACCCTGTTTCAAAATTTAAAAATAAATAAAAGGTTTGGGGATGTGGCTCAGTGGTTAAGTGACCCTGGGTTCCATCCCATTACCAAAAAAGAAAAAAAAATTTATACTACCTGGCATTCTCCTTTCCTCTGGATTCTTAAGAACATCATATTTCTGTGTCCACCACATCTTTTGCATCATCCAAAAGAAATATGTTTATATTTAAGGGCTGGGGTTGTAGCTCAGCAGTAGAGCACTTGCCTTGTACATGTGAAGCACTGGGTTCAACCCTCAGCACCATATAAAAATAAATAAATAAAATAAAGCTATTGTGTCCATCCATAAATAAAAAAAAATATAATAAAAAAGAAATATACTTATATTTAGAAACAAAATACATATAAAATAATCTAAGAGTCTTTAGAATTTTAGAAGTAGATGATAAAAAGAAAACATCAGAAGAAATCAGTATTGCTAGGTATAGTAGTATACTCCTAAAATCCCAGCTACTTGGGAGGCTGAGGCAGGAGATCACAAGTCCAAGACCAGCCTGGGCAACTTAACAAGACCCTGTCTCAAAATTTGAAAAAGGGCTGGGATATAGCTCAGAGGTAGTTTCAATAACCAGGACTGCCAAAATACAAAAAACAAAATCACATCTGGGCTGGGTGTAGCTCAGTGGGAGAGCACTTACCTAGCAGAGAGGCCCTGGACTCCATCTCCAGCAATGCAAATAAATAAAAGCTGATCACTTCCTTTTCTCCCAGGTCCCTCTGTGAAAATGAGTTGAATCTAATAGATACTCTACAGGATACTAAATTAATAAACTGCAATAATTTTATTTTTTATTGTGTTTTCTCATTTTACTTTTTTTCCTTTTCTAGGAGAAATAGTTTTATTTGGATCCAGAGCTGGAGAATGAGAGTAGGACCTGAGACAGCATATTGAGCTAAGGAGTAGATATTAGCTTACAAAAGGGCAGTTAGAGCTCATCAGCCAAAAGGGCTCTACTTCCCAGCAGACTTGCTGTTAGTGCAACCAATAAAAGGTCTGCAGGGAAATATATGTGCCACTAAAAATCATCCCAGTGTGCTAGCATTACAAAAAAAAGTACAGGTTTTCATCATAGTAAAATTTCCACAAACCCTCCCAATTACACATATCATAAAAGGAAATTTTAGCCGGGCGTGGTGGCGCACGCCTGTAATCCAAGCGACTTAGGAGGCTGAGTCAGGAGGATCGCGAGTTCAAAGCCAGCCTCAGCAACTTAGCGAGGCCCTAAGCAACTCAGTGAGATCCTGTCTCTAAATAAAATACAAAATAGGGCTGGGGATGTGGCTCAGTGGCCAAGTGTCCCTGAGTTCAATCCCTGATTCCAAAAAAAAAAAAGGAAATTTTAAAAGACCATATTTTAGAGAATTTAAACGTGTCTTTGGCATCTAGCTTAGTGGTCTCACCAACTTCAAAATACAGCTTCCCTGCTAAACTCTTTAGCTATATAAGATCTATCAAGCAATGAGAAGGTTGCCTTTGCTAGCCAATGGCCATCCTCTCCCCTTTTCCCCCAGCCAACTAAGGCTCAGGTGGGGCAGGATGGTGAGGAAGCACAGGGATTAATACGACACTGTGGCTGAAGCTTGATGGTAGAGCAGAACTGGTAAGACTTGAGAAGAGGGTCCAGGCCCTGTATTCAGAGTCACTGCTGGAAGAGGAGGAATTCTTGTCATGCTTGTGGTGTTTGTGCATCGTTTTATGAGCTTTCTTCATTTTCTTCCACGTTTTCTTGTCTGTTATTCCTAGGTCTACCATGACAGGAGCCATAGGGTTCATAGGAGGCATGATAGGGGGAGACGGTGAATGTGGAGGAGAGTAGGGACCTGAGGGTTGGTGTCCTGGATATCCTGGCTATGGCAGAGGATAAGGGGACCCACCTGGAGGAAAACTTGGCATCCCCTGGGGAGCTTCTAAGAGTGGGTCGGGGCATGGAGGAAAGGTTGGATTGACAGGTGGTGGATGTGGTGGGTGGATGCCCAAAACTGGAACCTGCAGGGTTACTGGACATTGGGGGATATGGATTTGGCCCTGTGTGCCCAACACTAGGATTCCACACATTCAGGTATTTCCCCCAGCCAGGTCACCTTTCCACAGCTGCCAGGGCTTGATCCATCCTCTAGTCTCTCATTTCACTTTTTTAACTTCTTATAAAACTGCAAAACCCAAGTGATTCCATAGTTTTTAAACTTTTGGTTCTATTAGTATTAAATAAAATAAATTTATAAAATTATGGTTATTTTAATTTACTATTAATTTGCATTTAGTTAATTGTTTAATTTTACCATATTATATAAATCCAGATTTACAAAATAATTTTCTATATTCCTAAATAAATTACTGAAGATGTATACAAAGTATCCCCTAATAATATTCTCCCTCCTTTTCCGTATTTTACTTCTGGAGTAAATGAAAGGCCACCCAGCATCCCAAATTTCCAAAAGGGCTTTATAAATGTCTATCTTTTTCTAGATCTTTCTGACATGTGGTAAAAATGCAATCTGGCAATAATCATGGATGCAAAGTTTTCTTTATAAGGATACTCATCACAACATTACTTATACTAGTTACAAAGTTTTAAACAACTTGTATTTATAACAAGAATAGTTAAAGGAAAATCTTGAGCTTTTGAGTCAGACAAACCTGGATTTGAATCTCAAGTCAGTCCCATCTCTGTGACTTTAGATAAGTATTTAATTCCTTTGAGCCTCCGTTTCCTGTTCTAGAAAATGGGTGAAATCAGATATTTTTAAGTAGGGTGAGAATGATTTGCAAGTATTGGACTGAGGTGCATCTTTCTGTGGCCAACATGCACTCACTGTTCATGCTGCAGCTGTTGGCAAGTGACAGTAACTGGTCCCTTTAGGTACTGTGACTCTGGATATATTGTGATGCTTTCAGTCATTCCATTCAGCAAAAATTGATGGAGGAGACTGATATTTGCTGGTTTCACTTATGTATTAAGTCTAAATCTTTTCATGTCTCTTCTCAGGGATAAACATTTACCAGAATACCTTCAATGCCAATCAAAACAAAAAGAAAAGAAGTTGAGCCCTTCACAAATACAAGGTAATGAGAATCATCCTAGAAATTAAAGGATAAACAATAGCCCCTTAATAAATTTGATCCTTCTTCTTTAATAGAGATATGAGATTTCAAGAGCTGTTGACTTAAGACAGAAAAGAAAAGGAAAAAAACTTTGTGGGGACTGGGATGTAGCTCAATGATAGAGTACCTGCCTAGCTTTTTGTGGAATTGGAGAGGAACTGTTTTCAAATTGGCATCTCTCTAGAATTTTGAAAATCCTGACCAAATATTTTAATTCAAAGAAGAACTTGTGGGTGGAAAAGAACAAATTCAAGGTCAAATGTAAATCAAGCAATGGAACAATATAAACACAACTGAAGTTCCAGAATTTCTCAGAGAAGAAAGAATTATAATAATAAAATGAGGGGCTGGGGATATGGCTCAGTTGGTAGAGTGCCTGCCTCACAAGCACAAGGCCCTAGGTTCAATCCCCAGCACCACAAAAAAATAAATAAATAAAAAATAAAGTAAAATGAGCTACACTGGCTACAATTTATTCATCCAAACAACAAATACCTATTTAAAACCAACAATGTGCCAGGCAATGAGACACACAATAAAACAAGTCAGACATGGTCCCTACCTTGATGGAAAGTCTAACAGGGAAGATAGATGGTTAAACCATGAATTTGTTGAATGAATGATTTAAGTACAATATGACATGAGTCATGATATGGAGGTATAGAGTCTTACAGGAGCATAAAAGAAGTTTCCTGACTTGGTCTCATGAAGGGAGAAGGGGAATCTCAGAGAAAGCTAAATGGTAAGTAGGAAAAAATTGGGCAAAGAACACAGAGAGCAGCATTCCAGGTAGAAAGAACATATCTATAAATGCCCAGAAAAAAGGGAACACATTATACAGTGGAAAAACTAAAAGAATTTCAGTTATTTGGGAGTCTGAGGCAGGAGAATTACAAGTTCAAGGCCAACCTTAGCAACTCAGTGAGACCCTGTCTCAAAAAAATAAAAAGAGCTGGGGTTGTAGCTCAATGGTAGAGTACCACTGGATTCAATCCCCAGTACCATGAAAAATAAAATAAAATAACAACTAAAAGTCAAGCATGAGGCTAGGGTTGTGGCTCAGTGGTAGTGTGCTCACCTAGCATGCATGAGGCCCTGGGTTCAATCCTTAGCACCACATAAAAAGAAGGTATTGTGTTCACCCACAACTAAAAAATATTTTTAAAAAAGTCAAGCATGGCTATCTTTGGGTTCTGGGCAGGATAATGCTTCACCCCTCTAAATTTGAAAACAATTGAGAAATTAACCCAGGAGACAGAAGCAATCAAAAAATCACACTAGCTGGGTGTGGTGGTGCACACCTGCAATCCCAGCGACTCGGGAAGCTGAGGCAGGAGGATTGTAATTTCAAAGCCAGTCTCAGCAATTTAGGAGGTTTAGTGAGGTTCTGAGCAATTCAGTGAGACCCTGACTCTAAATAAAATATAAAAAAGGGCTGGAGATGTCGCTCAGTGGTTAAGAGCCCTTGGGTTCAATCCCCAGTACCTAAAAAAACAAACAAACAAACAAAAATCACCTTTATTTCTGGGAAAGCTGATTTGGAAAACAAAGGACTGTCAATATAAGATTTGCATTTTTGCATTTTTAGTTGTAATACTGAAATAAATGCCCTAATAAGTTTATGATTATTGCAGTGCTTAATCCTTACAACTTTCCTATGAGAAATAAATTTATTCATTCTACAGTTATTGAATACCTCAAAATCCCCAAAATCTCCCATTCTCACTCTCAAATTGCATCCTTACTTCCTACTTCTCTGCAGAAAACTGAAGTAATCTGAATAGAATTTCAGACTCTCACCTCCATATCTACTTCCCTTCCAGCATCTGTATCCACATATTCTGCTTTCCATAACAATTTGAGCAACAAAAATAAACAATGAAGAATTGGATTACAACCTAAAGTATATAAAATAAACATCCCTGAGTCCATAGTGATTAATAAATGATTGGATAAATTATTGAACTTTCAATACAAAGAAGACACAAATGGCTAAGGTAGTTCTAGTAAAGGGGAAATGAGATTACAATACATTTTTAAGGAGAAATAACAGCATATTTGTATGATAGTAGGAATATATATAGTAGTGAAAATTTTGTTTTGGAGATGGGACCTTTTGGGGGTGATATCTATGAATATGATAGAGGGGATAGGTTCTAGTCTATAGTGGAGGGAACTGGATCTAGATGAAAATATAAAGTTCAGGGCTGGGGATGTGGCTCAGTAACAGAGCACATTCCTAGTGTATGTGAGGTCCTGAATTTAATCCCCAGTCACAAAAAAGAAAATATAAAGTTTATTTTTGGAACAGGGAAGAAATCAAAGTATTGTTACTGATCATGGTAAAAAAAAAAAGTAGAAAGGGATGTGGGAAGCCAGGCACAGTGGTGTACCCCTGTAATCCCAGCAGCTCAGGAGGCTGAGGCAGGCAGATCCCAAGTTCAAAACCAATCTCAGCAACTTAGTGAAGTACTAAGCAACTCTCAGGAGACCCTGTCTCTACATAAAATACAAAAAAAGGACTGGGGATGTGGCTCAGTGGTTAAGGGCCCCTGGGTTCAATCCCCAGTACCAAAAGAAAAAGAAAAAGAAAAGGTAGGAATCTTGTCAATTCTACTTGTCTCTTCTTCCCAGTCCCCTACCCAGCATTACTTTTTATTTTTTTCATGGTATAGACCACCTTCTAAAATGGAATCCAATTTACATGCTTATTACATTTATACAAGGACAGAGATGTTTGTCTATTTCATGCTGTAGTGTATCCTAAGCACTTAGAGCAGTACCTGGCACACAGAAAGCATGCAATAAATATTTGTTCATTTGCATGAATAGATGCATGCCTGTAACATGCTAAAGAGGCTGTGAGAAGATAGAAATGAGTCACAGATGGTTTGATTCCAGCTCTAAAGAAGTTTATCTCTTATCAAGGGAGATAGGAGTTATCTTTTTATACAGTTATAAAGCAGTTATCATTATCTCTATAGGATTAATCACTTCTTGTACATAGAGATGCTGAGACTTGAATGTGATATGAAATAAATTCTATCTGGTGCCATTTGGGATATACTTTGTTCTGTGTTTATTTCTTCATTCATTAATTTTAGAAAACACATACCTAAATTGGCTTCAGTTAGTGCTTTGAGTATTTTGAGTATTTCTTTGAAAAAAATTTTAGGTCTGCATAACACATATATACACATATTTAATTTGGGTCCAGCTTCGTGTATTAGTTTTCTACAGCCATCATAACAAGTTATCACAAATTTAACAGCATAAAATAGCAGGTTGTGCAGGTCAGAAGTCCAGATAGGCTTGACTGGCTTAACTAGCTTCTGTCCTTCAGGTCTTACAGGTTCCAAATTTAGGTGTCAAACCGGGCATGGTAGCACACACCTGTCATCACAGAAACTCCAAAGGTTGAGGCAGGAACAAGGAAAGTTTGAGGCTAGCCCGGGCAACTTAGTAAGACCCTGTCTCAAAATAAAAAATTTTTAAAAAGGATGGGGGTGCAGTTCCATGGTAGAGTGCCTCTGGGTTCAATTCCCAGTACTGGAAGGAAGGAGGGGAGGAAGGCAGGGAGGGAAAGGAACCAGAAGGAAATAAATAAATTTAGGTGTTGTCCAGCCTGGGCTCTTATTTTGGGGGATACCTCCCTTTTTATCTTTTTCCCAAGCTCTCTACCATTGAGTTGCCTCCCCACACCTTATGAGGGAATTCTTATCTGGAGAGTCAGAGAATCTGCTTCCAATCTCATTCAGATTTGTGGCAGAACTGAGTTCTTTGCTATTGCAGAGCTGAGGTCCCAGTTTTCTTGCTACCAGTCAACCAGGAGAATCTCTCAGCCCCGTAAGGTGGTAGCCTATGTCACATACCATGTTGCTTCTCACACCCTATCTTCAAACCAGCAATCTTTCTTAACCCTGAATTTCTAACTTTTTATGCCACATCTGTCTTGCTTCTAACTCTGTAATGAATTACATAATTAGATTGGGCCCCCTCCAATAATCCAGGATAACCTGTCTTCATTATATCTGCAAAATCCCTTTTACCATGTAAACTAACGTATTCATAGGTTGGAGAGATTAGGGTGTGGATATCTTTGGAAGGCTATCTCACCTACCATATCTGGTTTTCTAACAATTAGCTTACTCCATTTCAAATCCCAAGGAAGGGCAGTTTTAGAAACGTCTATTAAAAGCCAGGTATAGTAGTACAGGACTGTAATCCTAGCAATTTAGGAGGCTGAGGCAGGATGATCACACATTCAAGACCAGCTTAGGCAACTTAGTGGGGCCCTAAACCACTTAACACTGTCTCAAAATAAAAAGGGCTTCCTTGGGTTTAATCCTCAGTATCCCCCCACAAAGAAAGTCTATTAAATACCTATTTTTTCCTCAATACTTTTCTAGAACATGATCTCCAATCAGCTGTATTGTCTGTTCTAGTCCTATTAGCATGTATATTTCTTCTTAAATAACTGTCCTAACTAAATTCCATTCCCCAGCCTTCCATCATGCCTATGACTTCTTCAGTAAGGATAAAACTGGATGTATTGATTTACATGGACTGATGTGCACATTAGCTAAATTGGGAATGAATGTAACCAAACATGATATATATAATGAATTAAAATGTGCTGATCTTGATCGTAAGTATTTTAATTTCTCATTATCTTCTCATAAAAGACTTAAAGAACTTTTACAAATACATATTTTTCTCTCACTTGACTGGATAAAGGGAGAAATAAATCTCCCTATTTACCAAAAGTAAACAAAGCCCTTATCCAGAGTTTCATTTTAATGGTTTCAGTTAGCCATGGTCAACTGTGACCCCCAAAACATTAATATTTCTCTTGACTCTTTCTAAAGAAAGAAACCACATTCATATAACTTTTATTGTGGTATATTGTTATAATTATTGTTTTAATATGAGTTATTGTTGTTAATCTCTTACTGTGCCAAACATAAATTAAACTTTATCATAGGTACAAATGTATAGAAAGAAATGGTATAAATGGGGTTCAGAACTATTGGAGCCTGGTACAGTGGCACACACCTGTAATCCCAGCAGCTTGGGAGGCTGATGCAGGAGGATCTTGAGTTCAAAGCAACTCAGTGAGACCCTGTCTCTAAATAATACAGAAAGGGCTGGGGATGTGGTTCACTGGTAAAGCGCCCCTGGGTTCAATCCCTGGTACCAAAAATAAACTATTTGAGGTTTTAGGTATCCACTGGAGGTCTTGGAACATATCCTTTGCAGATATGGGGGACTACTGTATATGAGTGTGTTTCCCTGTAAAGATACCAAGAGGTATGTGGATGTGTATGAATTATGAAATCAAATTAATCCTCTGAACTATTCTTTGAAAAATCCTGTGCAGAAACTAATAATGATTATCTTCTCTCAACATCAAATTCAGGTTACCTTTCATGATGTTCATTTTGGAAGGTACCTTGAAATAACAAATACAAAGGCATAAACAATTCCAAAACTGACATGATGTCAAGGAAATCCAAGCCTTGTTTCCATTGAAGTCATAACAGCACAAATCTTCCTTGAATCATTAGGGTCCACCTACACTGAGTTTTAAATGACAGAGAATTTTTATTGATTTTTTTTTTTTTTTGGTGGTGGTACTGGGGATTGAACCCAGGGCCTTGTGCATGTGAGACAAGCACTCTACCAACTGAGCTATATCTCTAGCCCCCTAATTGATATTTTCAAAGCAAAAGATCACATTCTTATTGAATATCCTGACCTAATGATTAGTAGTCCAAGCTGATACGTTGTGTGGAAAATATATTTAGCACATTATCTTCTCTCACCTCATCTCACCCAAATGTCAGTGCCTAGTCAGTCAGTTCCACATGTGATTCAATGTCACCAGTAAAGGTATCACTTGTTTCCACTAACTGCCTAATTTTCTTTTCTGTTCTTCCTAGGAAATATACACACATTCCCTTTAATTGCACTCACAATCTTTTAATTTTAGAAAAAAATGGAATACAGCTAGGATATTCTATAGTAGAATAGGGCTGGATATGGAGTGGGAGGTTGGGTGAATTCCTTGTAAAAATGGCAGATCTCTTGAAAAGGAGTAAAAGGACATGCTTGCAGTGGTTGGGAGCCCTGGATGAGTGTTTATACCCACCCTTGCTTCTGTGGGCAGCAGGAGACCAGTGTAATAATGCTAAGATCACTTTAAGACCAGTGCTTTTTTGAGCATCTCTCCAGCCCTAAAATACTCTGATTTTTAAGTATTAAGTGGTTTACCTTTTACAATTAAATATTCTAATATTTTTTTTTTTTACATTTTAACCTTGTTCTGAGCTTATATTTCTGTTGCAGGAGATGGGAAGGTGAACTTCTTAGACTTCATGAAGGTGCTAACAGATAAGAACCGCTTCCTCAAGGCTGTGGGTAAGCAGAGGTGTTACTGAATAGATGGTAGTTGGGTACTTACAACCTACTACATGTAAACATTATTCACTTAGGCCTCCAAGCAGGAGAGAAATCAGGAAGCTGTAATTTTTGGATATGATTTATTTTTGTACTGATTCTCCAAAACAATATTTGCTAAACAAATAGATAGTTTTAGTTTTTGTTTTTATGTGTGTGTGTGTGTGTGTGTGTGTGTGTGTGTGTGGTACTGGGCACTGTGCCACTGAGCTACACCTCCAATTTTTATTTTTCATCGTAGACAAAGTCTCACTAAGTTGCCCAGGCTGCCTTCAAACTTGCAATTTTCTTGCCTCAGCCTTCTGGGATTACAGATGTGTACCATGGTGACCAAACCCAGTTTTAGAATTTTAACTTAAATAATCATGCAGGTACTGGTATTATCTAAAGGCCTACTTCAGGTGATGCTGCCCTTTAGTCTCCAATGAGAATATTCAGAAAGTGACAAGGTAGAAAAATTTAGTCTCATTTCATAGTATTTTTAATTCCTTACCAAGGACATGCACAGCTTTCAGAGGCATTCCTTTTACAGAAGAAAAAACACTTCTTTAGAAAAATGAACATGTTCTCATGCACATTTGGGGCATGTATAATATACTGGGGTCTTTTGTTTGCTTGTTTGTTTTGTTATTTGGTACTAGGGATTGAACCCAGGGGTACTTTACCACTAAGCTACATCCCCAGTTCTTTTTATTTTTTTTCTGAGGCAGGGTCTTGCTTATTTCCTTAGGGCCTCAATAAGTTGCTGAGGTTGATCTCAAATTTATGATCCTCAAAGTTTCTGGGATTACATACATGTGTCTCAGTGCCTAGCTGATAGTATACTGTTCTTGAAAAAAATCCCTCTTGGCCGGGCATACGGTGGCGAATACCTGCAATCCAGCAGGTTGGGAGGCTGAGACAGTAGGATGGCAAGTTTAAGGTCAGCCTTATCAACTTAGTGAGGCCCTAAGAAACTTAGTGAAACCTTCTCTCAAAAGAAAAAGTAAAAAAAAAAGTGAAAAAGGCTAGGGATGTGACTCAAAGGTTAAGTGCCCCTGGGTTCAATCACTGGTACCAAAAACAAAGAAAGAAAGAAAAAAGTACATCTTCACTCTGATGATGCCTCTACCCTTAGTGAAAGTCTGCTAGAGGTTAAAGAGCATTTTCTCATCCAAGTCTATAAGTGCTCTATAGGTATATTTGAAATATTGTTATTTGTACTCTCATAGGTTGTTTATGAACTTAATAATCTTCCTTGGAAAATTTAACCACTATTCATATCATGTTTTCTAGGATAAATACATTTCAAATTCCAAATACTGCACAGTTTAGAAAACATGCCCATTCCTAAATTATGAATTGTCCTTAAGATAAAGAAAGGTTACTATTTGCAAATACTTTGATAGTGGGAGTTTTCCTGCAAACCAGAGATAAGTTTATGAACAA
Organism: Glaucomys volans; assembly: GCA_020662805.1. Taxonomy (NCBI): domain Eukaryota; kingdom Metazoa; phylum Chordata; class Mammalia; order Rodentia; family Sciuridae; genus Glaucomys; species Glaucomys volans. The sequence continues at coordinate 236,597 of JAJEJO010002340.1, forward strand.
TTTCTTTGCCAGAAGAACAAGACAGTAGCTTGTAAAAAACAGTTCATGCTTGTGTTTAAAGTATTACTATATTTACTCAGAAGTCATTGAACTAAAAATATTTTTATATTTGATGATTACTTTGGTCAAGTAATCAAAATGAACTTTCTACCGATTAGAACAAAATTTTAATAATTACTATATCTACCTTCCTTACTTGATGTTATTATAGGAAATAGTAAAAAAGACTATCTGTTTATTACTTTTTGATGGATGGTTTGTTCAGAATGCATTTTGAAATCTATGTTTCTCCTTCCATAGTTCCAGAGAAGGAACCCTATTTAGATTTAACTGGCAACCCAGGGATCCTATTATTTGAAATCCTATCAAAGCTCGTAGAGACTTCAGCCCTACCAAGAAAGGCTATAATGGAAATAGTACGGTAAGTGGCAAGAAAAGAGGCAAGAACAACCTTCTCAGAAGCACTTACAAGGATATACCACTAACATCCTACTCCACAATGTCTGGTCCAAAACATAGGAGAAATTATCTAAGCAAATGGTCATGTGCCATTAACATTCCTGCCCAGCTATGAAATTGTGAGGCTGAGCTCAGACAAACTCAGGACCCTGCTGTGGGCCTAAGACATCAAGAAAGTTCAGCCTCTCCTACCTAACACCAGAGAAAGAGAATCCAGTCTTGATAAGTTGCTTAGGGCCAGCCGGGCGCGGTGGCGCACGCCTGTAATCCAAGCAACTTGGGAGGCTGAGTCAGGAGGATCGCGAGTTCAAAGCCAGCCTCAGCAACTCAGTGAGACCCTGGCTCTAAATAAAATAAAAAATAGGGCTGGGGATGTGGCTCAGTGGCCGAGTGTCCCTGAGTTCAATCCCTGGTTCAAAAAAAAAAAAAAAAAAGTTGCTTAGGGCCTCAGTAAATTGCTGAGGCTGGCCCTGAACTTGCCATCCTCCTGTATCAGCCTCTGGATTTGCTGGAATTAAAGGTATGCAGGAATGATTTTAAGTGGGCATCAAAATCCAGTGTAGACTACAAGACACTCCCATACCCACTAGAACTACCAGTGGCTCTTGACAGGTCCTCTGACTTTGAGAGGTGTAGTAAGTTCAGACCTCCCAAGGTAGTCTGGACTAGCATGGGGCCAGAATTAGACTTCAGTATAAAGGATGAGAAAACATTCTCACACCCAAGTGTGTTCATTTATTCCAGCAAATAGCACTAAAAATAAATTTCTTCAATCTATTTTTATCGTTGTATTACAGAAATTAAATGTTGCCATTATCAATCTGTTCAATTCATATTCTTCAAAGTTTTCTGGTATCACACTTAAACTTAGAAATACAAAACACCACCAAAAGGATAAAAATATTCTTATGCCTGTCAATAGGTCATCTGTGTTATCCTCTGTCTCCACCAGATGTAGAACAGAGAAGGGTGCACAAACTTCTACTTTTCATTTCTTTCCACTTCAAAGACTTTTTTTCTTTTTTGGAGAGAGGGTACTGGGGATTTAACTCAGGGGTACTCTAGCCTTGATCTATATCCCCAGTCCTTTTTTTATTTTGAGACAGGTTCTCCCTAAATTGCCCAGGCTGGCCTGGAACTTGCAATCCTCCTGCCTCAGCCTCCTCAGTCACTAGGATTTACAGGCATGTGCCACTGCACCTGGTATTATTAATTTAATTTAGATATTTAGATATAACTTAATAAAGATATATATTAAATGCTTGCTGTTGGTACACAAATTTGGCACTTCTCTTAACCTCTCAGCCTCAGTTTCCTCATCTATAAAATGAGGAACATAAGTTCAGCAATACACATCTATAATCCCAGCAACTCAGGAGGCTGAGGCAGGAGGACTGCAAGTTCAAAGCCAACATCAGCAACTTAATGAGGCCCTATGCAACTTAGCAAGAACCTGTCTCAAAAGAAAAGATAAAAAGGGATGGGAGTGTTGCTCAGTGGTTAAACACCTCTGGGTTCAATCTCTGGTACCAAAAAAAAAAAAA
>JAJEJO010002341.1:0-30141 GCA_020662805.1 Glaucomys volans
ATAGGACACCTTCCCAGGACCACCCATCTGCTCACAGTGGAGCAAGTGCCGTGGGACAGGACCTTCGAGTCGTTGATCCGACAGGTCAAATGACGAGTCCATTTGCCCAGACCTGAGAAACGGAGCAAGATAAGTCCTGAGGGTCCCGAGGGCCATCGTTATCACCCACTCCCCTTCTGCCTGTGGCTTGCTGGGGACCCCACCTCCGAACCTGGGGCCTGGCTTCCTCCAGGGCCACCTGGATCTCCTGCTGCTGGGGACTCACCAGCCTGCATGTCCCCGACCTTCACGGAGGACAGCAGCCCAGCTCACCTGGAGCCAGGTGCCCACTCGGCTGCAGCTGAGAAGCACCTGGGGGCTCAGACATCCTCATGTCTGGACCACACTGGTCAGATTCGGTCAGAACCGTGGAGCCCCGACAGGTGGCTTCAGCATGCTCCATGTCACCAGCTCCCCTCTGCAAGCGGTCGGGCCCTTGCAGAATGTCACCAGGCCCGGAGTTGACGGTCCAGCTCCCCCCCGCCCAGGGAGAAACTGCTCCGGCTTCTTCCAGCCCAGCCACTAGGCTGCCCCGTGCCCCATGGCCTGGCCCATCTTCTGGGGGCCCGAGCCACACTCATGGCTCCAGGGACACTGAGAGAAGGCAGAGCAGAAGTACGGCTGCATCCACCAGGGACGTGTTCAGCAGCTACCACAGAGAGAGACACTGTCCCGGGCTGGACACGAGGTCCCCCCAAAGCTCAGATGGTGCAGAAGGTTCAGAGGAGAAGCGATTGGGTTGTGAGGGCCGTAGCAATCAGTTGCTGGACCCCCTGATAGGGATGAACTGGGCGGGAACGGACGTGCCGGGTGCGGCTGGAGGAGGTGGGCATTGGGGCGTGGCTTTGGGTAGATACTTTGTATCTGGAGAATAGAGTCTCTCTCTGCTTCCTAATGATGCCAGCTGCTCCCTCTGCCACGCTCTCCACCATGACGTTCAGCCTCCTCGAGCCCTGAGGATGGAGCCCGCCTTCTATGGACTAAGACCTCCGAAACCATGAGCCCTCAAATAAACCTTTCCTCCCCTATAACTGTGCTGGTCAGGTCCTTTCAGTCACAGCAGCAAAAAAGCTGACTAAAACAAATGCTGAGAAGAGATCTCGATCAGACATTCCTCTTCTTTCCCAGAAGTGGCGGTGACCCCGTGTCCTGTGGAAATTGTGGAAATTGACAGGGTGTGTTTTCCCTTTTTGCATTGGCCGCCAGGGAACTCAGCGTCAAATTCGCCATTACATCCACTGTATGCACAGGCCCCGGATGGTGCGTTGTACCCTTCATCTCATGTCTTCCTCCCCGACTGACTAAACTCATGTTGCACTTTGTGTTGTTTTCCAAGCCACCTCAGATCTCCTGTCTGTGGCACAGCAGGGGCCCAATGCCCAGAGGAACCCACAGGCCTGGGCTCCCCCCCTCTGGCCCTCTCTGGATGCTGCAGGTGCTTCGGCCGCAACCACCACTTGCTGGTTTCTGCAGCCTCTTCCTGTCCCTCGGCCTCTGGGAACCTCGCCTCTGCCCCTCTTGGCTGGCGGTAGACATTTGGAGTCACCAGATGGTGGCCGTTCTGCGGAGGCGAGGTCCCAGGGGCAGCAGCCTGTGCCCACGTCTCTCCACGTGACCCCACAGGCACAGGAGCTGTCTGCAAAGTGCCTGCAGAGTCTCCATAAGGATGTGGTCCCCAAAGTTCTGCTGCATCCTGGGTGGGGCCCTGGGGCTAGCCTGGGGGACCCTGAGCACCTGGGAAATCTATAGTGCCACCCTCGGAGCATCTTTGGCCAAAGGGTTATGAGTCAGCCGGGTCCCATCTGGGTCCCAGTAGTTAGGAGCTGTGTGACTCTGGGCAACTTTCTTGCCTTCTCTGTGCCTTCCTTTACTCATAAGCAAAAGGGGTAAGAGAGGAGCCCCCTGAGGAGAGGAATAAGAGGGCATACAATGCACAGAGAGGCTGCTTTGTGGAAGTGAGTGCTCAGCAGCTGGGAGGCTCTGTGATCTGAAGAGTCTCCTGGGCAGAAGCCCCTCTGCTCCCCAGAAGTAGGAATAGCCCTGGGTGGAGATGAGCAGGCATGGGCGCCCCGTGTGCCAGGCCAGCCCCTGACATTGAATGGGCGAGGGTCACCTGGCTGAGGGGCAGGCGACCCGAGGCTGAGGTGGGCCGAGGGCGAGGGTGGGTCCCACCTCCCCGGGTGCAGGTCCCACTGAGGACCCAGGCCCAGGGGCCGCCCGTGCAGACTTCTGACTTGCCCTCCTCACCCTGTGGCCAGGGGGCTTCTGAGGTCCGCTGGCCGGGGCCTGAGACCTGGGGGACCCCACTCCCCGGGCCGGCCTGGGCCGTCAGCTGCCGCGGCGGCTGCAGGGCCGTTGCCCCGGGAACCGAGGCTGATGTTCTCCAAACAGCTCCAGGCTTTGTGGTTTCCCTGTCGACCGTCCCAGCGGAGCAGGCAGGATGGCGGCCGGGAGGGCTGGGCTCGGAGCAGCCCGGGCAGGCGCCCATCCTAGGCCCTGGCCCTGCCTGGGCCTCTCCTCAGGGAAATGGTCCAAGGACACCGAGATGCTGGGAGACAGGAAGGGTGTGTTTGGAAAAAATGTGCTGAGGTCATCAGGTTTGCTTCCAGAAGAGCTTCTGGGGCCAGCCCGGGCCAGTGCGCTCCTCCGAGGAGCTGGGAGCTCTGCTGGCCGCGGCGCCCATTCCAGCCCGGCCCCCGGCCAGGGTGCCAGTGAGTCCCGCGGAGCCCTCGGCCCACTCGCAGGCCCCGGCCCGGCCCCTCATTAGCCCATCTGCCTCTGCAGCTCCCGGACTCAGAGCCTCCCCTGCTCCTCTGGGGAGGGGATGGCGTCCCTTGCCCAGGAGGGAAGGCTGAGCAAGGAGACCCTGAAAGCCAGGACACTGCCACCTCTGAGCGGCACTAAGGTCCCCGGGGACAGCAGTCTGGGGACAGAGGGATCGTGAGGCGCCCCCAGGTCCCAGATGTGCGGCTGCTTTGCTTTCGGGAAAGTAACTTGAACCAGGGGTCTTGCGACCTGGGCGCCCAGCTCCGTGGGTGGCTGCCTGGGCGGGGCCCACGATGCTGGGGACCTGCCTCTGGCTCCTGATGGACCAGTGTGACCAGAGAGGGCATCGAGGGCCCCGGCCCCAGGCCCATGGCAGGCCCGTCCCCAGGCCCTGGCAGTGGGTCGTGGAGGCCGAAGACCTGTGACATCTTGAGAGTCTTCCAGCAGGAGGGAGGGACGCCCTTCAAGGCAGGACAGCCACCCTGCGCCTTCTAGAATGTGCAGGAAGAGCGAGTCACGCTCGGGCGCCACTTCCTCCAGCTCCACAGACACCTCGTCCTTGGCAGGCTGCTTCCTGGACCCCCATCCCCCCAGCCGGCAGCACCCGGCCGGCAGCCCTGGGCCAGCCTCGCACCCGTGCCCTCCCCGCACCTGGTCCGGTGCCAGGCGCCCTGCCATTGTGTCTGCGGAGGGCGCCCAGCCTCTGGAGCGAGTGGACCTGGCGTCAGCAGCAGCCTGGCCATCCGTCCATGCACCTGTCCTTCCCTGGGCTGCATGTCCCTCTGCTCTCCCAGGCGCCACACTTGCTGGGAGGCAGTGTACGGTGGCCATTCCCAAACTCTGCAGCGCCTGAACACCACAGAGGAACCCGCGGGTTCTGACTGCAGATTCGGGGCTAGCCTGCTCCCCTCTCCATCAGGCTCCCAGGAACGGCCGGGCTGGGCCCCTTCACTCCTGCTGGGGTGAGGGAGAGGAAGGGAGGCCGTTCCCCTGGGGACCTCGGCTGCGGCAGGGACCTGCACTGAGATGGGCAGGCACGGCCCGCCCACCACGGCCCAGGCTCTTTCCCCTGAGGACCGTGGCATTTTCCAGCGGGAGAGATGTGGCTTGGGGTGCGCGTGCCTCTGGAATCTGCCACAAACCTAAGTTCCCAGCTGCCACCGGTGCACACAGAGGACGTCAAGCTCAGCCACCGTTTGGGATGTTCCCAGGTTTTGTGGCTCAGGAATCAGGACAGGGAGCAACAGGGAAGGCCCGCCACTCACGGGTCTGGCGTCTGATGAGGGTTCTGGCTGGACCTGGCCGGGGTGCTGGCCATGACACCTGGGTGTGGCCTCGTCACAAGCCTGGGTCTGGCTTCCTCGCACTGTGGTGGTGAATTCCAAGGTGAGCATGGGGGGACGAGGGGACCGGGACTGAGACGGAAGCCACATGGTTGTGACCTGGCCTTGAAAGTCACACAGCTCACTTCTCAGGCCATCGGTTTGCCGAAAGTCTCCAAGTCCCCCCCAGGTTCGTTTATGGGAAATGCAGGATGGTGCGGCTGCTCTGGCCGCCTGCCTCCCACGCACAGATGCACTGCTCCCTCCATCTGCGCCACCCCCGTTGCCCCGACGCTTGTCCCATTGCGAGGGCAGCATAGCAGTCAGGACCCCTTCCTGCAAGGGGCAGACCTCTGCAGGGGGGCTTCTTGGAGCAGGTCCTCCGCGCAGCTCCAGGACAGGGCTCCCCTCAATCCGGGCATCTGAGAGCCGGACACAGTCACCTGCCTGCACCCCACACAGTGGGCAGGCAGCAGGGGCCTCCTGGAACCTGGCTCAGCTGTGATGCCGGCCACAGCGATTCTGAGATCCAGTGGGCACGTAGGGACTCACTCCCCGGCCGGGTCCCTGAGGCATTTGGCCTCGTCCTCTGGTCTCTTGGTTCCATCCTCTGAGTCGGCTCCTCTTTTCCAGAAGCAGCACCCATGTTGGCAGTTGGTAATACCCAGCCTGCTTCCTGCCTGCGGAAGCTCGGGGGTCCAAGGCCTCCTTCCATGAGTCCAAGCAGGTCTTTAGGTGCTTCCTGGGGTTTTGATGCATCAGTTTATGATTCACGGTGCCAGATAGAAGCAGCCACCCCTCTCCGAGAGCGGTTCTCCTCCTCCTTGACCATCTTGTGGTTGCCATGGGAACCAGCCCTTTGACTTAATGAAGCGCCCGCCAGGCCTGGGTGAAGCTCTCCAGAGAGCCGCGCGTCGAGGGCATCGGGTGGGCACCCAGAGGTCCTGGCCCAGCTCCCTCTGGTCAGGCTGTGTTGCCCTTAGTGCTGGAGCCTTGGCCTGACCCAGGAGCAATCAAGAACCTGGGAGTGGAAGCGGCTTGCTTTTCATCCCAGAGGGTCCTGGCTCCCTGCTCTGTGACGGTCATTCCTGGCTTGTCTGCTCTCACCCCGAGGGGGGACCGGGCTCTGCAGTGGATTCTCCTACTGGTCTCAACTGTGTGTACAGGACCAGAACTGCCCATCCAGAGATTCTGGAAAACAGCAGAATGTGGGGTAGGGAGCCAGGCCCAGAGTGGGGTTCCCCAAGGAGAACTCTTCCTGTGTCCAGCTGTGCCTTGGGGTGGGCGGTGGACTCTGAGCGGGGGCATGGGAAGGTGCTGAGATGCCAGGGACCCTACCCTCTGCTTGGCTGGAGAACCAGGTCCGAGAGCCAGGCAGCCACGGCTGCCCTGGAGAGTGAAGGGAAAGTCCCGGAGGGGGAGAGGAGGGGTCTCCTATTTCTGCACACACACCACACTGGTCCCAGGCTGTCCAGGACCTCACGTGTAAGTGACGGACTCAGAATGGCATAACAAAGGCTTACAGAACCGAATGAGGTCTCAACCATCACACGTCAGGGAGGCTAAGGGGCAGCTTAGAGCTGGGTCCAATCGGGCTGATAGCCAGCTGAACCAGGCACAGTCACAACGTCCAGCTGAATTCAGTTACTTGACATTCAAGGGCTCAAGGAAACGTGACCCACTGAGGACCAACAGATGGTAACCCCAAGTGATTTATTATGGTTTAGACGTGAAGTGTCCCTCAAAAGCTCATGTGTGACACAATACAAGAAAGTTCAGAGGTGAAATGACCAGTCGGTGCTGAATGGACTAACTGGGTGGTGACTATAAGCAGGTGGGGTGCAGTTGGGGGAAGAGGGTCACCGGGGGTGTGCCTTTGGGGTATATGTTTTGTCCCTGGTGAGCCGAGTTCTCTCTGCTTCTTTGTTGCCATGAACTTCTTCCTGACCTAAGCTGCTTCCTCCACTCCCTTCCACCTTGAGGAGGCTCTGCCTCACCTCAGGCCCACAACAATGGAGTCAGCCATCTATGGACTGAGACCTATCAAACTGCAAACCACAAATAAACTTTCCTCCTTTATGTTATTCATGTAAAGTCATTTGGCCACAGTGATGAAAAAGCTGGCAAAAACATGACTCGTGTGTTGGAATTATCAGACAAGGACTTTAAAAGAACTATTAAAATTATGCTTCATATAGTGATGAAGATAGACCAAAAATGAAAGAAAAATGATAAATCTCTAGAGAGAATAAACATAAAGATAACCCAGAAGAAAATATTTAAACTGCTACATATTAAGAAGACAGAAAGGGAGTAATGGAAGAATAAAAAATAGAAAGGACAGATGGATAGCAAATAAGAATATGGTAGTTCTAAATCCAGCCAGGTCAATAATCACACTAAATGTTAATGGCACAAACATTTTAATTAAAAGGTATGAGATATCTGAATAAAAATGTAAGACTCAACTATATAACTATAAAAATGTACTTTGAACACAGAGATATAGGGTGAAAGTGAACATATAGCAAAAGGCTACCAGGAAAGCAGACAGCATGGGAAGGCCAGAGCGCCTGCGTCGGTACCAGATAACATAGACAGCGAAGTGTCATTGCTGAGATAGAAGGGACGTTTCGTCCTCAGGAAAAAAACAGTCCATCTGGAAGTTCGTTTTAAATGTGGCTGTACCTCCTAGTAGAATTTCAAAATGCACAAGCAAAGACTGACAGAATCAAAAGGAGAAATACATAGCTTCACCGTCATAGCAACACGTTCAACTTACCGCGCTCAGCAATTGATGGAAGAACCAGGCAAAAAAATCAGTGAATAAACAGGAGATCTGAAAACACTGATGACCACCCTGACCTATGAATTTTAAATATTGCAGGATAGACATTCTTTTTAAGTGCATGTTGTACATTCACCGAGATAAACCAATAATTTAATGCCAAAAAAAACAGCCTTGATGGAACTGAAAAGTTCCTCAAAGAATAAAAATTTACCAAAATTGACACAAGAAGAAGTGGAGAATCTAAAGATCCCTGTCCTTTTTCAAAAATTACAGTCATCAGCAAAGAGTTCCTGAGTTTCTTAGGGATGATGTTAGCAAATTGCCACCAACTTAGTAGCTTAAAACAACACAGATCAACCCTCACGTGAGTCTAGAGGTCAGAAGGTTACCGTCAGGGTCAGCAGGGCTGAGTCCCTCCAGAACCTTCTTTCACAGCTTCCTCCGTGGCTGACCACTTGCTTTGTCTACATTTCTCCTCCTCCTGCTGACCTTGACCCCTGCCTCTCATCCAGTCCCACTGTGCTCACCTGGCTGGTCCAGGACACACCCACCTCAAGGTCCTTCACCACATCTGCAAAGTCCCTTGTACCACATAGGGTCACATTGTCCCAGACTGTAGGGACTAGAATGTGACATCTGGAAGGACCATTGTTCTCCCGTCATGGTGATATGTGACTTTCCTAAATGCTCAGTGGGGCTGTGGGTCACGAATTCTGACGGGAACGGGATGGGGCATCTCATCTCCACACCATGCTCCCTGGACCTGGGCTGGCAGCCCCAGGTGTGCCCCTCACGCCCTGGCAACTGATGTGGGCTCTTGGCTGAGACCTTGCTGGGGCTGCTGGTAGAGCGCCACATGCAGGCCCCCCTTGTGGCCTGGGCTTCCTTGCGGCAGGGTGGCTGGGTGACAAAGGAGATGGTTCAGAGAGACCCAGGAGGAAGCTGGGCCTTTGCCCATGGGCCAGCCCTGGAAGCCCACAGCATCTCCTCTCCCGTGTCCTATTTGGTGCAGAGGTCACACCGGCTACGAAGTCCCAGGAGTCCCTGAGGGGAAAGCAGCCCACTCCTTGTAGGGTGGGAGGGCCCACAGGACTAGAAATGCAGCCCTGGATGAGTTGGGAGAGGAGCACTGGCCTCTAGGAAGTGCAGCTGTTTTCTGAGCGCTTCCTGTGTTCTGGGCCCATGCTGCCTGGGCAGCCCCCGGGGGCAGCGCCCTCTTATAGGACCAGCATGAGAAGTCTAGCGGCTTCTGCTTCCCTCCTTGCTGTCCTGATCGGGGCTGCCCGGGGAGAGATTGGGCACGTTTGCTTTATGTCTGGGTCTGAGAACGATCTAGTCCTTGAGCCAGCACCGGTGGGCCAGGGAGAGGCAGGAGAAAGGCTGCTTGAGGGTTCCGAGGGGAAACATTTCTATATCTCTCAAAAGAGTGGCCTTGGAAGAGACAGCCCCAAGTCCCCAGGACTCAGCTCTTCCCTCCGGACTCTGTGCGGATATGAAATCTGGTAAGCTGCAGCCACCTTGTCCCCAACTAAGACTAAACCACAGGGGGAGTGGGGCAGAGCCTGTGTGCCTCTCGAGTACCCTGGATCAAAATGGTCCTGATGTCCACCTGGCCCTGGACGGCCAGTCACATCAGCCAGTTGCCGGCTTGATCGTTGAAGTCAGTTCCGAACAGGCCTTTGGTATTTGGAGCTCAGCGACAGGTAGTATTTTCCCATTTTGTGGCTGATGCTATCAAGGCCCTGCAAGGGGACAGAATGCTCTGAGTCACAGGGACTTAAGGTCCCCCGAAGGTCTTGCTAAAGTGCAGACGCTGAGTCAGTAGGCCCCGGGGTGTGGGGGGCACTGGGCTCCTGAGTGTCTAACGCGTGCCTACAACGTGGATCCACCCACCTGAGGCCACTCCTCAGTATCCAGAGGTTCCCAAATGTGCCCAAGGCCACACAGCTGTGTGACAGAGCAGGTGGCACACACAGGCCCACCTGACTTACATGCTCATTTTCTCTCCACCACCTGGGGACGGCCCGGCCCCAACTGCCCTTCCTCAACCACATGTTGGAATGGGGGGTCCAGGTCTGCAGAGCTGGGCTCCTGTCTGCAGGGCCTGGGGCCTGGGACGCCTGTTCCCTGGGGTCAGAGGAGCCCCGTGTGCTGGTCCAGATTCAGGCTCTACACGAGGACTGAACCACTGGCCGCGGTGAGCCGGCTCCTCTGCACCGATGGTGGACATCTGCTCGGTAAATCACGGGTCCAGGGATGAGCTGGTCAGCCCTGCAGAGGACGTGTTTCTACAGGACTCCGGGGCACAATTCACCTGTGAGTGATGTCCCCACGGCAGGGGAGACATCGGGCGCAGGCTTTCGTCCTGGTGGGACCGCGTGGTTTACAGGTGTGCACATGGGCATGTGTGTGCACTTGTGCTCACACGGATCCACCCGGGTGCGTTTGTACGAGTGTGCATTGTGTCGTGAGCACGCCTGGGCCTGCCTGTGTGTGTGGTGTGCATGCCCACGGGCACACGTGAGCGTGGCCTCTGAGTGCTTGTGGGAAGGTCAGGAGGAGAGCCGAGCCCACCCATCTGGCTTGAGCCTGGGGAGCGAACACGTGGACGTCACACGGACGCCTGGACTAGATGGCCCCCACGTCACCTGGAGCTCAGACTCCAATTCTGTGATTCCAGAGAACAGGCCCCCGGATGCACAAGGAGCCTGGAGGGTCCTGTGGGGGTTCAGGACCTCTGTCCTGATCCCTGTGTGTGGTCAAATACCAGAGTAGAGGTCCCCAGGCCAGCACCTCAGGCCTCCGCAGCATCTCCCAGGGCTGCTGATTCTGTCGCCATTGCAGGGCCACCTCCAGAGCTGGCTCCCAGGTCCCTGGCTGGCCAGGGAAGAGGCCTCAATGGGCTCAGGGGCCAGGGACCAGCACAACCTTGACCCAGGCCAGCCCACAGGCTGCTCTTGCTGAGGCGGGTGGAGGGGCAGGAAGTCCCCAGAGCTGTGTGGAGTGTGCGTCTCCAGGGACTCCAGCGGGCGCCCTGGGACGGCCTTACCTGGGCGCCCTCAGTCAGGGGAGCCGCTGGGAGGAGGGCGGGCCCCCAGGCCTTGGCTGGTTCATGTGGAGGAATCCTGGGGTGTGCCCTTGTCCCTGTGCTGCTGGCTGTGTCACGTGGGGACACACCTGGACGCAGGTGGCCTAACCGGGTGGCTCTGGACCCCCTTGTGCACCACTGCAGGTCCAGGCCCTTCTGCCCGGGCAGCTCCTTCCTAACGGGGCGACTTCCGGCCTCAGGGTTGGAGGCTGGTGGCTGAGCTGCGGCATTAGGGAGGCTGCCTCTGCAGGAAGCAGGACGCGGGGAAGGAGCCGCGCCTCCCCGGGCCCCCCCAGTGCCTGCCGGGGCCAAGGCCACCCGACCACCAGGGAGGCTGGGAGGCAGGGCGTTTGGCCGTCAGGACGCCACCCTGCAGGCTGCCCGCACCGTCAGTGGAGGGGCCATCGGGCGGGCAGTGGGCTGTCCACCTCGGTTCCTCCCGTGGACTCTATCAGGGAACAAGACCTGTGATGCCGGCCCACGTGAGCCGGCTCCCTGGAGCAGGGAGGAGGACCGGCTGCTGCCAGCCTGGCAGGGACGGCTCTTCAGCCTGGGTTCTGGTGGGTCCTGTCCACAGTCGGGCAGCCGCATATCAGGGCTGGAGCACGTGGGGAGCGGAGCCACCCACCTCATCACCAGGGGTGACAGATTGGGGACGGGGCCGGGCAGCTCCTTCCTAACCGGGCGACTTCCAGCCTCAGGGTTGGAGGCTGGTGGCCGAGCTGCGGCACGGGACCCTTGGCAGCCTTCAGCCCGAGGCGGCTCCCTGCCCCGCGTGGCTGGCACCCCGTGCGTCCTCCCTGCCCAGCGCGGTCCCTGCATGGTCGCCTGCCTCCTGCCTCAGTTCCCCTCTCCGCCTCTTCTCCTCTTTCCTGCCTCTGGGTGTCTTTCTGCTCCAAAGACTCTGGGCCCAGTCTGAAAGGTTCCCGTCCCAGCTCTGCCCGTGAGGGACACCGGCCACCTACATGTCATCACTGGCCCCATCTGGACAACAGTGGTCCTAGGAGGAGACAGAGCGCCACGTGAGGGGCTGGGCCGCGGCGCGCTGGCAAGCTTCCTCACGCGGGGTCTGTGTCACCGCCACCGCAGGCCTTTTGCAGGGGTCTGTCGGCTGGGTGGCCCGAGGAGCTGGGCGGCCTCCCCTGGGAGGAGCTGCGGGGCAGACGTGGGCCTGGGAGGCTGGTCCATGGCTGGGGGCCCCAGGAGCCGGAGGTGGAGGTCACCTGTGTGACTTGCCCATGGTCACGTGGGGGTCAGGTACCTGGAAAACAGGCTCCCATGCCATGGGCTGAAGTTCCAGAATGTAACGCCACTGAGTCGGCCCTGACTTTCTGTGTCTCAAAAAAAAGTGCCCAACAAAACTAGTGACACCAACGTGGTTCCTCCTGCTGTCCCTCCAGCCCTCCCTCCAGCCCTCCCTCCACCCCTCCCTCCACCCTCCCATGCACAGCCCCCAGCCTTCCTTCCTTCGCTTGGGGGCTCCTGGGGGCCCAGCCCCCTGTAGGGCTGTGAGCTGCGGCTCAGCTCCACCCCACTGGCCTGGTTGAGGACACCGTCACCCTGCTCCCTGGCTCCTGGGAACCCCCATGAGCTGGCTCTGGCCTGGACAATCGTCCTTTGGAGAGAGGTCGAGAAGCCACGAGGGATCGTCCTCCTGGAAGCAAGGCCATGAGGTCCCTACTGGGCCGTGCTCACAGCCTGATGGGGGCCTTCCAGGGACACTTTTCCCCAAATAACCTGCAGGGACACTCATTCCATTACCAAGCTCTCTCCACTTCCGGGCAGGCTGCCCCGCCCCACACAGACCTCTTGGCCAGCTCCATCTCAGGGACCATCAGCCCAGTCGGCAGCGGCTCTTCCAGGAAATCACCTATTGTGGCTCAGATCTGCCCTGGGAAGCGTGTGCGGAGCCACAGGACACAACGGGCCTGGTGACCCAGACACAGAGCGGGCCTCACTCCCGCTGGGGGAGTCTCCAACCCACCGGCCCCGCCCCACCAAGGGCCCCTTCCCAGAAGATCTGCACGTGAGCGAACTCTCCAGATGGAGTTCCGGTCTCATCCTCTGAAGTCCGAGCCGAAGTCCCCTAATCCCCTCACCAGACCCCCAGCTTGGGGATGCCCCACCCCCAGGTCTGATTTGCCCGGAGGGGCCCCCAACCAGTTCCGGAGCCCGGGGCTGGTGTTGCAGGGAAGACCTCGCAGGCCTGCGGCTGGAGCTGGCCTGTCAGGGGGCGTGAGCGGTGGGCGGGGCACAGTGCCCACCCCTGCCACCAAACGGGAGCCCCTGTGGCTGCCCATCTGCAGAGATGGGCAGAAGGGGAGTGAGGCAGCCGGAGCCCAAGGACGAGGGTGCCAGCCCCCCATCCTCACCTGCCCCTCCACCCATGGCGGGCAAAGCCCTGTCCCCCTGAATCTTAGAGTGAAGAAAATAAATAAATAAGACAACAAAGGGTCCTATCAGATGCCAAGAATGAGATAACACAGGAGGAAGTTTACCCGGATGAGGAAATCCCTAATGCGGCCGAAACTATGCTTGGAATGGCTCATTAGCGCTCGGGGCTGGGGATGGGCGGTCTGGCACCCGACCTCCCGGCAGGTTTTCCTCGCACTCAGAGCTTATCTGCAGGAAACGGCTGGAGCTTCTGAATACCAGAGAGCTGGCCCTGACTCACCGGGACAGCCGGACGAGCCTCCAGGGTGGGGACACAGTGGCAGCTCAGGGGACAGGCTTCCCAGGGAGGGCTGGGAGGGACGGTTCCTGCCCAGCGCTCCTGGGTGCAGGCCTGCTGGGCCCCCACCCCCTCAGCTCCCGTGACTCAGACTGCGAACACGCACATGGGTCACCGTGAAGGGCACGAGGGTTCGGGGGCCAGATGGTGCCCCAGCACCAGGGGACACTCGCCCATGGCCTGACCGTGACCATGGCCAGTTGGAGCTTCCAGATGTTCCGTCCACCTTGGAAATGAGCATCCTCCTGCGGGGCCGTGGCCTGAGCCCCGAGCTGAGGAAGAAGGGCTTTTATTGGAGGTGAGCCGCCCAGCGAGGGCTCAGCTGGCCCATCCTCCCTCCTGCCTGCCAGCTCTGTAGGACGCAGGGCTCTCGGGTTCTCGGAGGGGCAGGTGGTGGCCTGGCTCCACCCCGCTGGCCTGCGGGGCTGGGCCACACCTCCCCCGCAGTCTTCTCGGGTGGCTGGGCATTCCCTGGACTCAGGGCTTGTCCTCGGCCGCCTGTCGATGGACGTGGGCAGCCTGCGGGCAGCCTGGGCTGGCTTGAGTGGGCCTTGTGACAGGCCCCGTGCCTCCCCACAGCCACCAGCCTGAGTGGGCCAGGGACAGTCCGTTCTCCACGTCTGTGGTGGCACACAGGGTCCTGGGCATGGCCCACAGAGGTGGCACTGGAGACCCATCTCCTCAGAACACAGCACTCCTGTCCCTGTCCTGGGCACCCCGTCCAGCCTGCCTGGACTCCGGGGCCTCCCAGGGAAGGAGCGGCTCCTCTGGGTTCTCCGCGCTTTACCTCTCCACGCACCCCTCCCGCAAACCCCGGAGGTCAGAGGCAAATGCTCCAGGGTCGAAGTCGGGCTGAGGACCAGGCTTGGGGACGTGCGGTGGGATTTCCCTTCCCCACCTCCTGCTGGTCGATGTCCACGCTCCGCCTCTGTGCGCCCAGCCAGCCTCCATGCCTGTGCTTCCCTGCCCTGCCCCCCACAGCACACTTGTCCTGTAAGAGATAAGACCCCTCCGGCCCCACGGGGCCTACGGGGATCGCGCCCCTCCATGGGCACTGCAAGCTGCTGCTCCTCCGTGATTCCCTCAGAGGTGCCGGAGTGCACAGAGCAAGCTCAGCAGGAGTGCAGCCCCTGCAAAGCCGGGGCGGGCTCAGCCGGGGTGCAGGGCTCAGCCGGGGTACAGGGCTCAGCCGGGGTGCAGGGCTCAGCCGGGGTGCAGGGGCTCAGCCAGGGTGCAGGGGCTCAGCTGGGGTGCAGGGGCTCAGCTGCAGCTGGGGTTTGTTTGATCTCTAGCTTTGGGGGGTCGTCACTGAGGACTGAACCCAGGGTACTCACTGTTGGGCTGCATCCTTTTACTTTTAAAATTTGAGGTGGGGTCTCACTGAGTTGCTTAGGGCCTCGCGAAGTTGCTAAGCGAATTTGCAATCCTCCTGCCTCAGCCTCCGGAGTTGCTGGGATCACAGGCGTGCGCCACCGCCCCAGGCCTCTCTCCTCCTTGAAAGCTGACTCCAAGGGAGCCCACAGCTGCCTGGCTTCAGGGACACAAAGCCCTTCACCGGGCAAACGTGATGGAGTCCTTACTGTGCATTCATCCAGACACGGGTGACGCAGAGGTGGAGACAGAACAAGACCCTGCCCGGAAGAGGCTGGTATTCCAGGGAACAGAGGCCCAGCCTCATAGCCAAAATGAATAGGATTCTAAAGTCACCCAGAGGGGGACAGAAGCTATGGGGCAGAGGGAGCTGGGGCAGGACTGGGCAGTGCTACAGTTTTAGAAGGAGGGTCGGGAGGGTCTTGACAGTTCACAAAGAACTGAAAGGTGAGGGGGAGGCACATGGCACATGGTGGGGGAAGCGTGGACTATGCAAAGGCCCCAGGGCAGCAGGATGGCCAAGCTCTTCCAGGAATGGCAAGAAGGATGGGACCTCAGGCCCACTGCCTCCCTCTGCTTCCCCACCCCTGGCGGTCTGGTGGCCAGGCTAGTGCACACTTGGTCCCTTTTCTCCCATTCACTCTATCTAAACGTCCCTCCTGTCTTCCTTACCTGGGAGCCACGCCAGCCAACCTTTGGCCTCTGAAAGTCCTCCCTGGGCAGCAGGTGGAGTAGATGTGCCCACTCCGCCATCCTCAGAGTGACAGTTGAATGTGGAGGTTCAAGACATGGGCTGTTTGGAAAGCCTCCAAGTGCTGGTCCTCACGTGACCTGCCCCGGCTGGAACAATGCCTTGTCTAAGCTCCAAGATGAGCAGCGGGATAACTCCTGTCCCCTGGGGGAGGCCGTGAAGATGGCGCTGCTCTTGGCCTGGAAGGAAGCTGGAGAGCCCGCAGCTCATGCCTTCTCTCTGCAGCTGGTGACTGCCAGGTGGGGGCGCTGCCGAGGGCCACAGTCAGCTGGTGGCAAAAGAGGGGCTGGGGAGCGGGTCTCTGTGCTTGTGAGGTCAAAGCCTCAGGCTATGGGGACATCTCCAGCTCTGCTTGCTGGGCAGATGGTAGGACTGTTCTTCTCAGCCCCCTTGAAGTCAGGCACCGATGCAACGTGGGCAGAAGGACTGGGTCGCTGTGAGCAGGTAGAGGGGACTCTCCATGGACCTGGGTCCCTGGAACCTGTGTTGGGCAGGGCCCCCTCCTTTGGTGTGTGGCACAAGTGAAACTCAGTCTTGGCCAGCTCAAGCCAGGGACCTGCATCGTCCAGCCCATGGGCCGAACTTGGCTCTGTTGTTATAATAAAGTTTCATTGGAACATTGCCCGTTCACTTAGGTGCTGTCTAGAGCTGCTTTCGTGCTACGATGACAGAATGAAGTTTCACCAAAACCGAATGGTCCATAGAGCCTCGGATATTTATCACCTGGCCCTTTACAGAAAACCCTTGCCAGCTCGGAAGCCGTGGAGGTCTGGGAGGCTGGTTGCTGCTGCGGCAGGACCTGGGACATCCTAACGGGTGCATTTCAGCTCTGCCCGTGACTTCTGAATGCCAGGCCATGAGCTCGCACAGCTTAAAAGTGTGTGGCAGGAAAGCTTCTCCAGCTGTGTCCACGAGCTGCTCCTGAGCCCCCGTCACAGCTGCCACTTAGCACATGAGGACAGGCAGGTCCAGGGAGGTATGTGACAGGTCTGGAGTTATCTAAGACTTCCCCGATGCTCTGACCCACAGGACAGTGGGTCACCGCGTATTTTCAGGTTTTCTCTCACTGCCAAAGCCAGAATGCAGACTCAGATGGAGAAACCCCGGGGCCCTTCCACCCTCAACACCTCCATTTCAGAAAAACATGAAGAGAGAGATCCGTTCAGCCCAGAGTAGAAACGAGAAGTGGCAGCGTTGACTTCCCACCCCACCCGGCTCTGCTTTCTGCTTCCTTTTGCATTGGGTGGCCCCCTCCCAGCCCCAGGTGGCTCTGGCAAGGCCGGCCACGAGGGGGACATCGCCCTGCGGGTTCCAGCACTGATTTCCCCATCCTGCACCCCTCGCTCCCTGTGGGGGCTGCAGAGCCCACTGTGATGAGTCCAGGGGTGGGGGCACCCTGCTCTGCCCAGCCCAGTTGCAGTGGGCTGGGAAACCTGGGGTTCCCCCTGGAGGGGCCCTGGTTGTATAGAAAGCCTGAGAGAGACCCTGCCCACTGCCCTGGCCGGGCTTCCTGGGCGCCTCTCCTGGAGCCCATACCTCGAATTCCCCAGCAGCTCCAACAGGCCCAAGAGCCGGAGTCCTCGCAGCTTGGGGTGGTGGCCCTGGATGAAAGTCTGAACGGCTGCAGGGCCACCCGCCCACTACCTCCAGCCACATACTTTTATTTTGATCAGCCTCTCAGGCTTGCGTAACACACTTGGGAGTCGAGAGGCCGAGCCTCACTATCGACAGCCCAGGAAGGGCTGGCCGAACACTTGCTGCGAGGAAATCTTTCCATTGAGAAAAATCCCCTGGCACTCAGCTCCTAGTGGCTCCAGCAGATGGTGGGGTGACTGAGAAGCCTGTGCTCTGCGTCAGGCTCCTGAACCCAGTCCCCACTTCAGTCCTCACTCACTGCCGACATCATCAACCACCAAGACTGGTGACTAAGCTCTTGCCGTGTGCCCAGCCCCGTGCAGGGCCCCACACTGGTTATTCTGTGGAGGCTCGGTGACCAAGGGCCTGCTCCTGGGCCTGCTCTGGGGGGGCACACAGGCTCAGAGAGGAGGCGGGTGGTGGCTTGGCCAGCACCCCCCACCCCATAGTACCCTGGGCAAGTGCGAAAGCAGACATCTCCCCTCCCCCAGGGGAAAAGCCAGTCCCCAGACAGAACTGGACCTTAAGCCACCTACTGAGCACCACGCCCGAATGACCACTGGTCATTCGCCCATTAGGAGAGCAGGTGTGTAGGATCTGGGGTTCCCCTTGGCCATGCTGTTGTCTGGGCCCCAAGAATCTGAAGACCCCGGGGTTCAGAGAGCAGCCCACAGGAGCCTCCTGGATGGGGACACACCATGGCCCGGCCCACCCAACCGCGGCTTTCACAGGGTCTCTGGAAACCGGAGCCCTTGGATCTTCAATCCAGGCAGATGAGCCGGGAGCGTGTGGGCAGCCGAGGGGCCCCGGCCTCCCGGGGAACTCAATGAATTTGTCAGGGAGCTGGAAACAGATGATTTCAATCAGCGGGGAGAAAAATGCCTTCACGGCCACGGTCGACCGAGGAGCCGCGATGGGCTGCCAGGCCCTGCCCGGGAGGCCTTCCAGGCCTGGCCTGTTCCGCAGCCTCGGGCCGGGCGCTCCCCGCGCGGGGCCAGCGCTGCGCCGGCCGGAGCGCCAGGAGGGCAGGCGGGTGGCCAGACTGCGGGGCGCGGCGCGGGGCGCGGGGGGCGGCGCTCCAGGTCCCGCCGCCTCGCGGAGCTTTCATGAATGGCCGGCTTCCCAGGCCGCGGATTGGCTGAGCCCCGGGCCGCGAGGCCCAATCAGCGGCCGCGGCCGCCCGTCTCCGCGTGGGCCGGCGCAGCTGTCCGCCCGCCCGGCCGCCCCTCCCCGCGGCGGCGGCGGAGGGGAATCTTTTTTCTTTAATTCCCCGGAGCGTTCAGGGTTCTGGTGCGATTGTGTCATTCGAGGCTTGGCTGCAGCTCCTGACAATAGCCCCGGGGCTTCCCTGTGGCGGCCAGGGTTGACACTCACGATCCTGTGACGGGGACAGGCGTGGTGGTTAGACACGCAGCTCTGCCTGAGTCGCAGATTGGCTCCGGTTCCAGGCGAAGCCCTGCCGCCCTCCAGCACAGCAAGGGGACAGAGAGCAGAGGCTGCTGGGGACAAAGCAGGGCTGAGCAGGGAGTGGCCGAGCAGACCTGGCCAGTGTAGCGGACTGAGACATGGCTGCCAGCCCGAGGGCTGCGAACCCCCTGGTCACTGACCTTGGGCTAGCCTCACAGCCCACTGCACGGGAGGGTGGGGGCCCAGCAGGGAAGCCCAGCCATTGAGCTGCACGTCCCGTTAAGCAGGGAAACGTTCTAGTTGCTGATGTTACCGAGAAGGCATGAGTTTACGAATGCTGCCAGGGGCTGTGCTCCCGGGGCTTCTGGTCTCCCACCCCAGATGAAGGGGTTGTGTGGCTGACACAGAGGGGCCTGCCTTCACCATGAGACCCCCTGGCTCAGGAAGAAAGCTGGCCAGAAGGCACTCTTGCAAGGCGGGCGCAGGGGTGGGGGCAGTCCGGGGTGTGGGGGGTGGGCAGGCCTTGAATGCCAGCTTAAGGAGGTGGCGCAGGCCTGGGAGTGTGGAAGTATGGTGAGGTGGGACAGTGGTGCGTGTCCAGAGTCAGCGCCCTGCTGACAGGGACTTCTCTGCCCATCCACCCACCCTCCATGTGGCTGGGGCTGACCTTTGAGGAACTCCTGGCTCTTCCTATTGAAGGCCCCCAGGGTATGGCCCCCACTTGACAAATGGGAAAGCGAGGCTTGGAGTGAGCTGCAGAGGGCCTTGTGTCGCAGGCTCAGCCCACGCGCCCAGTGGGGACTCAAGCCATGCGGCCAGTGGGGACTCCTGCGAAGCTGCTGCCACAGCATGCAGCTAGATCCCTGAGCGCCGGGTCCAAGCTGAGTCTGGCTGCAGCCAACAGGACCAGGGCCACAGAGGCGTCTCTGCTCCCAGAGGTCTAAAGGCCAGCCTCTGGCCTCCCCTGCAGTTATGCAAGGCTTGGAGCAGCGAGGGCCCAGCCGAGGAGCTCGCAGGTTCCAGCTCAGGCGTGTCCCTGCTGGCCACCTGCGCAGCCCCGCTGCCCTGGTCCAGTGCAGACGTTGCACAGTTCTTGGTCTCGGGGCCCGTCTGCATCTTAAAGATTGTTGAGGACCCTAGGTAGAGTTTGTTGATATGGTTTTTCTGTTGATATTTACTGCATTAGAAAAGAAAGCAGGCCAGTGCGGCGGCTGGGAAGGGTAAGGCATGAGATCTCAAGCTCAAGGGCAGCCAGGGCGATTTAGTAAGACCCTGTCTCAAAATAAAATAAGGAGCTGGGGATGTTGCTCGGGCGCAGTGCCTCGGGTTCAATCCCCAGCACTGTGAACAAATGCTGGGCTGGCGGCGCACGCCTCTGGTCCCAGCAACTCCGGAGGTGGAGGCAGGAGGAGCACAAGTTCACAGTCAGCCTCAGCAACTTACGGAGGCCTTTGAGCAACTTAGCCAGACCCTGTCTCAAAATAAGCAATAAAGTGTTGGGGTGTGGTTCAGTGGCAAAGCACCCCGAGCCCAATCCCTGGTACCAAAGAAAGAGAGAGAGAGAGAGAGAGAGAGAGGAATGAACACCCGGAACGTGGACTCACGCTCATGAGCGTGGACTCCCCTCTGTGCGGGCAGCCTGTGATCTGGGTCCAGGAGCCTCTGGAAACTCCGCTGTGCGGTGGCGGGGAGGGCGGGTAGAGGGAAAAGGAAATCATGTCTTAGTGCTTCCGTGGGAATGGCCGGCTGTGCCGAGCAGTCCCCAACCTTCCTATGCACGGGAAACCGGGTCCCGTGGTCCCCACTGTGGCCATGTGGGCAGCGGGACCTGGGGCGGGTGAATGGATCCTCAGGGCTCTGCCCACAGGAACAGGGCCACCCCCTCCCAGGTAGGAGGACTGATGGGTGGCAGGGGAGTGGTTTTGTGACGAGAGGCCTCTCTCCGCCAGCCAGGCGAGGCCCACACCTGGCGCTGCAGCAGGAGGCCCTCACCAGAGGCCCAGCAGAGGCCGGCACCCCGCTCTTGGACTTCTTGGCCTCCAGACCTTGAGCCCAGACCCCCTTTCCTTTATTAATCACCCAGCCCCAGGTGTTCCGTGACCACGCAACACCACCTCCGCCCCCAGACCTCCTGGGACCTCCCTTGGAAGGGCCGATTCTGTCCAGAGGAGTTCAGGTGGTACCATGTGCCCAGGCAGCTTCCCTCCCAGGCTTCCCGAGGCTCAGTCTGGCCACGTGATACCCTGGCCACCTCCTCTCAGGTGCTGTTGTCTGCATGGAGCGTGTGACGAGAGCCACCTGGGAGTGTGCTGCGTGACAGGGTGCCACTGCAGTGCCCGCATCCTGCCTGGGAACCGCACCGCCTACCCCTCGGGCCAGGATGGAGGGGAGGTCCTCTTGGACCTGTGGACAGTGCGCCCTCCAGGGTGGGCACCTGGTCCTACCTGGGCAAGCCTGGGTGGCCTCCCTGGGCTCCATGGGAAAGCTACTCGTATGTGGGGCCTCCAGCAGGACAGCCCCCCGTGCCCCGGCCAGCACGTGGTCAGGCCCTGGTCTCCGCGCCTGCTTTACGTTTGGGGCCATTGGGTGTGCCCAGCCGCGCCCTCGGGAGAACTGCCCCTGTGAATCAGGAGGGGACCTCGGTGTCCTTGGTGTCCTGGGCCATGGGCAGCTCACTCCCTGCCCCCTCAGTCCTGGTAGTCGTATTCTGCATCGACTCGCTGGGGAGGTGGGCCAGGCGGCGGGCCTGGGCCGGGCTGGGGTTCACGGCTCACCCAGCTTCACTGGCGGCCTGTTGGGATCCACACCAGCCTCTCTTCATCCTTCCGTCTCCCGACAGGGACACCTGACGTGGGCCCACCTAGTCCAGTCTGGTCCCATGTTGAGATCCCCAACTTAATCACGTGCAAAGAAACAGGGGTCCCGAGGGAAGGGGTGGGCTCCCTCGGACCCCAGACCCACCTGTGGGTCACTCTGGTGGCAGAGCTGGTGCCCCGTGTCCCTCTGCTCCCTGAGAGCAGCTCAGGGAAGCCATCCACCCAGGGGGCCACGGTCCCGGCGTGGGTGGGGCAGCACCCTGGTTCTCCAGGCCTCGGGGGGATTACTCGCTAAAATCCCTGACATATCAGAACCGCCTCCCCTGCCAGGGACCCTCCAAGCTGCACCTGAGACGGAGAGAGTCTGCTTGGAGGGCTGTCTCTGTCCATCTGTCCCTGACTCTGGCCCCACTTTTCCTCCTGACTCTCTCCAAGGCTCCGTCCCTCTAAGAGCAAGGTGCCAACAGCCGGCTCCCGGGCTGGCTTTCCTCCCCTGGCTAAGTCACAGTGAAGGCCGCAGCCCTAGGACTGGGCCAGCAGAACACCCCGGGGTGGGGTCTGCAGTATGGGCGGCTGAGCTGGGTCCCGGATGCCAGGCCTGGGGAGGGCCGGCCACCCTGTGCCGCCCCTGTGGCCCCTCTGGGCCGTGAGAAAGGCTGGGGACCCAGTGGCTCCGCCTGGAGTGTCAGCCCTGCACTCGGCCCTCGCCAACACTGACCCGCTGGAAGGTTAGGGCCTGCTCAAGGGCAGGGAAGCCACTGTCCTCAGAGTCCAGCAGGCTGGTGCTGGCCTGTGGGGCTCCTTCCTGAGAGACTTCACTGCTGCGAGCCTCGGTTTCCCCTGATGGTGGAGGGTGTGGTGCCAACGCCTCCCGGGGTGCTGGTGTGGACTGCAGAGCCCAGGGAACCGCCAGACCAGTCCGGCCACAATAGGTGGCCACCCGTGGCCCTGGGCTGGGCTAGGCTGTGGGCTTGAGCCCTGAGCCATTGCTCCAGGAGCTCAGATGACCACGCGACATTCCACCCGGAGCTGGGCAGAGGGAACCCTGTCCCCTGGCAGGACAGAAGCCAGACACCTTCGTCCTACCTGAGGGCCGCTGCCTGCAGGCCGCCTGCCCCTCGAGCCTCAGGCTGCCGTTTCTCCTCCATCTGTGAAATGGGACGGGAACACCCACCTGGCAGGCGTGGCTAGACCCGCGGAGGCCAGAGCGAGGCGGGGGGCCGCCCGGCGCAGCCTCGGGGACCTCACTCAGGGCAGAGCGGTTGCAGCCATAGCTTCTGCCTGTGCCCGGACCACCTCCTCAACACCACGACGGGGTGGCCACAGTGCAAGAGGACCCAGAATGGCCACCTGCCACTCACGGCACCTGACCACGACGGCCCCGCTGTTGGGGCCACGACGGGCTCTGGACGCACCTTCAGCCTCAGGTTGGACGTGGCTCCGCTTGGAAGCCCAGCAGACTCACCACGGGGCAACTGGGCCCCGTGCGCCGGCTCCAGGCCACAGGACATGAAGGCCCTTCTCCAAACGGGTCCCCCGGAGGTCCCGGGGCCAGGCCTCCGTCCTCAGAGCCCCGCTGTGGGGCTCACCTCCGGCCACTGCGGCCTCTCCCTCCCATGCTCTCCATTGCTCGCCTGTTTCCCCGCTTCCTCCGCTGGGAGGTGAGCCCCCCGGGTTCCCTCTTCTGTCCTTCCCTGCTGCGTCCACCATTGCTAGCGTGCCCTGCGGACAGTCAACAGGTGGTTGCGGGGTTAGGAAGCAGTGGCCGTGTATGTGACATTCTGTAGGTTCTTGAGACCAGGAGAGATGTCACCTTGCCTGTGGTGGCCAGGCTGGAGAGACGGCCCCTGGGAGACGAGGCCAGAGCTCCCGAGCAGAGCCGCCCCCGACAGGCCCACGGTCAGTGTCCCCAGCACTGTGTCTGGCCGCCCAGGGGCCTGTGCAGCCCCCACCAGGGGAGTGCAGAGGCTGGGGAGGCAGGGAGCGGCCAGGCCCACAGAGCCCGCTGCTGGCTTCACTGCCGATCCTGGGGGTGGACGCTGAAGGCAGCCTGAGGACGCCGGCGGGCCCCCAGCCTCAGGGCTCCTCTTCTCCCTACCTGCTTCCCAAATTCACTTCCACGCTGCCTCTGTCCATCCAGGTTCCAGAGGATTTTGTGAAGGAGGCTTGTGAAGAATTCGGGGTGCTTTGTGGGTTTCTGAAGGCGGCCTGGGCCGTGGAGCTGCCCAGGGGGACAGGGCCTGGCCTCTTCCTCCGAATGTGGAGGATCAAATTAGAGTCCGCCTGTGTCCTCCCGACCTGGCCGCGGACCCCCGCCCTGTCCCTGGACGCTGGTGGGAGGGCAGGCGGGGAGAGGGGATCGCTCTGCTCCCTGGGCAGGGAGGACTCTAGAAGGCACTGCTGGTCCCGCTAGGTCTGAGCATTTGATTTTAACTCCAGAAATAGAGAAAAAGAACTTCAGGAAGTGTGGTGGACCCTGGCAGCTCTGGACATGTCCTGGAGGTAAAGCCCAGCTTTGGCCTCTGGTCCTCTCATGGCTGTGTGCCCCGGGCACCCCAATCCCGCCCAGCCTCCCCTTCCCAGCTGCTGAGTGGGCTATGGAGGCCACTCAGCTGGCCTGGTCTCCCTGGGCCTCACCAGCCCAGCCCTCTCTCCTTCCCAAGGACGTCCTGCCCTTTGCCACTCCGTCCAGTGGCCTCCACCTCGGCCCCTCCATGGCCCCCTAGCAGCCCCTTCCCCGCCAGAGTGCTCCAGTAATGCCCCCACGTGGCCACTGGGCCTGGCCCTCGGCCTGGGACCCAGGCCGGATGCCCGCCTCCCAGCCCTCCTCTCCCAGCCTCCCAGTTCCCTGCGCGTCCCCCCACCCAGCCCAGCTCCCCTCCAGACCCTCCAGGCGCCAGGATTGGAGTGGGAAACTGAAGTGGCACCCAGATCCCCCTCAAACCCCCATTCTTGCCATCAGGCCGGAAGGTTCCAGACACGTTCCTCAGGAACGGGCAGTGAGTGTGTTAGACGGGCTGGGAAAGCACAGGGACACTCTCAAGGGACAGACCCGGCCTCTCATCGGGGCTCGAGGGCAGGGGGTCTTTGTCTGCCTCAGTTTCCTGGAAGGCCCCAGCCCCATACCACTGTTGTGGGCTGGGGGCCAGAGGCACTTGGAGTCCAGGACTCCCCCACCGCTCCCCGTCCTGAGGGCTCCCTGCTTCCTGCTTCTCTCCACCCCACTCCCGGGGCGACCTCATCAGCGAGTTCCCATGGATCTAAATACCCTTCAGCTGATGATTTCCAAATTCGTCTCTCCAGCCTGACCTCTCTGAACTCTGGACCCGCATATCCGGCCAGCCACTGGACAGCTCCCCTTGGGGTCTCCCAGCCATGTCGCACAGACTGGCCAAGATGGACTTGGAGTCTCTCTCCCAGGCCTTTCTTGGCCCCTCTTCTGTCTTCCCGGCTCACAAACGCGCAGCACCCACTCCACCGGCAATGTCCAGGGACCTCCGGTTCTCCTGGCCTCTCTGGGGCCACGTCCACTCGCGGGAACTGTCTGCTGACGTTCTGCTCAGAGCCAGCCTGGGTGCAGAGCGTGCCGAGACCAGGGCGTGACGAGAGCCACTCCACCGTGAAGACGTGGACACCAGGGCCCCTCCAGGGACACTCGGGGTGGGACCATGTCCTCCCAACCCAGGACACAGCCCCCGTTGGCTCCCTGGAGAAGAAAGCAGCCTCACCCCTCCCAGAGGCACAGTGGAGCTCCCCAGGGACACCGGCCGACGGAGGTCACGTGGCCACAAAGTGAGGCCCTTGGGGCTTGCACGACTTTCCCAGCCACAGACAGCGAGCAGAGAGCGGCCCCCAGGCCCCCAGCAGCCAGGACCCTCCGGCCACAGCCGCACCCCAGGCCCTCCTCCTTCCTCAAGGGACCCAAGAGCATCCCCCGCCTGCAGCAGGCTCCACTCCCACGGGAGGTCGGTTTGCGGAGAGGGCCGGAGAGGCTGCAGTGGCCGGAGAAGCTATGGGCAGAGAGGGAGCACCAGGCAGGGGCCACCCTGCCGTGACGTCACACTCTTGGTGGCATCATTGCAACACAACATCCAGCGAGCAGCCCGCGTGTGGCCCGGAGCTGGGAGCAGGAGGGACAGGCCAAAGGAGGCACCATCCGGCCGGAAAGACGGGTGGTCAGGCCCGTACGCAGAGTGTCAAGCGGCGCCCACCATCCTGCCAACAAGAGGCAGGCTTGACAGGCCGCCGGGCTTGCCCCTGGCCGCGGTGCAAAGGCAGAGGGCTGGGACATTCTGGCCTCAGGCCTTCACCTCTGAGCACCTACTGTGTGCTGGGCCCTGTGCTGTGCTGGAAATGAAGCAGAACTGAGGGGAAGAGCCCTTCCCTCAGGGAGCTTGGATTCTGGTGGGGAGAAAGGGAAACCACCAGGTTCATCAGGCAGGACGGCTGCAGAAGAGCTCAGGGGTCACCTGGCCTGCGAAGGGCACGCACGTGTGCCTGCGTCTTTCTCTGGGTACACACTTGTGAACGGCGTCCGTGTGTGCACAGTCTGTGCATGCCTGTGCGTGTTGCCTGTGCGTGAGGCACGCGCATGTCTGCACACGTGTGCACAGATGTGCAGTCTTAGTCTGCTTTCTGTTGCTATGACAAAATACCCGGAGCTGAAGGCTTAAAAAGAAAAGAGGTCTATGGGCTCACAGTTTTGGAGGCTGAAAGTCTAAGGTCAGGCAGCTTCATCTGTTGGGCCCCTGTGAGGGCTCCTTGGCTGGGTGACAATGTGGCAGAGGAGCAGAAAGGAAAAGGCCACTGGCAGAAGGGGCCAAGTGCTGGGGTGGCCTCCCTCTAGGACAACTCGCTCTTAGGACTGACAGGGTCCCCAGGGGACCATCAATGCCTCCTGATGGCCCCCGTACCTTGTCACCTAGGTGCCACCCTGTAAAGGTCCTGCCTCCCACATCTCCAGCACAGGACAGCTGGGGACACACCCAAGGTGCATCCAAACCATGGCACGTGTTTCTGTGCCTGTGCCCGTGGACGTGGTGGGAGGAGCCTCGGGAATGAAAAAGAGCAGGGCGGGTGGCGGGGGGGAGCGCCCGGGTGCGTGTGAAAGGTCTGAACCCCCTTCAGAAGGCAGAGGGAGCCCACGCCTTGGCGCACGCCTGTCATCCCAGGGACTTGGGAGGCTGAGGCAGGAGGATTCCAAGTTGGAGGCCAGCCTCAGCAACTTAGTGAGGCCTAGGGAGACCCTATCTCTAAATAAAAAATAAAAAAGGGCTGGGGATGTGGCTCAGGGGTTCAATGCCCCTTTGTTCAATCCCTGGTACCAAAAAAAGGAGGGGGGCAGAGCCACAGAAGGACAGCCCTGGCTGCCCGGGCAACACCAGTGAGAGATGCGCAGCCAGGGAGGCCGCACTGCACCTGCCCAGGTGAGCGAGGAGGCCGAGCTGAGGAGACCCACACGGAGCGTCTCGCAAGGACACTGCAGCATCTGGGGTAAAGTCACCGGGTCGGGGTGGTGGAGAAGCTGGAGGAGGGACCCTAACCCTCAAGGGCGGAAGCAGGAGGCGCCCATCCCGCCGCAGGGAGAAGGGCTGGGCTCAGCGCTGGCGAGGCAGAGCCGGGGCCCCGGGGACTCTGTCATCCACCTCCTGGGACTCCTGAGGGGACCAGCGCAGCCTCAGAGTCCCAGACACAAACGGTCAGAGCCCCTGGAGGGGCAGCAGCCCCCGTGGAAACCACCAAATGCCCGGCACAGGGACCAGGGCCTCCGGGCCCCTCCCGCCGTCTCTCCAAGTCGCCTGTGCAGGCGGCGGCCGGCTGAGCCTCGGTTTCTTCCCGTGACATGGGTCTACTGAATGTGGCAGTGTCACCAGGCAGTGGGCAGATCCGGGTGACAAAGTGGGAAGGGCCTCAGCACAGGGTCCCAAGATGCCAGGTCCAGGCAGCCCCGGGATCCACTCAGCCAGGGGGTCCTGCCTCTCAGATCCTGCAGAGCCCGTGTCAGCCGGGCAAGCAGGGAGGGTGAGGGGACGGTGAGGCCCGGGACTCACCGGGACTGCGGCCCTGTCCCCGGAGGGCCCTGTATGGTGGGTGTAGCAGGAAGGGTCAGGGGTCATGTTTAAATGCGGGGGAGTCCAGGGCGGTACCTCATGGCCACATAGCTGTCCAAGTGGCGTGGGCGGGCGGCCCCTTGGAAGGTCTGGGACAGAACACAAGGCCTTGGTCACTCATCTGACCCGTCACACAGGGGCAGTGTGAGAAGACAGAGAGGCAGACCTGACCCCTAGGGAGGGACAGGGACCTGGGAGGATCCCAAAGCCTGGGATGGAGTCCAGGCAGGAGAGTGGATGACCCGCACACAGACGCCAGTGGACAGGCCAGCTAGCTAGCCACAGCCCTCCGTGCCCTGCCTGGTGGCCAGTCCACTGGTCCAGAGAGGCGCCCCTGGCATTGCTGAGAGACCCCTCTACGAGCAAACTCAGGCTAGCCCCATGGCCCCATGGTCCCTGAGACTCCTACCATGCACTCTTCCCTCCCGGGGCCACACTGTCCACCCGGGAGCCCCATGCCCAGCACACGCAGGAGCTCAGCCAGCGCACTGGCCCAGGTGACTGGCAGGAGAGGGTGAACGAGCCCGGGTTGCAAGCTGCTCTCCCGCAGGCCGCACCTGGCCAGCTGGCTCTCCGGAACTGCAGAACAAATGGCCTTGTCCCTGGCGTGGCTCGGGGCTCGGGGCCAGGACCACGCAGAGGCACAAACGCTCGGACGCTCCCGCCCCTGTGCACGGCGGGCTGTCTACAGCAGACTCTGCACCCCAGCCTCCCGGCTACCGTCGTCATCTCTAGGTGACTTACAGCACCTCGCACAACAGGCGGGAAGGACGGGGAGGAGACCGCGTGCTCAGTACACAGCCTCCCACACTCGCTGCTGGCCCGCTGGCCAGTGGCTGAATAAGCAGTTCAGGGCCGGGGAACACCAGGCCCCGCGCTCCGGCCGAACAGGAGCGGCCTCTATTGATCGCGTTGAAGTTTGGGCGGGTGGAGGCTGCGGCACCGCTGAGCTGTCTCTGGAGGCTGAAAAGGAGGTTTGGCTGGGAATGGTCTCATCCGAGGCTCCGGCCCTCTCTGAGCCTCGTGGTTGTGAAGAACTTATCTCCACGCAGCCCCTGGTACCTCCAAGGCCAGCTGGGGAGGGGCTGTGACTTCGAGGTCACTTTTCGAGGCCCCCGCCCCCCTCTGCCCTGTGGTTAGCTGGAAGTCAGCGGAGGAGGCCCCACAGTTAGAGCTGCCGAAACCCTGGCAGGTCTGCTGCCCCCACAGGACTCACCGTCTGCCCACCCAGCAGAGGGTGCCCCGCGGGGTGGACACGCCTGAGGGGGCCACATTGGCACCTCCTACACTGCCCCCAGCCGTACCCTCCTTGGCTCAGAGCCTGAGTCCTGCCCCTGGGGGGTCAGTAAGCCTCGTGGGTGTCAGGAGGGAGGAGGAGGGGATGCTGGGGGCATCTTCCCTGGGGCGGCGACCTCCCTAGGGCCGGAGCCCACATCTGAATCTTTGCCAAAGAGTCGCCATGTAACCAGTGCTGTGCTCCCTACCAGGCCTCCAAAGCCACCTGGGCGAGC
Source organism: Glaucomys volans (assembly GCA_020662805.1). Lineage (NCBI taxonomy): Eukaryota > Metazoa > Chordata > Mammalia > Rodentia > Sciuridae > Glaucomys > Glaucomys volans. Next base: position 28,339 of record JAJEJO010002341.1, read on the forward strand.
TGGAGGGATGCATCTGTCTGTCCCCAGGGCCAGGGCTGGGCAGAGTGGCCCAGCCCACCCCTCTGGGCCAGGCGCCTTGGCAGGTGAGCTCTGCCCTGCACGACACCGTCTGCTGCCTCCTGACACCCCGGCATCGCCCAGCGGCAGCCCCAGGCCGAGTGTGGGCTCCTGGCCGGGCCGCCCTTGGCACAGGCTCCCGCCCTGCCCTCTGGGTCCCCTCTGCCAATTGGTGGTCACAACACTTGGCTGACTTGAGGTGGGCACTACACTGCAGGCCCACGCCCATGGCCTCAGGTCCTCCCCGAAGAAGGCCACGAGGCAGTGTCATTCGCACCTGTTTTAAGCTCGTGGACGAGCCCAGGAGGCGGTCAAGCCCAGAGCTGGGGACAGCCTGGCTCTGTGCACAGAGCACAGGGGGCTCCCCCACCGCCACTGGGAGTCCCCGGGCTTGGAGTGGTGGGCTGAAGCCCAACCCTGCCCTCCACAGGTGCTGTGTGACCTTCAGCAAGCCACCAGCCCTCTCTGTCCTGGGCCTGTAGTGATTTTCTGGGGGTGCTGTCACCAAGTGCCACAGACCCAGGGGGCTTCCGTAGTATAAAGCTATTGTCCCCAAGTCCTGGGGGGCCAGAAATCCGCCACCAAGGGTCAGCAGAGCGCTCCTGCTGAGGCTGTGCCGGAAGGCTGGCCCCGGCCTCTCTCCTGGGTCCGCCCATGGTGGGCTTCCTGTCCACGTGGCGTCCTTCCTGTGTGCGTGTCCGTAGCTGGGTCCCAATCCGCCCTTTCCACAGGGACGCTGGCTCTGTTGGTCTGTTTAGACTTAAATAGAGATTCTCTCTGGGAAGGAGGTGGCATTCTGTTACTGGAGGAGCCTGGGGGGCACAATCCAGTCCACAGCGGGCACAGTGGGCACAGCGGGCAGACGTCCTTGCTTCTCTGCTCCGCGGCCGGGGAGTGGCCGGCAGCAGGGCTGGTCAGGGCCCCCAGTCCCACGGCCACACCTTGGGCTTCGCGGTTGCCCCTGGAGGCCCAGCCACTCTTCTTCCTCCCTATTTCAGGCCCTGATTCTCTGCCCTGGGGTTATTTTGCTGGGTGTTGGGTGCATGACCAACGGGCATTGCAGAGCAGCCAGAGGGGGCCGCTTCCCCCACCTCCTCGTGGACTTGTCCAGACTGGAGAGGGACTCTGGGCAGAGCATGTGCCCAGCCACCAGGCGCCCACGGGGCCAGGCTGCAGCTCCTCCCGGCAGCGCTGCGGTCAGCACCAGCCTCGGGAAGTGGCTTCTCTAAAAGCGGAACCTGGGGGAGTTCCTTCCTGCGAAAGTGGAAAAGGAAGTTCCTTGTCCGCCTCTCCCCCCGCTGCTCAGCCCTCTGCAGGCCCCAAACCCAAGCGGGGCGCCCCGGGTCACCTGGGGGCCGCCAGAGACAAGCCTGTTTAAGGCCATTTGAAACGTTACACACTGTAGTGCCCCTTCAAGGACGAGTGTGGCTCGGGGCAAGGGCTGCCTCCAGCCTTCCAGGACTGGCCGGCTTCATCGTTCACTCCTTCCTTCACTTTTGCTGCGGGCAAAGCGCACAGTAGGGTGAAGCGCACAGTAGGGCGAAGCGCACAGTAGGTAAAGTGTGCAACTTTCTCACAAGACTGGAGAACGCCAAGGGGAAGAAGATGCTCCGCGACCTGCCAGTTCCACCTCGCCTCCTCCAGGCTGCGGGTCGCTACTGCCCTCACCCTCGTTTCTGCGTGGTGAGTACCCGCCCCTCGCTGCACCCGCCCCTCGCTGCACCCGCCCCTCGCTGCACCCGCCCC
>JAJEJO010002341.1:30241-65402 GCA_020662805.1 Glaucomys volans
AGGGCGAAGCGCACAGTAGGTAAAGTGCAACTTTCTCACAAGACTGGAGAACGCCAGGAGGAAGAAGATGCTCGGCGACCTGCCAGCTCCACCTCGCCTCCTCCAGGCTGCGGGTTGCTACCACCATCACCCTCGTTTCTGCGTGGCGAGTACCCGCCCCTCGCTGCACCCGCCCCTCGCTGCACCCGCCCCTCGCTGCACCCGCCCTCACTGTGCCTCCTCCTAGCTGTGTGTACAATCAAGACTTTTCAATAGAATACATGTGAAGAAAGAGGACGCCTTCCCCTGACCCTGGAGGATGTGATAGTGTCCCTGTGTCAGGACAGTTGAGCAGACAGTTTGCTGATCCTGCTGTGGCCTGACACCCACATGGTGACCCTCCTCAGGTCCCACTGGTCCCCTGGTGTCACTGCTAGAGGCCTGGAGCTCATCTCCTGCCCCAGGGCAGGAGGTCACCCTTGGGCTCTGTTCAGGACACAGCCCCCAGCCCTGGCCAGGGTCCTGCAGCGGCTCCCGCCCTCCTGCTGGCCGTTGCTCCTGCTGCAGGCCGGGCTCAGGGCGAGGCTCAGGAACCCGCGAACAGTAAGAAGCAGAGAACTCGGGGTCTCCCGAGGCAGCACGGGCTCTGCGAGACGGGGACCCTGCGGCCTGTGATCGCGGTGGGTGGGCGGGGCTGCCCATGGTGGGCTAGCGAGGCCGCTCTGCAGAGGGACCTCCAGGCGGCGAGGGAGGCTCCAGGAGCCGCGTGGGTGCTGGGGTGGGGCACAGGGCCGAGGGCAGAGCCCTGGGCAGCGACTGGCTGGCCCTGACTCAGGGAGCCCACAGGCGGTGGCCGGGTGGGCCGGGACCGGCATGGCCACAGGACAGCGGCGATGGCAGGCGGCACCCCAGCTCAGCGGGGCCTCTTTACCGTGGGGCAGGCAGTTTCCGTGGGACAAGCGTCCAGTTCTTCGGAAGGTGCCTCCTGCGGCGTCCCCTGCCACCCGTGGGGCAGGACAGCGTGCCGCCGGCCGCGGGACCCTCCTCGCACTCTCGCCGCATCCAAGTCTAAAGTGGGTCTTGCTGCGCGAGTGGGGCCAGCCTTGTGCTGAGCCACCCGCGCGGGCCTGGCCACGGGCATTGCCGCGATTCCAGGGCCGGCTCCAGGGGCAGGTCGGCTCCACCCGCCAGGATCGCCGCCGGCCGGCCGTGGGGCTGCGGGTCCCTGGGGAGCCGTGTCCTGGGAACCGAGGTGGAGGCCAGGAGGGTGGCCAGGTGGTTGGTCAGCAGGCACAGCCAGGGGACGTCGGGGGCAGGAGGGGCGTGGGGCTTGCCGGGAGCCCTTTCACAACTTCTGAAGTTTGAGGGTGACTAACTGAAGCAGAGCCCGCGGGAGGAGCTCAGCGCAGGCTCAAAGTCGGGGAGAACAGGGAGCACACAGGGCGGAGGAACGCCGACCCCCAGACCATCTTCCCCCCAGAGAAAAGGCGCCAGCTCTGCCGTCCACACAGGGACATTGGTGCATCTACCAGGAGGAGGTGATGAGGCGCCCAGAGGCACAGACTGCCCACGCGTGTGGACTTGGTGTCTCATCGTCGCCTTTGGTGAAGGACATCCTTTGGCTCTGGCTTCTTGGACGTGGTGCCGATTTGGTGACGAGGAGGAAGGCTGCGGGGCTGTCTCCTGGGGGCAGGAAGCTGTGTGGTCAACTTCTCTGAATCCCTAGAGGTTTCAGAGAGGTGGGCAGGGCCGCTCTCCATTCTTCGGAGCGTCCTGCCAGAAGCGCCCTGGACGGCAGAGGGCTGGGCGGTCTGCTCTGTGATCCTGAGGTCCTGGCCCGCGGGGCCTCGTGTTGAGGGACTGCTGGGGACTGGGGCTGAGATGGTGCAGCCCAGAGCTGGGGACAGGAGTGTCCCTGGGAGCTGGCACTCCGGGGCACAGGCTGAAGAATCCCATCACCCAGCCACCCCTGGGAGCCATCGGGATGCAGGGGCATCACAGAACTGCAGCCCCGAGGGTCCAGCTGGACCACAGCCCACATCAAAGGAGCTTCTCTGGCATCCTGCTGTCAGCCTGCCGTGGACACGGGTGGCAGGTCAGAGACAGGATGAGCCCTTGGGCTGGGAGGGTCGTCACTGTCCACATAAGGGGCATGCACCTGTCTCGTGGGTCTAAAGTGACTCGATTTTCCAGGAAAGTCCTGAGCCCTCCTGTCCGACACCGACACTCACCGGAACTGAGTCCTTGAATGCACTCACGGGTGGGGAAACATGGGTGTGACTGAGAGGCCCTCTTGTCTGGGGCTGCGAGGGGCCTCTGGTCAGCAGGGAGGGTGTGACCGCCTCAGGGTTAAGGCAGCCCGCGAGTCCTTGCTGCCCCAGGACGGCTTGGCTGTCACTCGCTACAGGCTCGGCTCCTTTCCTTTTCCTCTTCCGATTGATCAGGGCAGTGGGTCCCGGGAAGGAGTGTGGGAGCAAGATAAAGGGGTCCACTCAGAACCCAGGGCCTGCCTGGGTGAAATCAACCCCTGTTCTTTGAACTCACTGAAAAACAAGGCCATCGAATGGGACTTGCTCTATTACGCCCCGTGAGCCCAGGAGGAAAACGGGGCTGTGAGCCGGAGTTTGTTCCTCCTTGGGTGTGAAAGGGAGTCTGGGCAAATGCTGACTCTGAGCCTCCAATGCTCCCCTCCTGCGTCCGGATCCGGCAGCCCGGCTGCAGTTCCTCCTGGTGACGTGGAAGAAGGACGCCCTCTTCACGGAGCCAGTCGCTTCTCGGGTGACAGGAGAGTGTGGCTACTTAAGGCACATCACGCCACTCATTTTTATTTTTATTTTTAGCACTTCCGAGGCGGGGTGGGGGTTGGGGAGGCTCAGTGGAGCACCTCATTTGGAGGCGTGTGTCCGGCGCGGGACGCGGAGCAGCAGGTTTTGGGCGAGGGGTGCTGCTCTGCTCTTCTCATCCCGGGGTCCTCTCAGACCCCAGGAAGAGGGGCCTCTGCTCCCTGGGCTCCTCCACAGAGCAGCGCCCGGTCTTGAAGGCCTGGTCCACCCTGTCCTGGGCTGTGGGCGGGCCCCAGGCCATTTGCTTTCAGGAAGGGTCTCCCGGGCCTGAAGGTCCAGAGTGTCCCGTGTGTGTCCAGGTGGTGGAGGAGGCTGGACGCCCTGGAAGTGGCCGCTGAGTGGGTGCTCAGGAGACGACGGGCACCGCGTGTCTTCCTCCCCAGAGCAAGGGAAGGAAACCAGGCCTTCCAGGGACCCTCTGCCACCACCAGGGAGTGTCCCTGAGGGAGGGCCAGGTGCACAGCAGGCAGGGAGGCGGGGCTGGCTCAGAGCCCTCCCCAGCGGTCCTTCCAGGGCCCAGGTCCTCCCTGGGCCCCTTGAGCTGCAGCCGGGAGGGAGCATTCAGTCTCCTCAAGGCCAGCTGACCTGATGACCCGGAGAGTCAGCCCCTGGCCTGGCCCCAGCACCCAGCCCACCCTGGAGGCAGAAGAGGGGCAGAGGAGCCCAGGCCTCCACGTACCAGGGCCAAGCACGCTGGGGCCCAGTCCAGTCGGAGCGTGAGGGGTGTGGGGACTGGGCCAGCGCCACACTGTGGGGACGGAGCCCGAGGCTGGGAGGGACGGGGCGGCTGTGAGTTACCTGGGTGAGGTGCAGCAGGTGGGCAGACCCAATGTCCACCCCTGGGCACGCCCTGAGCATCGTCCTTGCCCAGGGCTGTCTTGGGTGTGCCCCGAGGGGTCCCATCCTCAAGGCCCGGGGCTTTCCTGGGGTGCAGGACCGACCCCTCTCTCTCCCTCAGTCACCCAGCCACCCAGTCGACACCGCTGTGAGCGATGGCCGTCCCCAGGGGTCAGGGTGGGCTCTCAGGGGCTGTTGGTGGATCATCCCCAACAAGCTCAGAAACCACACGACGGGTCGGACGGAGTCCCAGGGACCCTGCAGGCACTCGGGGAGCCTGAACGGGAAGCCCCAGGGGCTCGGGCAGGGAAGTCCTCCGACCCGACCGGCAGATCTCTTAAACCTTTGCCTATCTTCAGTCATCCTCAGAGACAGGCAGGTGCGTATGGCTTTTCCAGACCAGGAAACTGAGGCTCAGAGAGGTCGTCTCAGGACACACAGCAGCCCAGCACCGCAAGAGGCAACCAGCTCTCTGATGCTAACGCTGGGGGGAGGGGGCCGTCCTGAATTCAGTCCCGCCTCTGCTTTTGGCCCCAAAGCTTGTGCCTAGAGACGTAGGAAAGCCCCAGAGTGGCCCTTTCACCCTCTGCAGCCAGCCTTGGGGGCAGGTACATGTGACCAGGGCCATCCAGCCAAGGCCACCGTTTTTCACAGTGGACTGTGGGTAGGGGCAGGAGTGTGGAACCAGCGTCCCCCCAACCCCAAGGTACTCTGCCATCTGCCCGTGACTGTGGCCCCCAGGAAAGCTACCTCGCCCTGGGACAAGCGGCTGAGGGACCAAGGGGCGGGGGCAGGACGGGAGCCGGGTCACATACACCAGTCCCCAGCGGGGCCCAGAGCCTCAGAAGCCAGCGGGGCATCGGCGGGTGAGGCTGCAGGGCTCAGGCCTCTGGAGGAGGCAGGAGGAGGCAGGAGGAGGCTGGAGTCTGCCTGTGGCCAGAGTCTCCCTGGGGACTCGGCTGCTCTTGGTGCCGAGAGCAGGGACCCTCTGTCCTCCTGCTCCTTGTGAAAACAGGAAGTTTGGGGGACAGTGGGCGTACGGGGTGAGCTGCCCTGAGTGAGTCCAAAGTTGGGGAGCCCCTAGGAGCCCTGGGCACCAATCCAGCCAGGAAGCCCAGGTCCCAGGCTGGATGGGAGGCCTGGCCCTGGCAACGGCCCCTCGCCCGACCCTCGCTGACCTCGAGGGCTTCCCCTGGAGAAGCGGTCAGGGGGCTAGGTGGGTCAGGGCCAGGGCTCTAGCCACAGTGTACCCTGGAGTGACCTGTCACCTCCCTGGCCTTGTTCTCCCCTCCATGTCCCCCTCATGGGTGGCTGGAAGGGGAGGGTCCAGACCCCTGGCCCAGACGTGGGGTCGGTGCTACTCCGGCAGGACTCAGTGTCCAGTCTGACCCGAGTGGCCATCGCTACCAGGCGTCTGGCCTCCGGTCACCCCTGAGCAATGGGAGGCCCTGGAGCCGGAGTGTTGTCAGGAGAGGGGGTGTCCCTCCCTCGGCCCAGCCCAGGCCCAGGCCCGCCTGCACCCCTCGCCCTCTCCTTGGCCACTTCCTCCCCGGCTTCCCCTCTGCGTGTTTCTATTTCTGCACCTTCCGCTTCCTGGCGGTGGCCAGCCGGCTGCTGCAGAAAGTTCTGGAATCCGCAAGGCCAGCTGGCCCCGGGCAGGATGTGGGGGCCTCAGATTCCTCCCCCGAGCAGCAGGAGGGCCTGCCCAGGGCCTGTACCCCGGTGTCGGGGAGCCTGCAGGCCAGCAGGAGAATGACCGGCCAGGGCAGCCAGCGCCTCGAGGTCCCTGGGGGAGCCACACCCTGAGGCCGGGCAGGAGAGGCCGCGCCCCTCAGTTACTGGCCATTAGCTCCGAGATATGTATTATGCACCTACTGCATGCCAGGTGTGGCCAGCTCTGGACCATCACACCCAGGGTTAAGCAAATGCACATGCTTTCTGCCGTGGCCCGTGGCCCGTGGCCGTGGGCAGGGCCGCAGTGGCCCCAGTCTGCTCAGCTGAGGACTGACGGGATCCACGCAGGTGCTGGGACCCAGGGAAGCACCTGCCCAGCCCCTTCTTGGCAGGCTGGGTCTGTGTGCGTAGGAGATGGACGGAGGCAGAGAGGAGAGGCTGCGAGGCGGAGGCGGGGCCGGCCTCTGCAGGTGTCCTCGGAGGCTGGGCTGCAAAGCATGTTTTCAAAAAGCCCAGCATTCCAGTATTTGGGCGTGAGTTCCTTGTGACACCCCTGGGATGGGACCGGGGTGGGTCAAAGCCGGTCCTGTGCAGCTCGGTGGTCCCCTCCGGCCAGCAGGCTGGGGCCACACCGGCCACGGAGGGAGCCGAGCAGAGGCACCCCTGCTCTGGGGACCTCCAGACAGGGCCACTGGCCCCACTGGGCAGGAGTGGGCCCCAAGCAGCCGGCGGGAGTGGCCGAGCTGCCGTCCGTGCCCAGCTCCCCGCCCGCCTAAGAGCAGCTCTGAATCAGGGTGTTGCGTCACATTCGGGTCCGGCTTCCATTTGTTTGAAGATTAACTCCTTGGAGGGCCTCGAGCGAGATGGCCAGAGCCGGGAGGGAGCCTCGGAGCATGGAAACGGCTTCCAGCGCCACCCCAGAGAGTCCCCTTTGGAGCTCCTTCCCAGGGCCTGGCCCACGCCCACGGGAACACGGGAGGGGCCCCAGCCTGGTGGAGTGGGGTCCGCGGCCCAGACGGGAGCGGCCACCGAGCAGAGGCCGGGCCTGGTCACAGCTGGGGTTTCCGCTCCCCTGTCCTGGGTAGGTGGGCCTCGGCCTGGGCAGGTCCTGCAGGGGGGCTTCTGGGTGCCAGTGGGGGAGCTTGGCGGGCGGGCACCCTGGCGGGGTCCCCCTGATGGGCTCAGGAGGAGCCCGTCCTGTTTAATGTCCCCTCTCTGTGACTGATCACAGAGTAGCTCAGCCATGTGCAAAGCCCAGGAGACACTGAAGGTCAGCAGGGACGATCACGGTCCACCTGGTGATGCCCCCAGAGCTGGCTGCTGCTGGGAGGAAGGCCGCCTCCTTCAGGGAGGTCGTCGAGGCCCAGCCCCGTGCCCGGAAGTCAGGACAGGACAGAAGCTCAGGGCTCCTGCTGGCGGCTGGGCTCAGGCGACCGGCCTGGGGAGGCGGGCTGGGCCCTCGCTCCCGACCCCTGCCTCCCGCTGGCCTCTCGCCTTCTCACTTGCGAACCGGGAGCTGCGCTCCGTCGTTTCTGGGAGCAGGATCTGTGGTGGCTGAACCGGGCTGCGCTGCGTGAGCCGGTCAGCGCCGGGCTCTCCCCGCCTCCAGCTGGCGGGCTGCTGGCCGTGCTGGGCACGCACCCCTGGGCCCCAGGAGGGGTCCAAGGGCGGTTCCTGGACACTGCACAGGAGGGGCTGCTTTCTGCCAGATCGCCCCCCAGAGAGCCGGTGCCGAGTCCCTCCCACCAGCACTGCCGGGTGCTGTGTCTCCCTCAGCCGCGGTGGCAGGCGGCTCTTCTTTGCTTACTGGTGAGGACGAGTGGCTCCTGTAGGATTCTCGGCCCTTCGTACTCTGCTTTTGAAAGGCCCGTTTGCCTTTTAGCCAAGTGCGCAGCTTGTGGATCTTCTTCATCCGAGAGTGCTTTCTGCATATGAAGGACACGTCCACCTTCCCTGTTGCGTGCTGCGGTGTTTTCTCAGTGTCTTTGGGATGATCCGTTCATTCCTTTTTCTTAATGAAAGGAGTTTATGGTAGAGTGTCGAGAACCTCTTTATATCAGTATTTTCTTTTCCAAGTCCAGGAACATCATTTTTACCCTCTCTCTCTGCAGTGAGGCCGAGGGGCCTCTCCCAGGGATAGAGGCTTCCATGGCCCCAGCACGTGCCTGTGGGGAGCGAGCGTGGGGTGGGCACACGTCCTGCCGTCTGGTCCTCCCTGGGGTCCGCAACACACCCTGTGGGGAGGAGAAGCCACCCACTTCTGTGCAAGAGGTGGCCCTGTGGACAGACTGCGTGGACACCCCTGGGCGGGCTCCTTGGCCTCATTCACGCCTGCAGACCACGGGCCCCAGAGGACGTCCTTCTGGCTCTGACCGGCACCCGCTCACTGTGCAGTTACCCTCGAGTGCCTGTGCTCACTCCGCCTTCATCCACCAGCAGGGTCGAAGGTCCAGGAACAGTGACCTTGGAGCCAACCACACGGTGTCCAGCAGAGCTGGGCAGGGCGTGGGAGCTGCAGGGACAGAGGGCGCGGGCAGGATGCCAGGGGACCTGGGCGCACAGGCTCTTGAGGAAGGGTGGCTGAAGTGGCGGAGCCACACCGTGGTTGGTAGTCTGTTCCAGGTGGAACCACAGGACGGAGGCCCAGGAGTTGGTTCTGGAACCAGTGAGAGCAGGACTTGGCTTCAGGGACCGGCCGCCCTGCTCACTCCCTCCTCTCCCAACCCAGAGACGCTGCCTTCGCAGCCTGCGGAGTGGGCGAGTGGCCGGCGCCCTGCAGGGCACCGAGCTGGGCCCTGTCATGTGCTGTCCAGGGCAGCTGACTGGAGGGCAAGGGACACAGGGACAGGCCCTGGGCACACATGGAGGTGCCCTTGGCCTCCAGAAGTTCCCAGCTTGCAGGTGCCATGTCTGGAATGCGCGGCGCAGCCCTGGTGAGAGGGTCCTGGGACCCGTCTGTGACGTCCAGTTCTTGAACCACATGTCGCAGTTCCAGAAAAGGACACGCAGTTTGCTTCCTCCGCTGCTCCAAGGTCCCACGGGTCTGTCCCCAGGGAGCCGACTGCCTGGGGAGTGGGGACATTCTGCTGCGATGACCACCCCCGTGACGGCAGGGCTGTGCACTGCAGGACATGCTGGGTGGGTGGGACGACACCTGGTCAGGAAGAGAGGCTGCTTCTCCCCCCCCCCCGTCAGCAGCAGCCCCCCTGACAACATGGGAACAGTATTCAGCGGAGAGCAGAGCCCTCCAGGGTCCCCCACCCCTCAGAGGGCACCTTGGGGTTCACAGGGGCAGGTCCTTCTGAAGGTCACCATGCAAGTACTGGTGAGGTGCCCAGGCCGGTGGGAGGACAGACATGGAGACCGTGTCGGGTGTTGGGTGGGGATAGGCTGGGCTTGGCCTGTTCCGGGGGGAGCATGTGCTCTGCCATGGCAGTGGGTGAAGTTCAAGTTGTTTCTCTCCAAAGCAAGGGTGGATTTATCAGGACTCAGATAGCAAAAGTCAGAAAAGGGTGTGGGGGCATTGATGCCAACTCCACAGGGACAAGGGACCATGGGGACTGTGAGCAACTGAATGCCAGCAGTTGGACCACACACTGCCCAAGCTGCGTTGTGGGCGAACGGAGTGCTGCAGGCCCCATTAGTACCGGGATTGGTCAGCCGTCAACAACCTCAGAACCAGGAAAAGCCCTGGACCTGATGGCTTTACGGGTGAATTCTACCAAACATCGAAAGAATTAGCACCAGTTCTTCTCAAGCTCTTCCCAAATATTATAGGACAGAATTCCTCCTAACGTGTTCTAGGAGGTCAGCATTACTTCAATCCCAAAGCCAGAGAAGGAAATCACAAGAAAACTGCAGACCAAGATCCCTGTGAACACTGATGCAAAACCACTCAATAAAACTTCAGCAGCTGAATGTAGCAGCATATTACAAGGATCATTCAACATGGCTAAGTGGGATTTATCCCAGGAATGCAAGGTGTTTCGACATAAGAAAATCAATCACTGTGATACATCATGGTAATGGAATGAAGGCAGGAAAGTCCCACACGGCCCACTCAGTCGATGTGGAAAAGGCACTTAGCAAAACCCAATGCCTTTCGGGATAAAAACTCTAAAAAACTAAAAATAGAGGGGAAATGGCTCAAGATGACAAAGGATATTTATGGAAAACTCACAGCTAACATCATGTGTAGTGTTGAAAGACGGAAAGATTTTCCAAGAGATAGGAAAGAGACAGGGATGCTCTCTCTCACTGGTTCTTCTCAACATTGTGCTGGAAGGTCTGGCCAGAGCTGTAGGGGACGGGGCGGGGGGCAAGAGAGAAAGAAAGGAGGCAGGAGGGAGGGAGAGAGAAAGCTTTCCAAACTGGAAAGAAAGAGGCAAAAAACCCTATGCACAGACGTCATGGTCCCGTGTATAGAGAATTCTGAAGAATTCATAAGAAACATAGAAAATGATTTCAGCAGATCCGAGTGCACCACAGCAGCTCAGCAAATTCCAGTTGTGTTTCTGGGCTGGAGGGTTCATCTCAGCGGCAGAGCACCTGCCTCGCATGCTCAAGGCCTTGGGTTAAATTCCCAGAGCACACCCCCCAAACTCCGTGTTTCTGTACACTCGTGATGACTAATCTGAAAAGGAAATTAAGAAAACTACTTAAAATACCATTTAAAAGAATTGAAAACTTCAGAATAATTCTAACCAAGGAGGTTAAAGATTTATATCCTGAAAACTATGAAACTCTGCTGAAAGAAATGGAAGTTCTAAGTGAAGGGGAGACATCCCATATTCATGGATAGGAAGAGCAGCTTGGTCGTCAACACCGACTAAAACGTTCTGCAGAGACCACACAATTTCACTGGCACAAAATAGAAAGCAAAGAGCCCTTTCCACAAAATGGAAAAGCTAATCCTCAAATTCACATGAGGTTCAAGGGCCTCAAATAACCAAAACTACCTTGAAAATCAATCAAGCCAGAGAACATGCACTTTCCACGGCCAAGACTCAACACAGCCATAGCTATTGACATAATGTGGGCCTGGCATGAGGACAGACCTGCAATCCCACGGAAGGGAACAGAAAACCCAGACATGAACCCTCCTGCGTGCGGCCGGCTGACTTTTACAGGGACGCCAAGACCGTTCGATGTGGACAGACAGACTTCTCAACAAACGGTGCTGAGAAACCTGGACTTCCACACATACAAGGATAAATTTGGACCCTATGCAGAACCTGACTCAAAAGGGACAAAAGATCTAAACTTCAGAGCTAAAATGATGTAACGCTTTAAAGAGAAAATCTGGGGAAAACCTTCATGAACACACATTTCACAATTTCATGGCTACGACACCAAAGGCACAGCAACAAAAGAACAGAGAAAACCCGGGCTTCATCACAACACGGATACTTTTTATATCAAAGGATTATTGATTATTATATAATTAAAATAATTATTATATAATATATAAGAAAATTATTATTATTAATTTTATTTCATTAAAATGAAAAGACGATCTAAGAATGGTAGAAGATATTTGTACATCGTATGTCCGACAAGAAATGAATATCAGAATATGTAAAGAACTTCTACAATTCAATAACAAAACCAGGTAGGAGATGTGAACAGATGTTTCTTTAAGGGAAATACACAAATCGCCACAGTGCACACAAAAAGATGCTTGTCACCCCTGGCCATCAGGGACATGCAAGTCAGAACCACAGGAAGTAGGACAGAGCTGGTGGCGGTGGGGAATGGAGCGGGAGGTAATTGTTCAGTGGGGACAGTCTCAGTTCAGGACGAGGAGGACGTGCTGGAGAGGGAAGCCGGGGCGGGGCACAGCCGAGCGCTGGGCTGGAAGCCCCCGGACGGCACGGACACGTGGCTAAGATGATATGATCCCCTGAATCTCGGCACCACCGAGAGCTGGAGAGGATTGCTCCAGGGATGGGAAACCAGAGCCCAGGGGCAGCTGCCGCCCAGCGCCCTGTCACCTCCTGCCCCTCCACCTGCTGGCCTGGTTCTCCTTGGAGTTGTGATGATGGACGGGATGTCCCCCCACATGACCAGGGCAGCACAGCTGTCCCCGAGCTCCTGCTGTTGGGCGCTCCGTACAAGCTTCGTTCAGGCATGTGACACACTGGCAAGGGCAGCTGTCAGAGGGACAGCCAGAGAGAGTGGCCAGCCAGCACCTCCCAGGAGCCCAGTGTCCCCTGCGGTCACTGCTCCCCTGGGGAGCCACCAGCCTCTGCCCCCACAGAGCAGCTCTGCCAGCTGTGAGCTGGACACCCTGCAGAACTTACTGGTGGCCTCCTCCACTGCAGGAGGGTGACCACGGCACTGGAGGAGGCTGTGTCCTGGCCAGGCCCCCGGCAGCCTGGCCACACCCTGACACAGAGCAGAGGCCCTGGAGCTGCGGCCAGCGTGGGGACATGCCGCTGCTCGCTGTGCTCCCCACCCTGGGAGTAACTGGTCTTTCTCTGTTAACCTCCTGCTGGGGTGGCTAGGTCTCCGACCGTCCCTGTGGGACCCTGCCATGGGCCACTTCCTCTGCCTCTGTCCGTGCAGAGGGACCAGGCCCTCAGGGTCCTCAGGGCTTCAGGCCACCTCTGGGGAGCTGCATGTCAGCCTGAGTGTGTCGGTGACTGAAAGCCGGGGTCAGAGCCATCCCCTACGGGGACAAAGCAGGAGGGAAGGACAGGTGCCTGGGGCCATGTCTGCTCAGGTCCCAGAGCTCTCAGCACCCTAGCCAGGCAGCTCGGCCCCCATGTCCTGTGCTACATTTCCATTCCAAAAGCCATGTGTCCCAGAGGCTTGGTCACCAGCCTGTGGGGCTATCAGGAGGCGGGGCTCAGTGGCAGGGACTTAGGTCCTGGGCTGTGCCCTGGAGGGATGCTGGGTCGGGCCCCTCCGCTCCTTTCTCCCTGGCTGGAGTCCTTCTCTACTGCGGCTCCGCTTGATGCTCCTCCTCCCCACAGACCCAAAGCAATGGGCAACTGATGATCGCAGGAAACCCTGAACCCAGGACCCTAACAAACCCTTCTTCTTTAAGCTGGTTATCTCAGGCGTTTTGTTGCAGCTACGGAAACCCAGCATACCTGACGAAGTTCAGCTGGGCGGCGATGGGGCTCAGCTCCCCAAGCTCCACACCCCTGGGAGCACAGGCCGGTCCTCACCTGAGCGGTGCCTCCTCCTTTCCAGTGGAGGCCACAGCCCCTGCCCAGCCTCTCAGCACTGCAGGACACCATGCAGCCTGTCGACTGCCAACGGTCAGCTAGTGTGGCCTGCTGTCCCTCTCTAAGTGCCTTCCTGGACGTGCTGAGGGCGGGCTGGACTTGGTGGACCAGCTGGCCCGTCCTGTCCTCTCGGCGCTGCCCTCTGGGCCCTGTCTCTGAGCTCCCGTGGAACCCCCCGCTCCGCTTCTTCCTGCTCTTGTTCTGTCTTGGAATCTCTCTCTAACCTGGCGGGTCCAGGCCCCTCTGGCTGCCCAAGGTCCCTTCCCTGGATGGGGCCCAGGAGGCCCGCGATGCCCCTCAGGGAGCTGCCCCTCTCAGCCACGGCCCACCCTGCTCCAGGAGTCCAAGGCCCTGGTCACCTGAGCCTCCCGCCAGCGCCCGCAGGAACCAGGGTGCCGTCCCGGAGGGTCCTCGCCGCGGCCCCTGCACCACCATGGGGACGTCCCCATGGAGGTGCCAGCACCATGCCCGCCTGGGGACAGCGCCTTGCATGGGCTGACATTGCTGGGCGCTGCTGGTGCTTCCTGCCACCTCTCCGTGCCAGGCCGGAGCCCACACACTCTTCTGCCCACGAGGGTGGCCTTCCTGGGGACCTGCAGGGAACCACCCTGTCACCCTCAGTCACAATCAAGGGGATGAGGCCAGGGGCTCTGCGGGTCCGGTGGGAGCAGCCTCGGCCACGACACGGGCACCTTTGCCACCCCGTCTTGCCTGGAGAACACGCGGTGGCTGAGAGGGCAGGGGAGGCAGCCTGGCAGGGCGGGCAGTGGGCAGCAAGGGCACCGAGCAGAGGCCAGAGCACAGGGCCAGCTCCCTGAAGCGCTCGGTGACTCCCGGGCCCACGGCAGGGCTGGGGTGGCTGCAGGGCTGGTCCCCTGCCACCCGGGCGAGCTGTCATCGTGTGACGGGGCCCAGAGTGCCCTGAGTGCCGAGTTCCCCAGAATGAGAACGTGGACAGAGGACACGAGCTTCCTTCCCGCCGTCCCCTTCTGCCCCGGGTCCCCAGGCTGCCACTGACTCACCCCGAACAGAGGGGCGAGGGTGGGAGGGAAGGACCGTGGGAACAACCTGCTCTCGGGGGGCTGGGGTCCCAGGAGAGCCATGCGATGCCCAGGGGCCTGCTGGCCTCCAGCAGGACGGCCTCCTGAGGCGCCCACCCCTCCTGCTGCCACACGGGCCACGCTTCCCGTGCAGAGCCCCGGGCCGGACAGCCACACCGAGCAACTCGGAGCCTGGAGGCGGGTCACGGCCCGGCCGAGCGCTCGCACACCCCTCGCCTGTGCGCGAGTCCTGGGCTCAGGGCCCGCGTCCCCGCCTGTCCTGGTTCCCGGTGTGCAGACCCCGAGCGCCACTGGTGCCCCAGCCTGAGCTCAGACGCGCTGCGGGTGACCAGGGCCACAGTGGGCACAGACAGGGTGGACCCTCAGAGCCCGCGGGGCACCCTGGACCAACGCACCGCTGCCCGAGCCGCCGTCAGGGACGCCGATTGGAACCCGCCCAACAGCTGCTGAAGCGAAGCGCCCGGCGCCCGAGTCATGCGCCACGCAGGCTGGGCACCTCCACGCCTCGGCCGCCCGGTGACCAGACCGGGCTGCGCTCAGGAATGCTGGGCAGAGGACAGGAAGGCCAAATGCTCTCACCGTAGTTGAGACAGGCCAGCCTGGAGCCCAGCCCGGCCCTGCTGCCCTGCCAGGCCCTCGGTGGGCACAGGAAGGGGCGGGCAAGGCCACTGGGGCAGAGCCCACCTGCCACCCAGCCCAGACGCCTCTCCTGCTTCCTTCTGGCCCTCACAGCTGGTATCCCGACCCCGGCCTGCCCTGGCCCCTGGAGCCGCAGCCGGGCCCCCTGTGACCACCTCACCTGGCCGCTCCTTGGCGCTCTGCAGGGCCTGGTCCCTGACCTGCTGGCCAGCCGAGCTGTCCTCAGGGGCCTCGCTGCTGCCAGGAGAGCAGCCCCCTCCTGCCCTGGCCCTCCTGCACCCCTCCAGGTGACCCCACTTCTGCTCACAGCCCTTTCAAGCCTGCCCAGCAGGGGACCCTGGACAAGGTCACCTGGACAGGCTGGCTCTCCTGGGCACCCCGAGGGCTTCCCCAGGTGCAGCCTCAGGCCTGGGGACGGGGCTCCACAGCCACCCCTACCCCAGAGGACACGTCGCGCTGTGGTCAGCGGGAGGCCAGAGCCCCCACCTGGCCTGCCATCCACGGTTGACCCTGCAGGGGCGTCCCTCAGTGGCCAGAGGGACAGGCCCACAGGGACACGCCTGTCTCTCCCACAGCGCTGGCCTTCTGGCCGTTCCTTGAATGAAACATGGTCACTCTCTGGCGGCCAGTGCCTGGGGACACTGGCTTGAGGGGTGGGGCCTGGTCCCCAGGGAGCCTGGCCTCTGGGGCGTGAGAGGGGGTCCCCGGCTGCCCCTGGACAACACCCGCCCAGGGCCCAGGGGCCTGGTCCTAGATCCAGCGTGGCGCTCAGTGACCTGTGCTGACCCCGCCCCACGGAGGAGGGCCTGGGGGCAGGACTCAGAGCCTCACAGGCTCGGTGCTCGGGACACACCATCTCTACCCGACGCAGGAAGCAGGACGCGGACCCTGTGGGAGCCGCTCAGGACGCTGCTCCTTCCCACGGCACCTCCCCAGCCGCTGCCCTCCAGGCCCCTGGGAGAGGGAGCAGACGCCGCCTCTTTCCCAGGCCCGAGGAAGGCGGGCCCTGGGGTGTGGCAGGCTGCGGAGTCACTTCTCTCCCAGGACTGGGCTGGGGGCTTCGGGAAAGGGGCCAGGACGGCGGCCCTGGGGAATTGGGGCCAGGTGGGCCCTGCCCGCAGCACCACCCTCCCTCCGTGGTGGGGGCACCCAGGCCTCTCCAGCTGCGTCCCCAGTTTCTGATCCTCAAGAGAGCCAGGCTCTGGGCTGCCCCAGGGCCTTGGCACAGGATCTGTCTCTGGGATGCTCACCTGTTGTGGCTCACGATTCTCCTGCATTGGGCCACTGGCCGCCTCAGGAGGGCCCACCTGCCCCTCTTCAGACACAGACCCGGGACACACCAGCCTCCTGACGTCATGTCAGCCACCTCGTGTCCTGCCAGGTCCCTGGAGGGAGGCAGGAGGATGCTGCCCACCTTGCGCTGGCCCCGCAGACCCCTCCCCTCGTGGCCTGCTGGGCATGGGTGCAGGAGGGCCAGCCCTGAGGCCCGTGTCTTGGCCTCTCTGCATCCTGTCGGGAGGTCACCTTCCTGTGGCCAGTACTGGGACCACCACCAGCCAGGGCCTCCCTGTGCCCCGCTGCCCTCCCCGCGTGGCCGGCTCTCCTGCACACTGCGTGCTGCGGCCCCTCCATGGGCTCCCGCTGGGCTGAGTGCATCCCTCTGTCGCCTCCGCCCAGTCCCTGCAGCGCAGGGCCTCCAGAACCTCGCCAAAGCGCACGCGGCTGGGCAAATGGAAGAGGCTGGCGGAGCAGGGGCTGCGAGGAACCTGGAGACCCGGGCAGGCACAGAGCTCCTCTCCTCTCAGCACGCCGCCCCAAGGCAGCAAGAGCTGCACAGAGAAGGGGAGCCACACTCCAGGGTCACACAGCACTCGATGGGATGGAGCCTGCTTTTCCTCCCACTTGCTGACGGCCCCGCTCCACTCGTAGCTGTCTTTCTATCAGAATTAACTCTTTTTCTTTCAAATTCAAGTATGATTCACATGTGGTGGGGCACCGGGGTCTGATGTGACGGCCACTGACTGCTTACCTGGTCCACACCTGTGTCACCTCCTCCAGGTTCCAGACACCAGGTGTTTCCATCCCCAGGACAGCTCCCTCGTGCCCTGCGAGTGGAGCTCCACAGGTCACTTTGCGGCTCTCAGACTTTGCATAAATGGACTAGGGTGGTGTCTTCTCCTTGGTTCTGCCTTCTTTTGTTGAGCATGACATTTCAGGCTCCCGGCCGAAGTGTATACCGTGGCCTGTTATTTTTCTTTGCTGAGTAATATTCCATGACACAGATCGACCATCTGCCTGCTGGAGGACATGAGGGTGTGTCCAGTGGGGCAGTGATGAGTGTGGTTTCTATGAACTTCCCTGCAGGAGGCACCTCTCAGTGGACACCTGTGCTTGTTTCCCTGGGGTGGTGGGGTTGCTAGACCACAGGGGAGACCAAGACTTAGCCTTATGAGGAACAGTGATTCAAATGTCTTTAAAAATTGCTATGGAAAATCACGAAGGCTTGGGGAAAGGAGAAGAGGGGAACGAACCCTGGAGGCCCTCCCTGCTCCTGGATGGCCGTCAGCAGATGCCCGGAGTCGTCGGAAGTGTGTCCCTGTGTGTGGCAAGATGTCTCTGCAGAGAGAGCCTTCAGGGGCAGACCGTCTCCAGGGAGAGGCCGCCCACTCGTGGAAGGCCACGGGGGCAGTGTCCGGGTGGGCCGCACGTGGGACTGAAGGGGAGATAGGGGGAGCCCTCCCCTGCCATGACCCCCGCCACCCAGTGGCCCAGGAGGCCAGGCCTGCCTCAGCCTCCCTGCCTGGGCCTCAGGCTCCTGTCTGGTTCCTTCCGGGACAGCCCGTGTCACAGGCTGTGGTGGGATCAGCTGCGGCGGTGCTGGGGGCGGTGTGCAAACGCACGCTCAGGCCGGGTGGCCCTCCTGAGCCCCGGGCAAGGCTCCCCATCTCTCCCCCAGCCGGCGTGGACGGGCTCTGGGTTCACCTGGCGCCCCCAGGAGCACGTGGGGTGGGGCGGGGACCCCCTGCACACCCCCTCCCGGGAGCCGCAGAGACAGGGGCTCGGGTCTCGCAGCTTAATATCGGGGCTGCTGGGCCCCCGCAAGACGCTCCCTCGCGGTGCTTTGTGTGGCCCGACCCCGCCGCCGCGCTGGGACCCCGGCTCCACAACAATGCCCGCCCGGCCTGGGTGGCAGGAGCGGTCCCACTTGAAAAGGGCCTTCGCCGGGGCTGCCTTTTAAGCGGGGGACAATTGGCAGGAGGCCTGCGCTTATTCATGCAGAATCGCAATGAAAGCCGTGGGGCCCGTGGCGGGGTGGGCAGTGCCCGAGCAAGGGGCCGCGCGGGGGGACGCCGTCGCTAGGAGACGCTCCCAGGCATCTCGAGGCCCCTCGGGCTCCTCCAGCCCGGCCAGCCCCGCTCGGTCCCACTAGGCGCTGGCCTCCTGGCGTTTCCGCTGTGCGCTGGAGGCCCGAGGAACCGTGCACCCTCTCTGGGCCAGGGGATGTTCCCAGCATCCCCTCCTGCTCCCGGATGGAGCCCAGCGCGTCGTGCCCTGCCTTTCCTGCCTACCTGGCCTCCCCAGACCCCCAAACCTCAGCCCCTCGTGTTTCCCAGCCAGTCTCCCCCCAGGACTCCAAGCAGGTGCCCGTCACGCACCCCACCTCCCCTGTGTCCCCCTCTGAAGCCGTGCCTGCCCCCCAGCCCAGCAGGACGCAGGGCAGGACGCAGGACGCGCCCACGTGGTGTGGCCCAAGGCCAGGCCGCGCCCGGCTTCTGACCTAGGCCTGGGCCCCATGCTGTGGAATACCCTCGCTGGGGCTGCCCGGCCCCTGGCCCTTCCCCAGTCCATGGCCAGCCTGCTCCCCTCTCCCTGGGGACCCAGCCCTCCGGCGAGACCTCTGGGGCCCTCGGAGCCCTGGTGGGCTGGAACGTGCCTCGGGGGCCCCGGATGGGGCCACCTTCCTCTGTCGGGTCGCACTTCTGGGGAGTTGAGCTGTCTGCTGCCAACGCCGCGTCCCCTCCATGCTCTCGTCTGACTCTAGGGCCCCTTTCCTTCCCACCAGCCCACGGGCCTGGCCACCGGCTCTCTGGTCCTGCTACAGTGTGTCATGTGCTGGGGACAGGACTGGGCTGGACTCTGCTCCCGGCCACCCTGCCTCTGCAGGGGGAGGCCCGCTGTGGGGGAGGCTCCAGGGCCCAGAGCTGCGGGTCACTGTGAAGAGCAAGCGGCCAGGCCCACGCTCCCCGACCTCTGGAATGTGTCCTGTCCCCGGCTGCCCCTGAGCTCACCGTGGGGTCTGGCCCCTCCCACCCCTGCCCAGGACAGCAGTGAGCACTGGGGGGCCTGGCGGTGGCGATGCCGGGGGGTGGCTGGGACCAGCTCGGGAGATCAGCCACAGTTCTCAGGAAGTGTGGACGCTGCCCCCAGCGCCCGCTGAAAATCACAGTCCAATAAATGAGATCAGAACAAGGTGAAGGAGCTGGGGCCGAACGCCCAGCTGGCTGGGTCTGACCAGCGTCTGCGCCCTGAGGCCGCCCCTCCTCCAGGTGGAGACCCCCAGGGGCTGGGGACTCCTCAGTGGCTCTGCTCAGGGTCCTTGGTGGCTTGGGGCAGGCCACCCGAGCATGGGCGCCATGGAGCCTGGCGGACCCCCGCGGGCGGTCAGCTGGCCAGGGAACCTCAGGAAAGAGCAGGCGGTGGGGGGGGTCAGTGGGAGCGCCCACCCTGCCACTGGCCCCGTGGACACAGAAAACGGAGGACGAAGGCTTCCCGTATCCAGGAACCGCTCCCAGTCCAGCCGAGTCTGACGAGTTCTTCACAAGTCGGGGCCTGCACAGCCCCTCGCTGGCTGTCCCTAAGGTGAGGGGACCGCCAGCCAGAGCCACCTGCTCCTCCTGCAGCGGAGCCCGCAGAGCCCGCTCCACGTTCAGGGGACCCAGCAGCAGGGCGTCCACAGTGGCCGCGTGGGGCAGGCGGTCATTACCCGCGGGCGGGTCTGGGCCCTGGGCCTCCCGGCAGAGCCGGCTGGGCGACCAGGGAGAGTTCCATTTGGGAGAAGGGAAGTCCCAAGCGCTCCTGGCCTCTCCCCAGCGGGTCACATGCACACCACTGTCCCCAGACCAGGAAACAGCGTGGCCACAGCCTGACGCCCTGGGCCTGCGGGCGCCCCTGCCCCAAGGTGTGTCCCGGGGACCCCACGCCTGACGCTGCCCTGTCACACGCCCTCCTATGAGTCCAGCCACACAGGAGAGGCTCCCGCACCGGCCTGGGCCAGTGCCCAGCGTGGCGGGGACTCCCCAGCTCGTGTGGCTGTCCTGTTGCTATGGACATGTGGGCTCTGGCGTGGTCTGGATGACCACGCTGAGCACTGGGCGGTGCCCTGGAGGAGTGGGCCCGGCCCGGCCTGCCCACGGTTCAGCCCAGCAGATTCCGCAAACCATGCCCGAGGGTCCACACCCACCCACCCCGCCTGCACGGGGACAGCGTGCTGGTCGCCCCCTGCCAGGCCAGCACCTGGGGCCGCCTTGTCCTCTTCAGCTGAAGCCCTGTGGGGAGCCACCGTGCCGTCTCACTCGGCTTCAGCTTGACCTTCTCTGCTGACGGCCAACTCGGAGTCCTAACCCACATGGGGCCTGCGACATGGTCCCCCTTCGGAGGGGACCGTCCAGGTCTGTCGCCCACTCTCTTCTGGCTGTGTGCTGGATGTGGGTGTGGACACCTTGCTGCTCCGGGGGCTCCAGGGCCCTCATGAGGCTCCAGGCTGCAGGTGGTCCCCCAGGCTGCCCGTGGCCTTCACCCTGAGCTGCGGGCAGCCTTGGGCAGGTCCGGGAGGACGCCGTCCTCCTGTGCTCTGCACTTCCTGTGTCCTGTTTAAGGAATGCTGGCCTCTCGGGCATCCTCCAGATCTGGGTGTTATGTTCAGGGTCAAGGTCAAGGTGAGTCCTTCACTCGGGGACACAGGTGGACTCAAATCCACTCACTGGGAGGTCCTGCCGAGACTCCTGTCACACACGTCCCCAGGGCCTGTCCAGCTGAGCCCTGCTGCCCACCATTGCCCTGGGCCCCTGCGCTGGTATCGACTTTGTCCTTCCTCAAGAGAGCTTGGCCATTCTTGCCCTGCGCAACATCCACGTGTCCAGCCAGAGGACCTTGCCAGGAAACTTTGGGAGCGAGGCCAAGCCTGCTCCAGGCGGGGATAGCACTTCACCCGCTGCCTCCCGTGCGCCCAGCCCTGCTCGGTCCCAGGCTCTGGGCTCTGGGTAGCTCCGGCTGCCACCCTGGGGACAGGTCCTCCTCCAGCCATGCTTCCCTGAGGAGGAACTTGGGCCCGGAGCACAGAGTCACTGTCCCCACACGTAAGTGCAGAGCCAGTGTGCAAGGCCCGCCTGGGGCAAAGCCGTTGGCTCAGCCATTATTCCACAAAAGCCCCCAAGGTCCACGGAGCGCCAGGAGCTGGGCCAAGCACTGGGCTGCGTCCCTGGCCCATCCCCCTACATCCATCCAGGTTGTCCCAGAACAGATCAAAGCCTGCAAGATGGAGAAGGGACACTTCCCAGGCTGGAGCAAAGGCACGTGCAAAGGCCCTGGGGCACGAGAGCACCTGTAAGCCCTTGAGATCCACGCAGAGGGAGGCGGGGACTGTGGGTGGTGGCAGGTCCAATTGGGGCAGGAACTGCTCTTTTCCCTGCAGGCCCGAGGAGCTAGAGGCCACATCGAGGGACAGGATGCTGAGAGAAGGTGGGGGGCAGAGCTCAGGCAGGGCCAGCCCTGCTCTGTTGGAGGTGACAGGGGTCTGGCGGGGAAAGAGGAGAGAGACCACCATCAACAGGTCACAGGACAGAAGGAGAGGGCCAGAGTCGGGGTTGAGGCCGAGGAGCAGGTCCCAGGCGGAAGAGAAGAGCCCGGTGGGGCTGGGCGGCGGAAGCAGCGGCCCAGGCACCTTGGAGCCAGCGGGAGCTGACCGTGCAGATGGGTGGGTGGGGAGGCCGGCTTGGCCAGAGCCCAGGGTGTCCACGTGGGTGGGGAGGGGCAAGGAGGCCTCTGGGCAGGGGTGGGGTCCCCGCTCCCCAGGGACCTCTGCCCGAGGTTCCGAGCCTCAGTGAGGACCCCGCACGCAGCACCTCCCCCTGAGCTCCAGGGAACGGAGGAGACCCTCCCTCAGCAAGCAGCCAGTGCGTCGGCTTCCACAGCACCTGCGTACGCTGGCCCTTCCTGCGACTGGCCCCTCCCAAGATGAGCCCTGACCCCATGTCCACCACGTCCCACTCGCCATGGGGAGATGCAGGACCAGGGCCTGAGCGACCCAGGGCCAGGCCCGTCCACTCAGACCACGCCTGACCCGGGACGGAGGCTGCCTGGGGTCGGTGAGCGGGTGGGCAGCCCCGACCTGCCGGTGCCTCTGCCTGCCATTCACAGCCGCGGGCAGGGAAGCTGGTGGGGCGCCCAGTCCTGGGGTGTCGTTTCAGCCTCCCAGGGTAGGGGTGGTGCCGTGTGCATGCCTGCAGGGACAGCCTTTCCAAGGGCCCTGCCTGGTCTCAGGCTCAGGCTGGCCGCGCCCTGGTGGAAGGTCCCCCTCGCCTCGGAAGCCAGGTGCCACCTCTCATGGTGCCCGGCCTGCCTGCTCCCTGGAGAGCACTGCCAGCCGCCGTCCTGCCGGGGTGACAAGCTGCTCCCCTTGGAGTCCCTGGTCCACTGCAGGACACAGTCGCTGGAGTCCACCCCAGGAAGTGCTCGATAAAGGACAGGAAGAGCGCGGGCACTCAGGCCTTTCCTGCTGAACGCAGATGCCCGGTTAGCCCGGCATCGGGCCAGCTCCGTGCCCCGGCCACAGAGAACCAAAGCCACCCAGCCACCACGGGGGCTCCGAGGTGTCCCTGCGTGAGCTCTGCCCCAAGTGCCAGGCGCTGCCCTGGACAGGAGGCCCTGGGGTCCGGCTGCAGCCCTGCCTCAGACAGCCCCCCGGGGGAGGCTCGGGGAGAACCCACTGGGACTGCGCTGGGCCCCCTGCTGCGCGCTCGTCCCTCCAGAGTGGCCGCCTGAGGGGCTGGAGGTGTTTCCTTGGGAAAGTGAGTCATGGGCCCCCCCAGGGCCGGGCCCAGGTAGGTCAGCGTATGGCAGCTGCGTCAGAGTCCCACCCGCCCGCTGCAGGCTGCCCTGAGGCCCGGACTCCCTCTGCGTGAAGCGTCCCCAGGGGGCATTTCAGAGGCAAAACCCACAAGTCAACCCTAAAGGAGCCACGGCCAGAAGAACAGGCGTCTGTCTGGCTAATCCACGTGGGACCAAGGTCCCAGGAGCCGGAAGGAAGAACCCGGGCCCCTCTGTCGTTCCTCTGTCCCCCTTTGGCCTCCCTCCACCCCTCCATTGTCCCCAGCATGCTCAGGGACACAAGCCGGTGGCTGTTACCTCCTCTGTCCCTACAGCTCTGCCCTGAGATTTCTGGGACCCCAGGGAGGTGCAGCCTCCTGAGGGGCTCGGCAGTCATGGGCCCGGGTCGGAGCCCTTTGCAGGGAGCCCCAGGGTCTCAGGACCCCTCCTCTGGCCTGGTGTGGGCTCTGGCTGGCCCTGCTGGTGGGCCACCTCTGCCTCACGCAGCCCCAGAGCCAGTGCCCGCTGTGCCCCGTTCTGGGCTCTGGGGATGCGTCCTGGGCTGGGAGGGAGGTGGCGCTTCCGCCTGATGCCACCGCTGCCTTGGCAGCCGCCATGGGGGCTTCTGGAGTCACATCCATTTGCTGCCAGGAGTCTGGCTGTGGTTTGAGGTGGGGATGATTTAAAGAAACCCCAAGTCAGAAACCCAAAGCACCTTTGTCCCCCAGGGCGATGGCTGGTGCTGAGGGGACCCCAATCCTGTTTTCCAGGTCCAGATTCCAAGATGGTGGGCCTCAGTGGCCCTGGCAGGACCTTCCCTCTCTGGGTGGTTCTCGGGGAATCTGAAGCTTGGTGTCATCAGGCCAGGGCATCCTGGTGGCCAGAACCTCCTGGCCTGACCAACCCAGGCAGGGGAGCCTGGCTGCCCGAGGTCTCCTGGCCACCCTGGCTCATTCTCCAGGTTCAGAGGAGGCCACTGGAGGGCCCTGGAGGTCACAGGCTGGGAAGGTGCCAGGCATGAGTCCCGTGGTGTCCAGCCTTCCCAGGCCTCCTTCCCAGTGAGCGGCCATTCTGGGCCAGCCCAGGGCAGGATGGAGGCCAAAGCCTGTTGCCCTGTCTGCCAGGCTGAGTGTGGTCTGGCCCCGGCTCACTGAGGTCAGTCCCCACGCAGCCCCGAGCCCTTGGTGGGTTCTGGAAAAACAAACAGCCTGGAGCTGCGGGGGAAGCGTCCTGGATCTCTAAGTCCAGACGGACGGGGCCAGGACAGAGGCCCCAATCAGGGCCACCTCCACAGCAAAGAGGCTGCAGCCTGTGTGCAGGGAGCTGCCCAGATGTCCTCGGCCACCAGGAAGCCACCCAGACAGATGGGCCTGCACCCGGTGGAGCACGTCTCAGCACGGTGCCCGCCCAGCACAGGCCCTGCCCGCGAGGCCGCAGAGGGAGGAGGGAGGCGGGAGCAGGGAGGCTGGCCCTGGTGTGTCCACTGTGTGACCAGGCCAGTCCCTGCCCACTTGGCATTGGGGTCCTCCTTGAGCAGGCAGTAGTCAGGGACTGGAAGGGGTGGACGTCCAGGGAAGCCTGCCCAGGCCTCCTGACCCAGGCGGGCGGGGTGGCCTTCTCCGCCGGGACCCTAGGAGAAGAGGAAGAGCTGACGTTCGTGACAGGGTTGACTCAGCAGTGAGTCCGCTGTCTGCACAGGTGGCTTCTGGCCATGGTCTACCTGGCTGTCCAGCAACCAAGGCCTGAGATCGTTCGCCCTCTGGGGAGGGGGAACCGAGGCCCCGCGAGTCTCCGTGGGAGAGATGAACACATCGGGTCCCTGGCCAGGGCCTCCACCCTGGCAACGGCCTTGCCACTGGGCCATTCCAGGACCCAGGCAGCGGTCTGCACAGGCTGGGGCAGCATGGGCAGAGGGCCAGAAGTGTTGGGGGTCCTCCGAGCTCAGCCGTGAAGGCCCCTCCCTGCCCCAGGGCTCCTTCCTGCTCCACGTGGAGAACATGGCCAGGGAGGGTCAGCCGCGAAGGTCGGCCTGGGGCCAGAGGGGAGGGGGCCATGGCCGGGGTCCTCTGTGCCACCTCTCTGCAGCACTGATCCCACGGCGCAGCCCCCTCCGGCCGCCTAGCACCTCCACAGTCTCCCCGCCTCCTTGGGGACTGGGCCTTCGCATAGGAGGGGAAGGTCCCCAGCAGTGGCGGCCACCGTAGGTCCTGAGGGACAGCTGGTACCTGAAGGAAGGCGCGCCGGCCGACTCGGGAGCTCAGGCAACGTCCGCTCTCCGGGTCTGACCCTGGCCCGTCCCCCCTTGGGCCCCGTGGACTCCCTGGAGGCCGCTGCCCTCCCCGCCCCTCTCCTCCACCCCCTTTCTCTCTGGGTCTCTCTGGGCCCAGAGACGGCCTGGGTCTCAGCACAGACCCCTGAAAGCCGCTCTGAGCCCCCGGTGGTCAGGGCACTGAGGACCCGGCGTCCCCATGGAACCTGCCCGCTGTTCCCATGGCCCGCTCGGTGCTGGGGTGTCTGAAGGGGGCGTGCAGGGAGGGGCAGCGAGCCCAGGAGGAGGGGCTGGGCCAGGTAGGGCGAGCAGGCTGGTCCCGCCTCTGCTTTTGACCCCTGAGTCCTGGGGTACAAGTCCCCTCCACACCAGGGCGGAGGCCTCTCACTGTGGGGCCCTGCGTGCTTCCCGGGGAGCAAGCCTGGGGGGACGCAGCGGAGGCGGAGAGGCGGCCCCTCGGGAGGTGCTGGAGCAGGCCGGGGCTGGGCCTGGGGGCTTGCTCAGGGCCAATGGCGGAGGCCCGGAGGAGCTTCCGCTAAGGCCAGTGGCTCTGAAATGTCAGCGGGTGGCCAGGCCCAGATGCCTCTCCTGCTGCTCATGGCCCTTCTGGTCATGCTGAGGCCGGAAGAGACGCACCGCTGGAGCCCCAGGCCCAGACCCCAGAGCAGCCCCTTCTCCCCAAGCCGGGTCTGAGGCTGGAGGGGCCCTCGCGCCCCCCACTCCTGGGGAGGCAGGAGGAGCCGAGGGGGTTCAGTGCCCAGCTGCCTCTGTGCCCAGCCTGGCAGGGGCAGCCCACCCTGGGCGAAGGGAGGGCAGGTGCCTGCCAGGCCCCGGCCATGAGGACCAACAGGGAGCAGGAGGCCAGCCCAGGGCCCACCCCGTTCAGACAGTCCAGGCTGAGGGGCCTCCCCGCACCCAGGCTCTGCCCTGCCCTTCCAGAACGAGTCTGCCCACAGGACGCGTGGCCTCTGCCCTCTGGCCCCCAGCATCTCAGGAGGATTGTCCCTCTCAGCACCGCAGGAGGAAATGGATCAAGCCGGGCCCTGCCCTCCAGAGGCCTCGCTGTGAGCCTGACGGGCGCCTGGCCTCTGGCCCCTGGCCTGCAGTGGCCCGTAGCCACCTCCCCTCCCAAGGGTCTCTGGGAAAGGGCCCTGGCCATGGGAGGCCCCGCAGGCCAGGGAGCACCCGCCCTTTCCGTGCGGCCTCTGCAGGACATTACCTCATCCCTCGCGGGCAGCTGGGCCACAGGCCAGCGGATCGTGCTGGGAATGCAAGTCCTTCTCCAGCTCCAGTGGCCGAGCGCAAAACAGCTGGGAGCACTGTCCCTGGGGTCCCCGGGGCTCAGCCCCCAACCCTCCCGGGTGGCCTGGGGTGGGCAGGGCCCTCCTCTGCCAGAGTCCACTCGCTGTGGCCAGGGACCCTGGCCACCCCAGCAGCCACTGGAGGGAAAGTGGAGTCAGGAGTGGAGGGGGCCGTGGGCACCCAGAGGAAGCCGCGTGGAGGAGCAGCGCCGGCCGGGGGAGCCTCGTCCCACCCACCCGTGCTCAGCAGGTGCCAGACTGGGGAGGGGCCTCCGTGGCCTGGGGCGCCCCAGCCTGGCCCCTGGGGGCTGCTGGTGAGGAGGCCTGTGCCGCAGGCCCCACTTCCCCTGCACAGGCAAAGCCGGGGACAGCTGGGGTTCCCACCCTTCCGGGCATCGTCCTGAGGCCACCCCACGGGCCACGTGCTTGCCGTCTGCTGCCTGACCCAGCGTCCCCCAGGGTGGGTGTGGCACCAGCTCACAGGTGCCTGGCCGGGTGCTGCCCCACGGAGGGGCTTCCTTCCCGGGGGGGGGGCCTGCCTGGTGCTCGTCCCCCATGGCTGCCACCGACACTCATCACAGGCCTGGCCTCCCAGGCCGGCTCCGCCCAGGCTTCTCTCCTGGGCTGCCGGACGGCCTCTTCTCCCTGGTCCTCATGAGGTCATCCTCTGTCTGACTGTTCTGATCGTCTCTCGCAGGACACAGGTCACGTGGACCAGGACCTGCCCCAACGGCTCAAGTCTAAGGGAGTAGGGACCTGGGCTTCCGTGTTGGAATCTGGGGGGCCTAACCCTCACCCCGACACCCCCCAAGGAGGCCGCAGAGCCCCCTCCTGCTGTCACTTGCTCACTCTGCAGACCCACTGGGTGCTGCGCTGGTCCGTGCAGGGCAGGGCGGTGTGGCCCAGGGCCCTGACCTCAAGACTGGGCAGGCAGAGGGAGAACTGCCAGACCAGGAAGCAGAGACTGGGGCCGGGGTGTCCGGGCCATGCTGGCCCCTCTCCCCACTCACCTCCTGCATCGATGCATGAATCTGCTTAGTCCTGCTTTCAGAACCTTCCAGAACTGTGCCTCCCTGCACAGCTCACATTGGTCCCTGGTGTCTGTGCTTGGAACTTCCCAGTCGCTCAGGGCACCCACGGACCTTGGCCCTGTCAGTCGTTTGGGTCTCCAAGGAGGAGGTGGGGCAGGCCTGAGTCTCCCCAGTTTGCACATGGCAAAAACTGAAACCCCCCAGGGCCACCAGCTGTCTCCCCTCTGCTCCCAGCACCCTCTGCCTTCCCTGACGGTGGCTTCCTCCCACCCTCCTTCCATCAACGGCAGAGTGGCGCCCACCCCAGCCTGCCCTGGCTTTTCTGGGAAAGCTCCGGCCTCCAGCAGTGACCGTCTCTGGGCCTCTTAGCTGAGGTTCTCAAAGTGCCAGGCAGTCACGGGAGTGTGTTGGGGCCCAGTGTCCCTCTTGACCAACCAGTCCAGGCTGGGGCAGAGAAGGTCACAGGCCACTGGGGTGGCCCCTGTGCTGGTCACCTGTGACTAGTCCTGACTCCCCAGAAGACTTGGTGGCCATGAGACCCTCGGGAGGGTTCTTCCTGCCTGTCCCTGGCAGTGGCCCCAGTGTCCACCCTGTGAGGTCTCCACATGCCTCCGCCCCTCTCTCCCTGGGTCTGTCTCTGGCCGCCGTCTGCGAATGTTACGGGGACACCTGCTCTGTCGGGGCGCCCAAATTGAGCTCCACACCAAGCCCCGTACGAGGCCAGGGAATCCCAGGGGCCATCTCTAGGTCATCCATGGTCACTAATGTCAGAACCCAGCATGTGACACTTAATGTACTGCAGGAATGGGACCCCAGGGGGGTGCCCCAAGGAGGGGGGGCTCCATGGAGGAGAGGGGCATGGAGGAGGAGGGGTCCATGGAGGAGGAGGGGTCCCATGGAGGAGGAGGGGTCCATGGAGGAGGGCAGGGGTCAGGGGTCCAAGGCGAGGAAGCTCAGCAGTACCAGGTCCTGTGGGGGCACCTCAGCTCCCTTTCCGGGACGTCTCCTAGAGTCACAGGACCCACATGTGGGAGGACGGCAGGTCAGGAGCAGCTCTGTCCCTTGCGCCGGGGCTCACACCACCTGCCAGGCTTGTGTGGGGTGGCCGGCTCTGCCCACGGTCCCAACAGGCCCACGTCCCCGGGAGCCCCTCGGAGGGTTTGCAGGCAGGGACACCGACTGGCTGGCCGTCCACAAGCCCCAGCTCAAGATCTGGCCTGTGCCTGGCCCTCGTCCAGGCTCCTGCCCCCTGGACTTGAGCTCTGAGCAGGGTGATGAGGGGCCGATGTAGCACATGGGAGGGGGCATGAGTGCGAGTGAGGGTGAGTGTGCGACTGAATTACAGGTGTGTGTGTGTGTGAGTGTGTACGAGGGTGTGTGTGTGAGTGAGTGGAATGCGTGAGCATGTCATGAGTGTGTGCGGATATGTGTGTCAGTGTGCATGTGGGTGGGTGTGTGTGAGCATGTGGGTGTGTGAATGTGTGAGCGTGAGTGTGCAGGCGTATGGGGTGTGAATGTAGCACTGGGTGCAGAAATGTGATTGTGAGAGTGCGTGGAGTGTGGGTGTGTGTGAGCGTGTGAGAGCACATGTGTGAATGTGCAAATGTGTGAGTGTGGGAGCATGTCAGTGTGAATATGAGTGTGCCAGTGTGTGGCAGAGTGTGTGCGAATGTGTGTGAGCGTGTGTGCCTGTGTCAGTGTGCATGTGAGTGGAGTGTGTGACTGTAAGTCTGAGTGTGAAAATGTGTGTGAGTACGTATTAACAGAGTGTGTGAGTGTATGAGTGTGAGCTTGTGTGCGAATGTGTGTGTGTGCGCGAGCAGAGTGTGTGTGGGTGTTAGCGTGTATGAGTGGTGTGTGTGTCTGAGTGTGTCCGTGTGCATGCGTGGGGTGTGTGTCTGAGTGTGTCCGTGTGCATGCGTGGGGTGTGTGTCTGTGTCCGTGTGCACGCGTGGGGTGTGTGTCTGAGTGTGTCTGTGTGCACGCGTGGGGTGTGTGTCTGAGTGTGTCCGTGTGCACGCGTGGGGTGTGTGTCTGAGTGTGTCCGTGTGCACGCATGGTGTGTGTGAGTGTGTCCGTGTGCATGTGTGGGGTGTGCATGTGAGTGTGAGTGTGTGAGTGGAGTGTGTGAGTGTGAGTGAGTGTGATCCCCTGCCCAACACGGCCTCCAGCTCACCCATCCTCTTTCCCCGGGAGCCTCGGCCTGAGGACTGGTGCTGGTGGGCGAGGTGGCCCTGGTCTGTGCTGGTTGGGCCACTGTGTGGGTCCTGGGGCGTCCACAGGGCCTGCAGGCTCCCTCCTCCCCGAGGCCGGGTTCGGGCGTGGACAGCGCCTTTCACAGGCCCACGCTCCCGCCAACCCGAGGGCTCAGGTCCCCCTGGACGGTGGTCCCGCCCCAGCGGGTGAAGGCCAGCGAGTCTCCAGGGGAAGCTCACTCAGGACGACGACCCCTCGGCCTCCATCCTCCTGCTGGGCCTCCTCAGCACCTGTCAGACCTGCATGACGGGACTGCAGCCCCCGCAGATTGCTGGCCCCCACAGGGAGGGCGGCCACCTCGCCTGCCCCCTACTCCCTCCTCCCTCTTCTAAGACTTTGTCCCCAGAGGACCCAGAGGAGCTGGGTGACGGGTGGGCACAACCTGGTCTGCACCTCAGGGCTCCAGGCCTGCCGACCCGGCGGTGGGTTGGAAGCCCCTGCCTCACAGATCTGGTCCCAGGTTCCAGCCCCCCAGGGGACACCCCACCCTTTCCCACCACAGCCCAAACAAAGCCACCCAGCCTGGGGTTTAATTCAACTTGGCATTTCCAGACCTCCTGGGCCTTGAAATGCGTCCACCCGCGTCCCCAGGGGACTCCTTCCTAGATCCCCGAGCACTGTGTCTGCTGGGCTTGTGGGCGTGACTACAGAGACCCCAGGGCCCCACGTCTGCTGGGGGGCTGGGGGCTGGTTTCTCAGGGTCCAGGGGCCACTAGTTCGGTCCCCCTGGTTCAGTTCGAGGGTCTCTGGGCTGTGGGGTGATGTGCACCTCAAGCTGAAATCTGGACCCTGTCTGGAGACACAGCGGCCCCCTGGAGGGTCCCTTCCTGGCCCTGCCCTGGGGCACACACCCCTCCTCGGCCCCTGCCCAGCCCCGGGGACACCAGCATCCTCATCTCCAGCCGGGGTGCCAGACCCAGGCTGTCCCTGCCAGGTTTCAGCCCCTTGGGGTCCCTGGTTTCCGGGGCCCTTCGCTGTGCACTCGGAGGGTGTTGCATTCACCAGCGTCTCTGAGCAGCAGGTCAAGGACGTGAGGAGGGAGCCCCACCAGTGCTCTGCCCGCCTGAGGGGACTGTGGTGGCCCCTTGTTTGCAGAGGGGGACCTCACTTGTCCCCAAGTCACAGCCGGCAGAGATGGAAGCAGCCAGGGCTTGACCACAGCTGGCCTGGGCTGGCTGCTTCTGGGGTCCCGGTGCTGGCAGCGAGGGCCGCCAAGTAAAATCAGGGACGCGGCTGGTGTGGCCTGTCACTGTGGGAGGTGACGGGAAAGCTCGGGCTCAGCTTCTCGCTGAGCTGCCAGCCGTCCATCGCTCGCCTCCCGGTGCCTGGGAGAGGCCAGCCGGCGGGCACGCTGCTTCTGTTGGCGGGTCACACTCCAGGCACAGCTGGGGCCGGAGCCGGGCTGACCTGCGGGGAGACGCTCCACCCAGTGTCCCGGCCTGGGGTGGCACCGCACCCATCTGAGGACAGGACCCCGCAGCCTGCCATCCAGGGCAGATTTGCAGCCTGGGGACGTCACCTACTCCGTCCACGCAGCAGCCCCCGGGTGACTGAGACCCCAGTGCACAGCGGGAGACTGAGGTCCAGGGCAGAGCCACTTGCTCATGGTGACTCAGGTGGCCGAGGGCAGCCAGCAGGTGGCCTGGTCACGGAGGCCACAGAGGCCGTGAGCTCCTGGCCACCTGCCCACCGTCTGGCTGCCCAGCCCCACTGCCCCTACTCCTCTCCCGCCGCCACAGGCCCTTGCTGGGAGCAGCCCCAGGAGGAGCCTCCAGCCCTGGCGCCTCCTGGGCCATCGAGGCTACAGGCACAGCTATAGGCTTAGAGCCACTCCCCCTCTGGACTCTTCAATGGCTCCCTATTGCCCTCAGTCTCAACCCCAGCTCCACTTTGAGGTCACCACAGCAAGGCCTTGCCCTGTGCTGCTGCCTCAGACTGGGCAGGGCGTCTGAACCCGGGAAGTGTCCCTGCCTGTGCGGTGTCCCCGGTGCTCAGGTGCCCACCGATGTCCAAGGGAGCGGGAGGGAGCGAGGGCCAGACCTCGGTCTGCAGGCCCAGCGGCAGTTTCAACAGTTTGTTTTCTTTCAAAACAGACGATATCGAGCGTCCGCCGGGCAGGGAGGCGCTGTGCGGCCTCAGGGTGCTGAGTCACCTCAGGGACAGGGGCTCAGCTGGAACACGGGCAGCGGGCAGCACGGAGGCCTCGCCAGCTGGGCCAGGTGTGGCAGCGGGTCTGGACCCAGTCTGTCCCTAGCTGAGGGCCGAGGAGGCCCTGAGTCTCCACTCCTCCAGGGACCGGCCACTGCAGCCTGCGGCCCTGCCCCCCCGCCAGGCCTCCTCCTGCCCAGACCCCTTGCGCTCTCCCCGGGGCTGCCCTCGCCCACCACGACCCCCCAGCTGGCCCCTGCTGGGGAGTCCTGTGGACCCTGAGTGCGTGTGTCCAGCCCTCTTGTGACGCGGCTGCACAGCCACCTTGCCGACCCAGCGTCACTGAAGCCCGGCTGGGAGCCCCGAGTCCCTGATGTGACCCCCTGGCATCTCACCCTGGCTCACGGAGGCTGAGGATCCTCAGGGCCAGGGACAGGGACAGCACAGGCCACCAGGGCACCGTGCTTTGGTGGCTGTGGCGTCCGGGTATCCAGCCAGGGCCTGGGACGTGGGCTCCCTGAGCGCTGGGGGCAGGTGCAGGGCTGGGCACCCGGGGCCTCTGTGGCCCCTCGTGGGCACCAGGCCAGGGACTCCCCACGTCACCTGGAATCTGCTCCCCAGCACAGGGCAGGGCAGGGCTAGAGGGCGCAGGTGTGCCCAGAGCCCACCAGGACCTCCGCCCTCGGCCTCCGCCTGCCTTTGCACACAGCCCGCTCCAGCACGCAGCTGCCAGGCACTCTCTGGAGGTGGCCCTGGGCCTGGCCTCCTCTCCAGGCTGTGTGGTTTCGGGGTTCACCCACATGCTGGGGGTGCTCGGCTCCTCTTGAGGGCTGAGGGACAGCCCCTGGGGACAGACCCCGTGTCACTGTCTCCACGTGGACCTTCCAGCAGCTTCTGCTCTTGGTGGAGTGAGCGTGGGGGTCGCTGCCTCCCCGGTGGGACCGGGGGACGCGCAGGGAGGGGGGGACGCACAGGGAGGGGGCGACTCGCTGAGAGAGGCCGCAGGGCAGGGCGGGGCAGAGCCAGCCTGGGCCTGGCCTCCTCCACCTGAGGCTGGTGGCCCTCAGGTCCGGGCAGTCCCCTGGGGAAGGTGGGTGACGAGCGCGGCCTCCGCAGGGCCTGTGGTCACCGCCTGGCTTCCCTCCAGGCCGGGACGGGCCGAAGGGGTCGGGATGGAGAGGGGCCACCCCGAGCACCTGGTGCTCACCCGGCTCCCTCTGGGGCTGGCCCGGGCGGTGGGCCTCTGCTGCCCACCTGGCCTCTGCCGCCTGCCTCCCAAGCACAGCCCGAGGCGTCCCCTGACCTGGAGGGACGGGGATGCCTCGCAGCCCTGGAGGCCCCTGCCAGGCAGAGCCGGGGACCAGGAGGGCGGCTGCGCTAGCTCTCCCCGATGGACTGTCCCTCCCGGCACCAGCCCCACCCCTGGGCCACCGCTCCTCCCTGACTCCAAGTGACCTTGGTCCTGCTGGAAGGTCCACTGCGCGGTTGGGAGGGCCGGCGCCTGCGTGGGTGGCAGCCGGTATGTGGACCCGAGGCCTTGGGCGCCTCTCAAAGGCCCGTTGGCCCCTGGGCTCTCCTGGTGGCCCTGTCCTGACCCGGGGCCACAGAAGGGGTGACCTCGCCCAGCGTCTGATCTGATCTGTCCCCAGCCCTGGGAGGAAGGTCCCGTCCTCGTCCCCACTTCCCAGGCGAGGAAACCCAGGCATGCGGACGCCTCCTTCCCAGGCCCAGATGCCAGCGCTGCCCCAGCCCAGCCCCACTCGCTGTGCCCACTCTGGCCTCAGGGAGCCCAGCGCCCGCAGCTGCTGATCGCAGGCCTCCCGACAGCCCTCGGTACCCGGGGCAGGCAGAGCTCCTCGCCCCGTCTCTAGGCATCTGCCCCACGCCTGCCAGCCCCACCCTGGGCCCCCAGCCTCTGGGCACCACCCCGTGTCCAGGACATGGCAGGGCAAGCTGGGGGTCTGCACACGGAAGTTGAGAAGCGAGGAGTCTCAGGAACCCTGAGGTCGCAGAGGGAATGGTGTCCCCTCGGGTCGTACAGTGCACAACCTGGGCAACCATGAGTGGGGCTCGACAGGCCCTCGGGAGGCACACGAGCCGACAGGTGGGCTCAGTTCCTGTCCCCGCCGAGCCGGCTGGGCGCATGGGCCCAGGACACCGCCCCAGCCAGTCCAGGTGGCTGGCCACACGGTTCTCTGACACTCAGGTGAGGGTTAGGGTAGGGGCACCCTGAGCCCTGGGGAGCATCCTGGAGCCGGGGCCCTGGAGCCGGGTCCCATCTCTGCCTCGTTCGTGCTGTGTGACCAGGGACACTTCACTTGGCGTCTCTGGAAACGGTTCCTGTTTGCCGAGTGGCCGAGCCCACCCCAGGAATGCTGAGGCCATGGACCTGGACCGGTCAGAAGCCAGGGCCGTGACCAGGGCCAGCTTCCCATCTGCTCAGCCAGTGCTGTCCAATGGCAGTGGCCCCGTCCACCCTGAAGCCTGAGCGCAGATCGCCTTCCACAGCAGCGGCTCCCCCCGCGGCAGTGGCTCCGCAGCGGCATCTATTTGGCTCCAGCCTGGCAGGCCGCGGGCAGAGGGGTCAGTGCTTGGCCTGCTGACTCTCATGACGGTCCCCTGAGTAAGTGCCGCAGTCCAGATCCCCACTTCATAGGAGAGGAAACTGCGGCTCAGAGAGGGTGAGTCACTTGCCCAAGGTCACACAGCTGCTTTGCGGCAGAGCTGGGCGTGTGTCAGGCCAGCTGACTCAGGCTGGTCTTCTCTCTGCTCCTGGATGCCCAGCCTGCTGTGCCACAGTAGGGCTGCCCAGCTGCCCACCAGCTGGGCAAGGCAGAGGCACACCGGCGTCCACACCGGCGGTCTCACCACGATGGAACCTGGGAGCTGCCTCTGTGGTCACAGCCTGGAATCTGAAGGTCACTGAGAATCCCTGCCGTGTGGTTCTGCTGACCGACACCCAGGAAGAGGCCGGCAGCCCTGGGTCAGTGGGCAGGCGGGTCGCCGTGTGAGGGTGGGCACAGGCCGTGGTGGGAGAGCCCGGGAGTGGGGGGCTCCCGGCCGACCTGGGTGGTCTGTGGCCAGCCTGGCTGGCCGTGGGCTGTCCACGCAGCTGCCAGACACTCTGGGCATCTGAGGGGCAGGGCTCACATGACGGGCACCGGGGAGCCCACGCCCTCGCTGTGGCAGGTGGGCACCACCCGGTGCTCTCGAGGCCCCAGGGCATCAGGAAGTCTGGCCGCCCAGCCCTCGACCTCCGGCCTTCATGGGAGCCACACCGCAGGCCCCCGGGTTCCAGCCTGAGGACGCTGGTGCTGGGACTCGGCAGCCTCCAGAGCCCGGAGCCAGTTCCTCACTGGCTGCGTCCGAGCCCCTGTGTCCTGCGACCATGCGGCTCTGCCCCGGCCCCTCGCAGGCCTCCTGACCCCCACACCACCCCGGCCTCACGCCGTCCGTGGGTCCGGCAGCCGTCAAACCTTCCTCCTGAGGAGCACGGAAGCGGTGAAGCCGCCCACCCGCTGTGACGGTGTCGGTCACCTGCCCTGGCCACCCTGGCCGTCGCAATAAGGTAGGAGAAAGAAGAGCAGGCTGCGCGGGAGCCGAAGAGTGGGAGGAAGGAACCAGCCTGCGGGTCTGCGGCCGTCACAGTGACCCACGCGGCAGGTCCCCGGAGGCCTCAGAACAGGCCCAGGAGGCCGCAGGCTGCAGGGGGCCGTCCAGCCCCACCGTCCACGCACACGGCCGCGCGCAGGTGGGAGGTGCTGCTGTGAAGCTCCGAGACCCAAGATCAGACCGAGGGACAC
>JAJEJO010002341.1:65802-89888 GCA_020662805.1 Glaucomys volans
TCCCACTCACAGACTGACCGCTCGGGGTTAAGGTGGCCTCGCTGGCCGCCTCTGTTTTATTTAGAAATGTGAAGACGGGAACTGGCACCTTTATTTTATTTAGTCTTTGATTTTAAGGTTTTTTTTTTTTTTTAAAGAAAATAAGAACAAATCGAAGGGCTCACCTGATTCAAGACAGCTGGGGACAGTGCGGGACAGACGGACGGATCGACAGAGCTGAGCAGGGCAGAGTCATCAGCCCCCGCAGATGCCCACTGATTGCTGACAGCAGGGCCATGGCCGTTCACGGAGGGGACACGTCCAGCTCTTCTGGAAGCGGCTTGGGGAGCTGGGCACGCGGCCCAGGAGGGCCCCTTGCCTGGCTGGTGCCGCCCAGCACCCCACACCGGAGGGCTGGACCCACTGGGTCCCCAGCTTTATTAGAAGGACCCCAGGTTCCTCCCTCAAGCTGTGAGACCGGGTGGAGGGGCCAGCGGTCCTCACCAGGCCACCAGCTTCTGCTGCTGAAGGTCGCGGTTGAGGACGCGCAGGGCCCAGACGCGGGCGCAGGGGACACCGCACTCGGCTCTGGGAGCAGGACAGGCCGGTGGAATCGGGCCTGGGGTTGTGGGGACACTCCTGGGGAGCAGATGCCCAGTGGCCCCCGTGGAGCCCGGGGACACGCAGCACAGTGAGAAGCCCCCGACTGGGCCTGGGCCAACGCCACCGCCACTCGCGCAGGCGGCAGGACCGGCCAGCGCCTGGGAAACGCCCAGCCGCTCCTGGAGGATTGAGCTGACACCGCGGGCCACCCAACTGACCGCTCCCAGGATCCACTCGGAGCAGCGGAATGACCACCGCGTGCCGGCCGGTGAGGGTGTCCCACAGACTCGTGCTGGGACGGAGCTCCACCAGCCACGCCACCCAGCCCGTGAGGGAGGCCAGTCCAGACCAGGAGGACGTGCTCTGGACCCACGTGGACCAGCTTGCCGGAAATGCAAAGGCGCCCGTGTGGCCGCAGACCAGAGGACACCTGGGTAGAGGCTGGAGGCCGGGATAACCTGGCTGCAGAGGCCGCAGAGGAAGGAGGGAGGAAGGGAAGGCCGGGCCGCCCCGTCTGCGGTCCTCGGCCTCCCGGGCTGCGAGGGCCCCGAGCCCACTGGGACTCCGGTCATGGAGCGTCTGGGGCTGAGGAGGCCCCGGGGCAGGAGGCTCGAGTCCAAGCCCTGAGGCAGCCTGGGCTGGCTGGGCTCTGGTGGCCTGCCCGGTACGGCTGAGCCTCGGGGACAGCAAGACAGACACCGTGACCAGCCAGGGACCGGTCCTCTCCAGGCGCATCCTGCAGGGACCCTGCCACTCACGGCCACTCACAGCCACTCACCGCCATGCCCCACCTGGCCCCTCCCCATGCCTTCGGTGCTCCGGCCTCCGCTCCACAGGCGGCCTCCCTGGTCTCCTCTGCGAGGGTCTCCTCCAGCTGCTGGCACACGGCGCCATCTTGGCCAGCTCGGCCAGAGACTGGGGCTCATCCCCGTCCTGCGTGCCGGGGGTCAGGGCCTGTGCTGCCGGCTCTGCTGAGGCTCCTCCGAGCTGCGGCCTGTCCCCGACTCCCGTGGCCTCATCCTGTGGACAGGGGAGAGTGCTCCCTGGTCTCCCGGCTCAGGGCACTGACCCCGCTCACCCTCCCGCCTGGTCACTTTCCCCAGGCTCCCAGGATGAGGGTCTCGACGTGGGAACAGGGAGGCTCACAGGGTTGGCCATAGCCACCGGCCTGGGTGGCCAGCTGGGAAGCCCGGGGTGGGCTGCTCCCGCCATAACAACTCGAGACCCTTCACTCCGTCCCATCTGCAAAGATCCCTTGGCCAACCAAGGTCATTCACGAGTCCTGGGACTGGGACATGGACATGGCCTTGGGGCCACCCTTCAGGCCACTACACCCCACGAGGTCTGGCTGGGAGGGAGGGAGGCCGGGGCAGGAGCCATGGCCTCCTGCACATGGGTGCCTGGCCTGGGGGCTTCCCTCTGGACAGCCTGCCAGTCCTCGCTGCCCGGCCACCCGAGGGGATTGGAAATTCCCAGGAAGGCGTCCCAGAGCCCAGGTTCCCACAGAGGCCGGGCTGGAGTGGGTCCTGCCCACCCCGGCCTCAGGCTGATCTGGCCGCCATGCAGCCTGATGGGGTCAGTGCCTCTGCCCCTTTCATGGGGGACAAGAGGCTGGCCAGCAGGAGGGACGGGCACCCGTTCTGCCTGTAGGAACTGGCCCTCGGGGCAGGCCGGCAGGGACCCCAGAGCGGTGCGCAGTCTGCTGGAAATCCTCCACCAGAGAAGCTCGCAGTGACTCGGGTGACCGCAGCCTTGGGGTCACCTCTCCTCAGGCTCAGCCCTGGGCACAGCACTGGCGGCTTGCGGGCTGCAGGGTGGGCAGGGTGTCCTCTGAAGTGGGGCGTCTGGCCCTGATTCCAGGTCCCCATCCGCTCTCTCCATCCTGGACTTGGCTCTGAGCCCTTGGGGCAGGAGAACGCCCCAGGTCCCAGGCGTCCCTCTGGTCTCTGACCTCGCATCCCAGCCCCTGGAGGCAGGAGGACCCGGGCTCTGACCCGCTCCAGGCCTGGGCTCCTCGCCCCGGCCTTGCAACACAGCCCCCAGGCTGGGCGGCTGAAGCAGGGACGTCGTGCTCCCAGTATTGGAGGTCAAGGGTCGGCCAAGTCGGCCTCCCCCAGGGTCTCTCCTGGCTGCCCCTGTGTCCTCACGGCCTCCTGCCTCTGTGGATGTCTGTCTCTGGGTCCTGGTTATGAGGCCGCCCGACCGCGGCACTGGATGAAGATCCGCCCATGTGCCCTCACCTCAGCTCAGCGCCCTCTGCAAAGATCTGTTTCCAAATAAGGCCACGTCCTGAGGCCGGGGTCGGGGCTTCAGCCTGTGAATGGGAGGCTGCTTTTCAGCCCAGAACTGCCTCTAAACTCCAGTGGCCTCTCCTCAGGGAGCCTCGGAAGAGATGAGATGCCCCAGGACCCCTCAGCTCCCCTTCAGGCCACACAGCACTTGATATCCTTGTTCAACATCAGCTTTTCCCCCACAGACCCGGGAGGACTCAGGTCCTTATCTGCAACCAGCACTGCTCCAGGGCCCCTTGGGAGCCATGGAGCCTCGCCCCACGTGGTCCAGCCTCTGTTCTCTTCCAGCAGGCAGGCTCACACAGGTGGTGGAGAAGTTGGGATTCTTTCAGTTACAAGCAACAGAAAACCCAATTAACCTCACCTTAAATACGGGGTTCAATTTTTCTCTCACACAAGGAGTTGCTGCCCCTGTTGCTTTGGGGTTGGCCTCTCTGCAGGCCTCTTAGCTTGTCGTTCCTGCCTCTTACCTCATGGCTACAAAATGGCTGCCACAGCTCTGGGCACCCTCTCCACTTTCAAAGCAGGAAGAATAGTGCAAGTTGTGTTTGTTTTTATTTGTTTTAATCAAAAAAGTGTTTTAAATCTTACCCAAAAATTCCCCAAAAGACTTTTTCTTATGTCTTAATGGACAGAAATGAGGTCCATGGCCAACCCAGAGGCGTGCGACGGGAGGCAGAGGCCAGGAAGGGCGGGCGTGTGCCGGGATCTGCAGCCAGCAGTGCCTGAGCTCTAAGTAATGCCCTTTGCTGGTCCTACAGCCCGTGGGGACCCCAGCTCACGTGTGTGCGTCAGCCGCTCCCCAGCCCCACACTCTCCGCATCCTCCCCGCCCTGAATCAGCACCCACAGGCTGGACCCCAAGGGCAAACGGGAAGCCCCTCCCAGGCCAGGGCCGGCAGGGAAAGCTGGGCGCTCAGAGGGTGAGGGAGGGACAGGCAGGCGCCCAGCTCTGCCCCACGCCCCAGAATGAGTGAAGGAAACGGCAGAGCCGTCGTGCTGGTGATCCAGCCACCCGCCTCCCCCAGGCCTGGGGGGGACAGCAGAGCCCGGCTGGGACGGCTCCTCCTGGCCGGCGGCCTCTGCCCCGAAGTGGCCCACCTCTGCGGGTCCCGCTGCCATGGCCCCTCAGCCAGAGCCAGGAAAAGCAGGCCAGGGCCTGCTGGCCCCGAGTGGGTCCTTTCAGGTGCCCTTCCTGACCAGCAGGGCACGGCCTATGGATGCGGGGCTGGCCTCTTCTCCAGGGAGCACATGGGACACAAGGTTCCTCTGTAGCCTCGAGGGAGTGGACCTGTACAACGTGCAGAGGGAGAGGGACACTTAGCCAGGGGCCAGGACCGTCCTTCCAAGGCAGGGGACACTCCTCTCACGAGCCAGGAGCTGAGCTCAGTGCTCGCCCATGTGGGGTGCCCTCACTCTGCCCAGGGCCCCCGGGGCACACCCTGCCCCTGTGCCCGGTGCTCCCCATGGTCAGGGGCAGCTTCTCTGGGTCTGGCTTTGGCTCCCGCTGCTCCATGGGGCCAGTCAGCAGGTTAGAAGCTCCAGGACCGGCGTCCCACTGCACAGGCACAACCAGGCTGGACGGAGCCCCCTCCTCAGACAGCTTGGGCCAGACGGCCGTCCGAGGCAGCTCTCCACCGACACTGGACAGCAAGGGGCTCGTGACCTGCACACAGTCCCCTGGGGACAGGTTCCCCCATGACTTGGAAAGCTGAGTCCCTGCAGAGCTCTGTGGCCCCCTGAGCTGAGGGAGCCGAGGTCAGAGGTCAGGGCAAAGGAGCCCCAGGGAGCCTGGGGGGCAGAGCGTGAGCACCTTCATGGTCCCCATGAGACCATGCCCGGGACCCCGGAGGTTGGAGTGCCAACAAGGTCTCAGGGTGGCTGCGGCAGAGTCAGGAGGGGGACAGGGATGAGGGGCGAGGCAGTCACGGAAGGCGGCCACGCAGCCAGGGCACAGAGGTCACTGACACCCCATGTCCAGCAGGTCCCAGAGCTGTGCTCGGATGCCCCATCCAAGCCCTGACGTTGGGGACAGGCAGGGCCCCCCAACACACAAATCCAGGCCACCCAAGTTCAGGGTGAGCAGAAGGTCCGCTCCCGTCAGAGGGAGGAAAAGAGCAGAGTGTCCATGCCGCCGTCCAACTACTGCGGCCAGTCACCAGCTAGTGCCAAAGCCAGCAGGAAAGCGTGAGCCCGGCCGAGACCATCCGTAAAACTGAGGAGCTCCAAGGTCAGGGGACACGGAAAGCAGTGGCCACCTCACCAGAGAGGGGCTGAACACAAGGGGGACAGGAACAGCAGTGTAGGGTCCACGTCCAACTCACTGCCCACCTTCAGGTGTGCGGCGTGATGACTTCTTCGTGGTCAGGTTCCTGGAGGTCTTGATCTGCATGTGACACTCACGTCCCTGAGGGTGGAATGCAGAGCCCACAGCGGCACAGGTAGACGACACCCTGCACCAACCACCGACCACCTTGGGTCAGTCCCAGGTGTCCCTGCCCCGGTCGGTGGGCCCATCTGCAGGGGGCGGCTGCCCCGCTTCCTGGAGCTGCTGCTGTAGATGGTGGGACCAACGGGTTCCTTTAGCAACCAGTGAAAATAAGATGTGACTCATGAGCTGACGGCAAGACGGATGGAGTAGTAAAAGATATTCACGTAGTC
The DNA here is from genome assembly GCA_020662805.1 of Glaucomys volans. NCBI lineage: Eukaryota > Metazoa > Chordata > Mammalia > Rodentia > Sciuridae > Glaucomys > Glaucomys volans. Next base: position 71,336 of record JAJEJO010002341.1, read on the forward strand.
CAAAAGAGGTCAAAAGGAGGGAAAAGGAAACAAAAAGTGGAAATAAAAATACAAAACAAACAGGGTGGTGGTGGAATTAAATGAAATCATGTCAACAATCACATTAAATGTAAATGCATAAACACCACCACTTAAAAGGCAGAGATTGGCAGATTGGATCAAAAAGCAGGATCTAATTACCTGCTGCCTACAAGAAATCCACACTAAATAAAAACTCCGGAATAGTTTTGAAGCAAAAGCATGAAAACAACATGCTGATGTTAATCCAAAAAGAGCTAAAGTGGTCACATTAATAGACATGTAGATCCTAGAAGAGAGAACATGGCCAGAGATGAAGATTCACTCCATAACGGTAGAGGGGGCAAGGGTTCCCAAGTGGACATTCTAGATGTTTATGCACCAAATAAGATCTCCAAGACACATGATGCAAAATGGATGGAAATATAAAGAGAATTAGACAAACCTACAATTATAGCTTTAGATTTCAATAGCCCTTCTTCAATAAATGATAGAACAAATAAAGTCCATAAGGATGCAGGAGACTGGAACAGCCTTGTCCGTCAACATGCCGATTGGCGTGTTTAGAATATTCCATTCAACAGCACAATGCACGTTCTCTTCAAGTACATGTAGTAGTTTCCAAACATCTCAACAAATTTAAAAGGATTCAAGTCATTCAACGTACGTTCTCTGGCCAAAATTAAATTAAATTAGACACCAATAATAGGAGGATAGCTGGGAAATCCTGATATTTGAAAACTGAATAAGACCTCTCAGAAGAGGAGAATCAAAAGAAAGGAAATAAGGAAGACCAGGGTGGAGATCAACAAAATAGGAAGCAGAAGCACCCTAGACAGTCAGGGAAACAAAAGCTGGTCATTGGAAAAGATCAGTACAGGTGATGAACCCCAAGTCCTATCCATCCAAAAAAGAAAGAAGATATCAATAACTAATGTAAGAAACAAGAGTCGCAGCATTGATGTTGATTTCATGCATGTTATGATAATTTTAAAACAAGAAATTCGACAACTTGGATCTAGAGGACAAAGCCCTGGAAAGACACACTCTAGCAGAGTTCTCTCAAGAAGAAACAGAAAACCTGAATTGTCCCATTTTTTAAAAGATTACAAAATGTCCCACAAAGAACTCGTAAGGCAAAGGTGGCTCACATGAATTCCACCAAACACCTAAGGAAGAAATATTAAATCTACCAAAAACTTCCTGAAAATTTAGAAGGCAATATTTCTGATTTATATCGCTTCTCGGCCTTTTGGCTAAGATCAAGTGTATTTCTGATTTATTCCGTAAGGCCAGGTTTCATAAATATACAAAAACACTAGGAGAAAGGAAGCTGCAGGCTAATATTCTGCATGAAACACTTGCCAAAATTCTGAGCAGAGTTTTAGCAGTCAAGTTCAGCGGTATTTTAAAGGAATGACACATTTGAGTAGCTTATGCTGGGAATGCAAGGTTGGTTCAACCTTCTGAAACAAGCAACACGAAGCAAATACCAACAGGAAAGGGCTCACGGGACCGTGTAGGTAGATTCAGAAAAAGCAAACCTTCCAATGCCGCTGTCCCTCACTGATGAAGAGCATCGTCACACAGCCCACAGCCAGCGTCTGCTCGGCACTGAAGGACGGCATGCTTCCCCTGAGGTCAGGAATCCCGAGGACGCCCTCCGCCACCATCCAGCACGCTCCTGGGGATTCACCACTGCCGTCAGCTTAGGAGGAAAGTGACCGGTGGGAAGGAGGGAACAGATCTGTCACTTAGATTCCCAAATATTCGGGAGTTTCCAGGTGTCTTTCAAGGGGAGTGAGTGAGCTCTTATTAACCAGTTGACCACCTACAGATAAAACCTTAAGGACTCGATAAAAACGTCGCCAGAGCTTCTCAGGGGCCTTAACAGGGCCAGGATCCAGAGGATCCAGGGACGAAAACCAACGGTATTGCTAGATGACAGCGGCATGGTGCCATGGAATGGCACCCACTCGGCCCGGCCGAGAAAGGGTGGACGGAGATGAAGGGCAGGCAGGCGGGAGGACGCGCGAGGGGGAACCAGGTCCACGGAGACAGACGGGGTGCACACGCCACAAGACTCCAGGTCCTTCAAAACTAGGCCCCCTTGGAACACCTGCCAAATGTCCAGGCATGTGCCAGGAGGACCAGGGCCGCACCCACGTGGAGGCCAGCTCTCGAGGGGCCAGCCCCACCCACGAGGGGCCCGACCCACCAGGAGGCGAGCAGGTGGCCACAGATTGCCCTGCTGCATCCCTGCAAGAAACTCCGCTCAGTAAGAAAGGGACGTGGACGCAACCCGCGTGGAGGACCTCGGAACCAGCGCCCAGCCGGGGAACCCAGCCAGGGAACCCAGCCGGGGAGAGTGCCCACCCTGCGCCCGCTGCTGCAGAATCCTAGGAAACGCCAACTCTCCAGGGAGACAGACCAGGTCAGCCCAGCCAGGGGACAGGAGGGGGCACAGGAAGCCTCGGGTCACCCACGCCTTTGCTCTCTGGATGGCCGTGGTTCTGGGTGCAGAGATACGTCAAGACGCATCAGCTCGCCCGCTTCCCGGGCTTCCTGGCTGTCAATCACACACCTGCTCAACAATCCAAGGGAAGGGATGCCGCTCCCGGGCGTGTGGAGAGGAGGAATGCAGGCTGCGGGGCCTCCGCAAAGCCCGGCCCACACTCCCGGAGGGCCCTCCGGACCGTGGCCACAAGAGAAGGCAGTACAAACCCCAGAGAGCCATTTCCCAAAGAAGAACCCCTTGTCCCTGGGTGTGGGCAGAGGGGGTGACCTGGCTGGAGCAGGACAACCTGGACCCCTGTCCCAGCTCTGCCACTGAGGACATGACTCCCCTCTCCGTGCCCCGGCATCCCCTGCAGGATGGGGCAGGAACGGTGGGAACACTCGGGCCCCAGCACAACACAGCAGCCTGGCCAGGGGACCCCAGCGGAGCTGCCCCGTGGGAATGGGCCCCTGCCCCCCGGCTTCCCAGACCCCGCAGCCCCGGGCCAGTGTGTGCTGCCAGCCCGTGGTCACCAGAGGCCAGGCCTGCGGGCACTGGGCCTGGCTGCTTCTCAGCACGGGCCTCCCCGGAAGCCAGCGTGGGAGGCTGCCCAGCACCTGCTGTCCCACAGGCAGGCACGGAATGTGCCAGCGGTGCCACCAGGCTGGGGGACAGGCCCCAGGAGGTAGGCGCACGTGAGCAGCCGTCCTGCTTCGCCCAAGAGGATGTGGTTCCCAGGATGGGGCCTGACCAGGAAAGTCCTAGGACAGCTGGCATGGCCGGTCACCTAACAACGCCACCTCCCTCCACACTGTGAGACTTGTCACCAACTCCACGATGACCCTGGCGCCCTGCAGAACCTGAGCAGGTGCACTGGACGCCCTTGAACCCCATGTGCCCTGACCCGCATCTCCCCCTTCTGAGGAGCCACCCTCGAAGTCCCCGGGCCGTGCACAGTAGGACCGCAGAAGTGGGATCACGGCCTAGACCTTCAAAGCAGTAAAATACGGCAGCACCTATGTGTGCCTCGGCGGGGACGGGACGGCGGGGACGGGACGGCGAGGACCTGGGCTCAATGCCGAGCTCGGGACCCCAGAGCAGGGCAGCCGGGTTGGAGGCCTGTCCCCGGGCACCTGGCCTGGCGCTCTCTGGAGGCTGTCGGGTGATTTTTGTCGTTTTTACCTTTTTCTGCCCATTTCCCAGATCACCGGGGTCCTTCAGTGAGAGACCTGACAGCCGCGGGGCCCTTGCTCCTGACGGAGGCTCCTAGGACTACGCGAGGCGGGCGTGACAGAGCTCCTGACCTGTCCCCCGACACCAGGGCCTGGAACTGGGTCAGTCACAACCTGTTCCCTGGAAAGAGGGGACAAAGGAGCCCGATTGGGTCTGGCAGGACACGAGTCTTTTGTCCCCAAACTTGGAAGTCAGCCCTGTCATCAGTTACGCATTCCTGGGAAGGTTCTGAGGTTCTAGGAGCCGGAGGAGGTGGGAGGGACGGGAAAGAGGCCCGGTTTGCAAAGCGGGGAGGCCCGGCCCACCCCCTGGGGTTGCTGCCCGCCCGCGTGACTCGGAGTTTCAGGAGCGGACCGTGCTGTATTCAGGCACAGCTGGATCCAGGAGCTTGAGCAGGGCTGCTGGGGCCTCCTTGCCACCATGGCGTTTGCTCACGCTCTCCACATCTCCTTCACTGTTCTTGTCTCTGCTTTTCTTAGTGATTTATCCTTTGCCCTCCACTGGGGACAGGTACCCCTCAGGGTGAGGAAAACGAGACTAGTGATCTCAGGTGTCCTGACACCTGCCTGGTGACAGCGCCCCCTGCTGGCACAGGCGAGGACCCCAGGGAGAGCGCCGCGGGCCTGGCCTGGGTCCCTGGCCTGTGTCCCATGCTGTCCCTGTGCCCAGCAGAGGGGCCCTGGGCCAGCCCTCCAGGCCACACCGAGGGGAGGGGAGAAGGCACAGACGCACCCCAGGGAGAGCCCGGCCTCCTGGGGATGGACGGAGCCCACTCCCTGGGAAAGCCACCGCGGCCCAGGCCACCTTGGCTGTCACGCCAACCCAGCCTGCGCCCTGCTGCTCCCAAGACGAACCTCAGGTGTTCCCGGGCCTCGGTCACTCTGACCCCTGACCGTCAGGACAGGAGCCACTCCTTGTGCCTCCAGCAGCCACGGGGGCAGAGCCCAGAGAGGGAAGTCGCCTGTCACTGGGTGGCCAGCAGCAGAACCAGGACCTGAGCGAGAGGCTGACCACCTCCTCTCGCCACTGTGACCTGGGCTTAGGTGGCAAGGGCCACCACACCTTATCCTGCCACCACCACTGGCCTCTGTCATCTCCCCACCTCCCCAGCCACACCCTCCACCGCCCTCAGCTCCACCCTGGCACTGCCACACGCCACCACAGCCACACAGGCACACGGCCACCTCCTTCGCCCTCACCAGCGAAAGCAGCCCCAGGCCCACCACCGCCAGCACCAGCGCCGTCCCCACAGCAGCGATGGAGACGGCACCTGCCTGTCCACCAGCCACTGGGCGGGCATGGCTCTGGGCAGCAGGCTCGGCCGGGGAGCTGTAGCCCGGGCCGGGCGGGGGGCCTGAGCCACCAGACTGAGGGGAGCGGCCTTCCTGGAGGCCGGGCCGGGCCCAGCCTGTGCTCAGGGACGGTGACCGTGCTCGGGGAGAGCACGTGAGTCCTGCAGCTGCTGTCCTCCGGGACTGACCAGGCCTCCACCTGGTCGCGGCCTCCTGGGGACTCCCGGGCAGGCAGAGCGGCGTGGCGGGGCTTGGCCTCTCGTCTCTGATTCCTCTAGGGAGCGGATGAGCTGCGAAGAGGGCAGGGCGTGTGCTGCTGGGAGGTGGTGGCGAGGCCGAGGTGGGGCTGGCGCGGCAGGCGGGGCCGTCTGAAAACGGGGTCTCAGCAGACGGGCCCGGGGTGGCCGGCAGGATGGCGGGCTGGCAGGCGGGTGTGGGCATCCTCGGAGGCTGCAGGTGGCCCTGGATGCCCCGTGGACCAGTGTGCCCACAGCCCCGTCTGCACAGGTGCCCTGCGGGGGGTTCTGCTCACTGTCACTTGGAGCAGGGCCCCAGGACTGCCACCAGTGGCTGTCAGCCTGTGGAACCATCCCTGCCCCTGCGGCCAGTCCCCAGGCCACCTCCAGCACCACGGTGCAGGGACGCTCTGCGTCTGCTCCCTGGTAGACACTGACACCTTCTCCAGAGAGCAGGGGTGTCCTGGAGGCGGGTCCCAGAGGGACACAGGAGAGCTGTGCCCTCGCACCTCTCGGAGCTGGGGGTCGGCTCTGGCAGAGGCAGGAGGGCTGTGCTCCACGGGCAGAGCGACTTCCAGGCCTGGGGGGCTTCCTGGAGGAGGTGACAGGACACTCAGCAAAACACCCAGGGGACAGCATCCCAGGTCACAGCAGCACGAGGACAAGGACCTGCCCCCATTGGGAGCTGCAGATTGACCCAAAGGGCAGGAGAGAGAGCAAATGGCACGAAAGGAGAGGGACCAGGGGGCCGGCCTCAGGGACATACAGCAAGACCGGCCGGCTTCTCGTACTGAGGGGCGGCTCCTCAGGCTCAGAGGGGCCCTTCTGCTGGGGGGGGGGGCTGCAGTTTCTACAACGTTGCTCACAGTGTCCAACACACAATCAGCAACTACTGAATACACAAAGAAACAAGAAAAAGTGACTTGATGTCAAGAGGGACAGAAAAAAAAAAAAAAGGCAATAGAAGCCAAAGGTCAGCAGCTCTCATAAAATATGTTCGAAACACTGAAGAAAAGCACGCTGGAAGAATTAATGGAAAATATGGTCTTCATAAGGGAACAGATAAGGAATCCACTCAGAGACATGGAAGTTACAATAACCAGATGGACATTTAGAACAGAAAAGAACAAGTGAAGTGAAAATGATCTGTCTGGAATAATATCCTCAGTTTGAAACCTGCTCTGATCCCTGTCGGGCACCCGTAGGAGACTCAAGTAGGGACACTAATGTGCACAGTTGGAGATGTGGGCCTGAAACTCGGGAAGAAGCTGGACTGGGAGGCAAGAGTCAGCACAGGGGAGATGGGAAGGGGATGCCCTCACACGGAAGCCGAGGGGAGCGGGATCCCCCGTCACTCAGTGCCTTCACTCCTGTTGGGAGGAGGACAAACCAAGAACCCAAAGTGACAGAGCAATGCAGGAGTTCTTCGGTGGCAGGTGACTGTGAACGGCACCTGTGCCCCGAGCTGAGCCTCAGTCGAGCTCAGCCTTCAGGATCCCCCCTAATTACACCACTCGAGGAGCAGAGGGGCCTTGGGCACGTTCCCCGCCAATCAGAGCTGCTTTGGTGGAATTGCTGTGGATCTGGCTGCTCACTGGGCGCCAGGAAGGCAAGTCCTCCAACCCCTCTCACTCTTACACCAGTCGCCCTGTGGTCTCGCTTGATGTTGGGACCAGCGGCCCCACGGAGGCTCTCTGCCCCTGGGCTCTGGAATCTGAAAAGAGGGTGGGGAGTGGCGACGGTCAGGAGTTGCTCTTGGCAATCCTGAGCCTGTTAGAATAGGGACAGGAGCGGCTGGCCGGGGAGGGGGGCTCGCTCCCCTTCAGTGGACAGGGCGTTGTTGGCGGGCATTTCATAGGAGAGCTCACCCTGCACCACTGCTCTGCCAGGCACACCGCATGGATTGTCATTCCAGCAGGGTGGACAGTGCCGGGTTCCAGGTGAGGACTTCGAGACGTCAAGTGACAGGGCTCTCAGGCTCAGGGCCGTCTGCCTCCAGGGCCTGCGTGTGAGCCCCTAGGCTCTGGGCCTGGGTGTGTCCCTGCGTCCCTCACACCTGTTTCCTCCAGAGCTCTGCAAGTGTCTGTAATGGCTCAGATGAACACCTGGGGCCAGTCTTTCCTTCTCCAGCACAGCCGATTCCTGTGTCAGCCGCCGTCTCTACCTGCCCCGACTCCAGCTGTTCCTCCCCCGCCCTGCCCATGACCTTCCTCCTTTCCATGTGCATCATCCCTCAGAGTAGCCAGAGCGACCCTTGAAAACACAACCACCTAGTCACTTTCCTGCTAGACACCTTTTTTTGGCTTCCCACCAGCTCAGGATGAATTGCATGGCTCCTGCAAGACCCTCCATGATCTGCCCCATCTATTTCCCCACAGTCGACCCAGGCCACAGCCCCCTTTCTTATTCTACTAAGAGTACACAAGCCTTTGAAATCCTTCAACAAGCCCAGCTCCATCCCTGCCTCAGGACCCTTGCACTTACTAATCTTAGTTCTTCTTCAGTTCTTCACACACCTATCTCATCATTCAGGCTCAATCAAAATGTTACCCACTCATTATGTGGCACCCTGACCACTCTAACTGACCACCATGACTAGTCCCTCTCTTACTCCTTCAAACAGTCATCACTCAAAATATCTTGTTTGGACTTCATTTGCACAATTTTTACCTTCTCACTTAGATTTCAAGTACCATGAGGACATGGTCCCATTTGCTGTGGTGTCCTCATACCTAGTCCAATTTCTGGCACAAGGAGACAGCTGGAAACACTGAGTGGACAAATGGATTTGGGTTGACCTACACCATCCCAAAGTCCCAGGTTGGTACTATTGTTTAACTTTATATTTTACTCATCTACTCACCCATCCATCATCCACCACCCATCTTTCCATCCATCCTTCTAACTATACACACATACACTCACATACCCACCCATCCATCATCCACCATCCAAACATCCATCCATCACCCATCCACCCACCTATCCTCCTGTTCAGGCATTCATTTTCCATTCATGCAACCAACATCCATCCATCCACCAACCAACCAACCCTTCCATCCATGATCTGACCATCCATTCCCTGAGTACTCTCTCTGTGCTGGGTGTTGAGGACCCAGAGTTGACCAAGATGTGGAGAAACACTGAGCTTTGTCCTCCTGTCCCCTCTCTTCCCCCTCTGCTCAGGGGAGGGAGGAACTGCATCACCCCTGTAGGCAGATCCTGGCAGCTTCCTAGGAAGCTGCTCCTGCTAGCAGAGAGGTCTATACTCTCTTTGGCCACTGAGGGGGTCAAGAAGACTGCCCGACCCCAAAGGGTCAGCTGGTGTGAAGTCCAGAGGGCCTGAGATGATCTGTGGCAAAGGCCAGATGGAGGAGCAAGACAGTGCCTGGAATGGCAGGAAGTCTGGAGGAGTCAGGGTGGGATCTGGGCTGCAGGGAAGGGACTCTAGGGCGGAGGGGAGAGGTGAGTAGTCTGATGTGGAGGTGGGAGTGAGTGCAGTGTGACTGTGGTAAGCCATCGGGGGAAGCTCAGGATGGGCACCCGGTGGACACCTGCTCATCCTTCACCACCCAGCCTCCATGGCCCTGCATTGGAGAAGACTTCCTGAAATCATCCACTCCCATCCAGACAGATAATAGTGATGGGGGCTGTGATGCTGGTGACCATCATAGGGTTACAGAACACATTCCATGCCAGACAGGGTGCTGAGTTCCTGTCAGTGGCCAAGTAATATCATAGCAGTTTGCCAATACACCATCTCCCCCTACCTTTTTAGGTGAGAAATGGACTTAGAATGGGTCACTGGGACCCTAACATCCCCAACACTTGGTGATATGGTTTAGATATGAGGGGTCCCCCAAAAGCTTTTGTATGAGACAATGCAAGGATTTTCAGAAGTGAAATGATTAGTTATGAGAGTTGTAACATAATCAGTGAATTAATCCACTGATGGGCTGACTGGGTGGTAAGTGTAGGCAGGGAAGTTGTGGCTAGAGGAGGTAGATCACTGGAACATGCCTTTGGGGTAAATATTTTGTCCCTGGTGAATGGGGTTCTCTCTCTGCTTTCTTGTTGCAATGTCCTGAGCCACTCTCCTCTGCCACACCCTTCCACCAAGATGTTCTGCCTCACCTCAGGCCCAGAGCTATGGAGTCAGCTGTCTGTGGACTGAGGCCTTGGAAACCATGAGCCAAAATTATCTTTTCCTTCTCTAAAACAGAAATCGGTACCAAAAAGTGATGCTGTTGCTGTGACTAACATGACCATGTGGTCAGAAGTTTTGAAACTTTTTGGAATTCATAGGAGGAATTCTGAGATGTTTAGAGATTCAATCTGGAAAAGCTTTAGAGTGCCATACACAGAGTTTAATGGGCAATTCTGGTGGGAGCTCAGAAGACCAGAATGCTGATGGGACTGTGGACTGTAAGGACTGAGTTCACGAGGTTTCAGAGCAAAGGGAGGATTCTTTTGGAAATTGGACTAGAGGTCATTCATATTAGGTTCTGACAAAGAAGTTGCCAACATTTTGCCCATGTTCTGAGACTTTTTGTAAGGTTGAATTTAAAGGCAATATACTAATTCATCTAGAGAAGGAAACTTCAAGGCAGCATGGCATTCAGGCAGTGGCATGAGTGCTGGATGATTCTAGACAAGTTTACTGTGATAATCAGGAGCAGAAAGCAAAGCCAAAAGATTTGAAAAAGAAGCAGTTTGGCTAAAAAAAGTGGGAGTGAAACTCGGGCCAAGGAAGTTATGATTGTTAAAGACATTACAGTCACTAAAGAGATGCCAAGTACTTTTCTCAAAGACAATAGAAAATAATATGTCTTGAGGGCACCTCAGGAATTGTCAAAACCACGTCTCAGGCTCAAATGTGTAAAAGTAAAAATTCCATTGAGAAGAGATCTGGGGGCACAGCCAGGACATAGGAGATCTTTCACCATGTCCAGCCATCCAGGCACTCAGAGGCGCTGCAGTCATGATTTCAGGAGGCTTACAACTGCTGCAGAATGTGGCAGACTGGCATCAACCACGTGGTGATGATTCTGCAGGAATAAAGGATGCTGGGGTTAGTGAGTCATAGAGACTTCCACCGAGACTAAAAAGGAAGGCCTGGGAGACCAGGCAAAGTGCAGCAGGGTCAGAGTGTCTGTGGGTTGTCCCTAAAAGTGATGTGTGAAAAAATGAGAAGGAAGCCAAAGCCGACGTGGAGACCCCGAGATTAGGAGGTGTGAGTAACATGGAACATCTGCCAAAGAAAACTCCAGGATTGAGCAGAAACAAGCCAAGAGAGAGGCCAAGTGGACTGCCACCAGCAAAGTCATGGGGCAGAGCTATGAGTCCTTTGGAGAGGACACCACAATGCCATGCACCCAGATCCTGGGTCTGGAGCTCTAGGACTTCTTTCTCCTGCCGGATTATACATTGTACACTCACAACTTGCTTTAAATTTCACAGGTATTGCACCGAAAGTTTGCCTTGAGTTTCAGAGAGAACTTTGACTTTGGGGTAACACTGGAATTGTTAAGACTACGGGGACTCTGGAAAATGACTAAATGCACTTTGCATTGAGAGGTGGGCATGAGCTTTTGGGGGCCAGGTGTAGAAGGTTAGGGTTTAGATATGAGCTCACATGTCAGATAATTCGAGAGTTTTCAGAGTTAAGTGATTAGATTATGAATGTACGCAGCGCCCCGATGGATTCACTGCGTGGAAACTGTAGGCAGGTAAGGTGTAGCTGGAGGCAACAGGTCACTGGGGCGCACACCTTTGGGGCAAATATTTTGTCCCTGGTGAACAGAACTCTCTGCTTTCTTGTTGCCAGGTCCTGAGCTGCTTTCTTCCACCACACCCTTCCGCCATGATGTTCTGCCTCACCTCAGGCCCAGAGCTGTGGAGTCAGTGTGTGGACTGAAACCATCATCTAAAACTTCTCCTCCTGTAATTGTTCTTGCTGGATCTTTTGGTCACAGCAGCGACAACAACGACAACAACAAACCCAAAACAAGCAAACAAAAACCCGACTATTTGGATTGTACCTTTTTCTTCATTCCAGCACTTCCCTGAGTTGCTGTGGGATTTATGTGTCTTCTCCGCCTTCCTTCTCCGCCTCCACCCATCATGCACACACACTTGGAGTCCCATCAGGGCAATTTGATTATTTTTTTGGGTCTCTGAAACCCAGAAGAGGAGGTGGCCTAGTGTGATCCTTGTACAAATGTTGGATGAAATGATGGATGGATGGATGGATGGATGGATGGATGGATGGATGGATCGGTGGATGGATGGATGGGTGGATGGATGGGTGGATGGGTGGGTGGATGGATTGATGGATGGATGGATGGATGGATGGATGGATGGGCAGAGAGATGATGGATGGTCAGTTGGATGGGCAGATGGATAGATGGATGGTGGATGGGTAGATGATGGGTGAATGAGCTGACCACTAGGTAGATGGTGGGTGGGTGGAAAGAGGGAAGGATAATGGAGGGATGGATGAACAGATGGAGGGGTGGATGGATGATGGGTGGGTGAGTAGAGGGTGGATGAGTAGACAGCGGGGCATAGATGGGTCCCCACAGGATCCCATGCCTCCAGATCACTAAGTGGTCAGGGTCTCAGGTGCCTCAGTGTGGCCCACATGAAGGTGGCATGTTTGTTGACCAGGTGAGAGGGTAGAGGCTGGACCTGCCCGTCCACGGGAGGCCCTCCCATGCTGTCAGTCCTGTGCCCTCCAGCGCCTTCCCCAGTGACCTCAGCCCATCGTGCAGCTTGAGGGGCTCAGCTTTCGGGGAGGCTCTGCCTGAGCCGACCCCCCTGGTCCTTTGCTCCCCCACCCACTTGCAGAGGCTGCTGCTCTGGCCTCCCCCACGCTCAGCTCCCCACACACAGCCCCCCAGGCCGTTGCCTCCGCAGCTGTCCACGCTCACAAAGCCTGGGCTGTTGGATGAGCCCGTGCCAGCTGGAACCAGGCACTTCCCGTCTGACGGGCGGCTCTGCACGGAGCCTGAGGGCAGCTGTCAGCTCAGAGGCGCAGAACCGGATCTGGAGCCCGCTATGGCCAGTGTCCACCCTGGGCCCCTCAGCAGGGCCTCCTGGCCCAGCATGGCTCCCAGAGTGGGGACCCTCAACCTGGGGCTGGAGCAGGGCCTTTAACTGCTTGAACTCCGATGCTTCCGACCCTTAGGAAAATCTGTCCCCTGAAAGGAAAGTGGTCTAGAGCCCCTTTGGGTCTGGGGGTGGGGGGAGTTTGCTGGCCCTGTCCCAGGGGTCAGCCGTCAGTGCCTGGACGAAGAGGGGAGAGTCAGACGCATGACTGTAGCCAGGCATCGTCCCTGATGGCCAGGACGACCTCAGTGTGGACGGCCAGGGAGGCCAGGGCAGAGGTGCGGGCAGAGGCTGCCGCGTCCCTCCTGGAAGGGTCAGCTGCTGAGGGTCTCCAGGAAGCCAGGAGAGGCGCTGCCGGCCCTGACTCTCCAGGGCCCACCAGCCAGTCACCCCAGACCATTCCCTGAGCACCTACCACGTGCCAGGCACGGGCCCCTTCTCGGCGCCGGCACTCGCAGGCCGGGCCCAGACCCAGCCAGGCCTGGCAGCGCCCACGGCCTGCCGGCTCCACGTCCCCGCCCGGCTCCAACGGCCGGGAGAACGATTAGAGTGAGACCACGGGGTGCTTTTTCTTCCTCCCCAGGCTCGTCCTATTTAATAACTTAATTAAATAAACAGCATTTTAATTGTAACATTGGTATTTCCTCTCTAATGCCCGATCTCTGGGGAACGGGAGCTTCCCACAGCCCCCAGCACGTCCCTGGTCCCTTGTGTGAGGCTGGCTGCCCAGCCTCCCTGCTGGGGCCTCCTCTCCTCTGGGCCCACAGGCCTGGGGCCTGGGGGCTGACAAGACCCCAGGGGCGGGGCCGCCAGCCACTGTGCCCTGTGTTTACGGTGGAGCTCAAACCACCCCGTGCAAATTACCCCGAGCTCCTAATTACACATTTCCTTCCTCCCACCATTTTCTTTTGACAGTTGACTTTGAAACGTTTACCACTTAATTCTCCCTGGGCGGGAAGGCGGGCGGGGAGGGGCGCCTGCTGGGGGGGCAGCCTCAGCCGGGCTGGGCCTGGGGACAGGGCCGGCTTCTCCCGCAGGGCCTCTGGGGTCCCCAGCCGGCGAGGTGGCCCAGAAGGGTCGACATCACCTCCGGAGCCTCGCTTCCTCCTGTGAGGCGCAGCTGGGGCCGTTCCCCCTGCAGGGCTGAGGCCCGGCCGGTGCTGGGTCCGCACTGGCCCCCGCTTGCTGGAGGCAGCGCAGGGCTGCAGAGGCCAGGTGTGAGGGAGGTCCGGAGAGACCCACAGAGGCAGCAGCCTCCTCTCCCCGGTGGGGCCGGATCTGCATCCCAGGGTGCCAGGACGGAGCTTCGGGAGGACGCCTGTGGGATCCAGAGACAGGCAGGAAGGGGCCTGGACCTGTCCCCGCTGCCCAGGGTCGGCCACCACCCACACTGGCCCAGAGCAGCCCCAGCCATGCCTGGGCTCTGGGGCTGGGCGCTGGGCTCACCTGCCTCGCTCTGTGGCCTCTGAGCCTCCCCCTCCAGCTGGGACCCTTGGGGATGGGCCTGCCCAGCGTCACCTGGGACACAGCAGAGCCTTGGCGAGTGCTCCCTCGACGTCCCTGGTATTGGCCACTCGTTCCCAAGCACAGGGCCAGCCCTGGACCGTCCCCAGCTGCTGGGGACAGCACCACAGCCCCGTGTGGCTTCCCAGGCAGGAGGCAGACACGGTCTCCCTGCGGGTGTCCCAGGCCAGGTCCCGGCCACCCCTGCCTGGAGGTGCCCCCTTCACCGCACTCCTCACTCCTCCAGTTTAACACACACCTCTGTGCCCCTGGGCACCCGCAGGAGGCCGCGGGGACCTGGCCGGAGGGGACTTCCAGCACTGCGTGGGGACATTGAGTGGAGACAGAATGACCCGGGGCTGGGGGCGAGGCAGACCCTGTCCACACTGCCAGCACAGGACGGAGCAGACAGCGCCGGGCAGGGGACACAGCCCTGCTGCCTCCACCCAGAGAGCCCAGCACCCTTCCCGCCGCCCGCGGTTTCCCCAGAGGACCCAAGTGGACCAAGAGCAGCGAGGAGCGTCCTGGGAGCGCAGCCCCTCGGCCGCCTTCCTCCCAGGCTGCTGGCCAGCCTCCCGGAGGCCTGGGTTCTGTGAAATGGGAGGCAGCAGAGGCCCAGCTGGACGCCCTGCTGCTGGCCTCCCGCATCAGAAGGCTCCAGGCCCTGTGCCAGGACACATGGGCCCTGCAGCTGTGACCGGCTGCTCTTCTGGGGAGACTCATCCTGCCCCCTGAAGTCACTGCCTGGGCACAGGGGCCCCCAGGGCCTTTTCCCTGGTCAAGCGCTCCCCTTGAGCCCAGAGCTCTGACCCTAGAGCCAGGGCTTCTGGGCGCCTCCCGGGCCCACGGCAGCTCACCTGCTCCCCCCAGGCCCCGGCACCAGCGGCTCCCGCTGAGCCTGGGGCACAGGGAGGCCTGGTCACCGCACCTCATGGCTCTTTGGCATCTGCCCTGTGCCCCCAGCCCCACGCTGCCCCGGGCAGGACCCGGACAAGCTGCCCTCCTGCTCCCTGGGATTCCAGTGGACGTGGGCACCACTGTGAGTTCCCCACAGTGCGCCTGGTCACTCCCTGTCCCTCCAGGCCCTGCCCTGGGACCCAGAGCTGCTCACCCTGCTGACCCCCAGCAGGTCCTGTGTGCACAGGAGGCGGGAACCTTGTCACCGACTGCAGCCTGTGGTCACACAGAGCTGAGCAAAGAGGAGCAGAGAATCCAGTCTGTGGTAGATGAGGGGGGCGATGTCACCTGTGCCTCGGGGACATTGCAACCACACTGGACACAATTTACTGAGAGGCCGTGAGGCGCCCCGCAAGCCCGTCACGTCAGAGGCTGCTGTGGGCTCCAGAGGAGGGGGCAGCTGCAGACAGTGGACAGTGTGGCTCCCTGAGCAGACCCTGTTTAAGCCAAGATGGCACAGAGATGGGGAACAGCCAGTCCCAGGCTCGCAGAGCAAGTGCAAAGGTCCTGGGGTAGGAACTCCTGCACCTTACAGGCGGCAGGGAGGCCGCGGTGGCTGGAGTGGAGGGACGACAAGGTAGGGAGAGGAGGTAGGAGAGGGGCACAGCTCAGGCCTGGTCAGTACCCCACCTACCGATTACTCGGCAACAGAGCAGTTGGTGGGCAGAGAATAAAGGCTGGGCTCTGGCCCAGACATTAAGATCACGGCCTGTGGACCAACCAAGGGCTCCAGGGCCACAGAGGCGCCTCTCCAGGGCAGTGGGCCAGCGGGGTGCAGGAGGCGGCAAGAAGAGTCCGTGCTGAAGGCCATGCGGGTGGGCGGTGCCGGGACAAGCCAGGCCAGGAGGAGGATCTCGGGGCAACAGTGATGGTCAAAGCCACGTGAGTCTCCGTGGATGAGGCTCAGAAGTGGGGCCTCCTCCACCAGGACGATATGCGTGGACCTCCTGGAGGAGGAGGCTCCTGAGCAGGGCCACCGTGGGGCTTGGGGGTCCCATGGCCCCAGGGGAGGAGCCAGGCCCTGCTCCTGTCCAGGTCCAACCTCGCCTGGCCTGGTGGGCGGACCTGGAGTCCCCGGGCCCAAGGGGAGGAGCAGCTGAGGGGGCTCCCAGGCCAGGCATGTGGGGACCGTGACCAGCGTCCTGTCACGTGAAGACCACACAGAGGTGGGGTCCAGGCCCACGGCTGCCAGCACAGCTCGCTCTCCGAGCCTCGGTCTCCAGCCCCCAGGAAACGGGGTGCTGTGCTCCACCCCAGTTCCCGTTCTGCCATGCTGGGGCCCTGCTGGGGCCGGTGCCCACTCACGGTGCTCAGAATTCCTGCTCTGGATGTGTCTGCTCACCCCGGTGGTCCCTGTCAGGTGGACCTCCTGTGTGGCCCTGTGCCGCTGGTGCTGACCACTGAGCTGATCCCACAATAAAGAAAAGAGGCTCTGAGTTTGGAGGTTGGGGCCAGAAGCGTGGACGAAGGAGCCCTGGGTGACCTCCCGCTGGCTGGGGGACGTTCTTCATGGTCACTCGGCCAGCTCCCCTATGCGGCCACCGCCTTGATCGCAGCTGCAGAACTGAGGCCCAGAGAGGCTGCTCCCGTCCTGGGGGAGGGTGTGGGGTACTGGGGGCCCTGGAGTCTCCCACTCAGGCCTCCCCGGGGTCAAGCCTTCCTGCTCCCCAGGACATGCGGCAGGCTTGGGTGTTGGGTTTGCTTGGCAAATGCTGCCGGGCTCCCCGAGAGCTGCTTCCCGCTGCCCCTGGGGCCTGGCCCCCCACAGCAGGCAAAGCCAGGCCGCTGGAGCCTCGGGGACAAGCAGGCCAGGCCCTCCCCTGGACGGCCCCTGGTCAGCAGGGCTTGGAGCACTGCGCGATTCTGGCTTGGGGGCTTTGCTGATGGATGTGGATCTCAGGGGTCCAGAGCCCGGGTTTTCTAGGAGACAGGGTCCCCTGGCTTTCCCAGGGGCCTGTCGGGGAGCCAGTGCCCTCTGGCTTCCGAGCAGCAGGTCCTAACTGCCCTGCGTTTGTGACCTCTGGACCCAGCAGCCAGCTCCTGGCAGCAAGGAGGAGCCACCGGCAGGTGCCTGAGACCCCGTGTGCCGTGGAGGCTGGGGCTCCTCTCGAGCCCAGTGAGCCGGGCCTCGCTGTGCCCGGGAGACTCCTGAAGGACAGACTTCCACGTTGGCAGGCGTCTAGGCCTCACCCCGGGCCCACTGACCGGCGGCTGCCCGCTCACAAGGCCACTTCCCCCTGAGCACCGCACTTCAGAGCAGAGCCCTGCGTGGCGTGTGCCCAGGCGGGGACCCCTGGACGCCAAGCCAGCCAGAGCGCAGATCCCAGGGCCCAACGAACACCCGACTGCATGGACTCCATGGCTGATCCCGAGCCACCTGACACACGGGGACAAGTGACAGAGGAGGAGGGAGCCAGGCAACGATGGTGCCATTGCAGTGACAGCGTCCACTCCTGCGGCCACAGAGGAGCCACAGCCTGGGCGGGGCCTCCACGCCAGAGTCCTGGTGAGGCCCCAGCTGGTGGGGTCCCCGGCCTAAGCAGGTTGGGAGGAGTCAGCCCCTCAGGACAGGATCCTGTCCCCTGCCACCAGGGCGAGAAGGCCACAAGTCCAGCACGGCCAAGCCGAGGCCATCCAGAAAATCACGGTCCCTTCTGGAAGAGTTCCGTGCAGAGAGGGGCACCTAGCAGGGTGCAGGGGAGGAGCCCTCGGTGCCCAGGCACAGCCTGAGTGAGCAGCCTCCAGGCCTCCCCAGCCCCAGCTCCCGCCTGCTTCCCTCACGGCCCTGAGCAGGACAAGTCCTTCCTCTATGGGCCACAGAGGGAGCGCTGGGCACTTCTGCCCACAATGTGAAGGGCTTGTCTTGGTCCTCACTCCTATTTTACAGATGAAGAAACTGAGGCTCAAAGAGCTGGCCCAGGACACACAGAGCCCGAGCCCAGAACAATGCTCTAAACAAACGGATCACTCTGTGTCCCTTCCAAATACACAGAGAGGCAAAGGGGCTGCGGAAGGTCACACAGCAAGTTATTGGCTATGTACAAATCCAGGATTCCCGGCTCCCAGCCTCTGATCCTGCTTCTACTCCCCCGTAATCCGTGCTTTCCGTACCTACAGGCAGAAGATGGACAGGTTCTTTGTGGGAGAGGAACACAAAAGAGAGATTTCTCCCGCAACAAGGTACTGGTGAGATTCCTGTGAGAGATTATAAAATCTTCCCGAAGCGCACAGGACCCCTGCCAGCCCAGCCAACCGGGAATCGGCAGGGCTGTGATTCCCATCAAACCATAATTAGCTGAATTTCCTTTTGTAATCTCGGGAATCCGAGCTGAGCGCAGCCTATCATTGGAGCCGTGGGATAATGATCGGCCACCTCGCCTGCAAAACGGTTAGGAGGAAGACGGCCCCGGCTCCCTTTGATGTTCTAGGAGGAACCATTACTGCAAAGACACCAAAAAAAATTAGCGGAATTTCAAATACAACAAAGGCAGCCTTGCCGAGCCACCGGCTGTGCAGGCAGGGCTGCCGCAGGCTGGGAACTGGGACGAGCTCGCAGCTAGTGGAAAGCCAGGGAGCGGCTGCTACGGGGCCGGGAAGCCAGGGCCACTGAGCACACACCAGAGGCACGAGGAGGATGGACGGGTGGGCAGGTGGGTGGAGGGATGGAGGGATGGAGGGATGGAGGGATGGAGGGATGGAGGGATGGA